>JASEVX010000005.1:10324952-10644789 GCA_031761405.1 Serripes groenlandicus | reverse complement strand
CAGAGAGAGGACATATATAGAGAGAGGCAGACAGACAGAGATAGATTTGTGTGTGTGGTGGTGTATGTGTCTGTGTGTGGTGGTGTATGTGTCTATGTGTGTGTGAGAGACAGAGAGAGAGAGAGACAGGGAGACAGAGAGAGACAGAGAGAGACAGAGATAGAGAGAGGGAGACAGAGAGAGGGAGATAGAGACAGAAAGAGAGACAGAGAGACAGAGAGATACAGAGAGAGAGAGACATAGAAAAGAGAGTTATACAGAGATAGACAGAGAGAGACAGAGACAGAGATACAGAGACAGAGACAGAGAGAAAGAGAGATAGAGAGAGAGAGAGAGAGAGAGAGAAGGGAGAGAGAGAAAGAGAGAGAGAGGGAGAGAGAGAGAGAGAGAGAGAGAGAGAGAGAGAGAGAGAGAGAGAGAGAGAGGGGGGGGGGTATACAGAGAGATAGACATCCAGAGAGAAACAGCGAGGGAGAGAAGCAGTGAACGCTGTTTATGTGCGAGAGAGAGGGAGAGAGAGAAAGAGAGAGAGAGGGAGAGAGAGAGAGAGGAGAGAGAGAGAGAGAGAGAGAGAGAGAGAGAGAGAGAGAGAGAGAGAGAGAGAGAGAGAGATGAGAGAGAGAGAGAGGGGGGGGGGGGGTATACAGAGAGATAGACATCCAGAGAGAAACAGCGAGGGAGAGAAGCAGTGAACGCTGTTTATGTGCGATTTCATTAGACAAAAGATTAAGAACTGCTCATTAACATTACAATGTATAATGGCATTTTTAGATGGGCTTTTACGCGGTCTCGTCAGATCCAATATATTTGTTGTGGTATGATTTAAATAAGACTGGGATTTAATAACTGTAAAGCAATCAAAACATTAGTTAACATAATATAACACTTAAACGCTATTAAGATGCTTCCAGTTAAGTTTGAAATTCTCTCGGATGCAGTCAAACTATTGATTATGTTTTTAGTAGTGTCTGGCGATTTGGGGTCTTATTGACTTTCCCCCCGTAAAAGGTTCATATAAAGGTAAATTAGTGTACATTTATAGGGCTATAATTCTTATTGGCCTACCACACAGAACACTCGGATATGTGTTAGTTCAACCAATCTGTAAAATTACAGCTGTTAACTAACACACGACGAGCGCTAAGTCCAGGTGTTAGTCCAACCAATCAATCAAATTACAGCTGTTGAATAGCACTCTCCTAGCGCTCGGTACATGTGAAAGTCCAACTAACCAATCAAATTACAGCTGTTGACTAGCACTCGCCGAGCGCGCGGTGTGTTAGCATAATCTGAATACAGCACTGATTAGTGATAGAAAGGTATTACCTAGGAGATACACTTTTGATTTGTGGACATCTACAGCTTTCTTTATATCGCTTAAAGGTGCGTCTGTCAGAGCCGCCTGTTCGTCAAGTATATCCATGTAAGGGGACCATTCTAACTCAAATGTAGAGTCTGAGTTATTCCCCTTGAGTACTGATTTCGCTGTGAGTATGTTGGGTATGTTGGGTATGGATAATGTGTGATGGCTGTCCTCCAATCCATGTCTAAACGTTGACCGTGCTTCAGGGTCTAAAGGCCTCGGAACACTGAAAGTGTATTGCGTGATATGTGTAGGCAGGGTGAGTGTATTAAATCAGCACTCACCCTGGTGTAGGGCATAGATATAAACGTGTGGTCTTATTTGTTGTGTAGGTTTCCTTTAATGTTCTCCAAATCAGGTTTGATCTTTGTTCGCGGCAGTCGTGGTGGACTAATATTGGGTTAGACACAATTCCTAGCCTATTTCTTGAATAAGTTTACTGACACCGTAATGTAACTAGACATCTGTTAACGAGACTTCAATCGTAATTCTTCGGCTAAACTCGTTCACCCAATCAAGACCTAGGACGTCGTTGATGATTACACCCAAAATACGGCGAGTGAATGCGTTTCTGTTTGCGTGATGAAATTAGTTCACACCTCATTAACATGCAGAAATATCCTAAACATCCCGCGTGAACTACACAAGACAGAAATGGTTCGTTATTATACTCGGTATCTGTTTTGGAATTTGAATGTGCGAATTTAGCCGAATTGAGAATCGCGTCGCTGAGACACTTCTGGAACTTATGGATAAAACAAACAAGATATGAAAAGAAATTGGGCATATTATGGTTACAAAGAACTTAATTAATTTGAGCTCCAAAAACCAACTTTAGCGTAAATACTACACCTCTAAACAAATAATCTGCGTACGCATCCATGCTGTCGGACCCTATTAGAAACTTTTTTAATGCAATGGCTAGCAAAGCAGAGTCAGATTAGATAACGTGGATGCGCATGTTAGTTTGGCTATACACTGGTCGGAAACCTTGGCTACACACTGGCCGGAAACCTTAAGGTTGTTTTGCGCATGTTCGTTTAGCTTTACACTGGTCGGAAACCTTTAGGTTGGTTTGCGCATGTTAGTTTAGCTATACACTGGTCGGAAACCTTAAGGTTGGTTTGCGCATGTTAGTTTGGCTATACACTGGTCGGAAACCTTAAGGTTGGTTTGCGCATGTTAGTTTGGCTATACACTGGTCGGAAACCTTAAGGTTGATTTGCGCATGTTAGTTTGGCTATACACTGGTCGGAAACCTTAAGGTTGATTTGCGCATGTTAGTTTGGCTATACACTGGTCGGAAACCTTAAGGTTGGTTTGCGCATGTTAGTTTGGCTATACACTAGTCGGAAACCTTAAGGTTGGTTTGCACATGTTAGTTTGGCTATACACTGGTCGGACACCTTAAGGTTGGTTTGCGCATGGTAGTTTAGCTATACACTGGTCGGAAACCTTAATGTTGGTTTGCGCATGTTAGTTTGGCTATACACTGGTCGGAAACCTTAAGGTTGGTTTGCGCATGTTAGTTTAGCTATACACTGGTCGGAAACCTTAAGGTTGGTTTGCGCATGTTAGTTTAGCTATACACTGGTCGGAAACCTTAAGGTTGATTTGCGCATGTTAGTTTAGCTATACACTGGTCGGAAACCTTAAGGTTGGTTTGCACATGTTAGTTTAGCTTTACACTGGTCGGAAACCTTAAGGTTGGTTTGCGCATGTTAGTTTGGCTATACACTGGTCGGAAACCTTAAGGTTGGTTTGCGCACGTTAGTTTGGCTATACACTAGTCGGAAACCTTAAGGTTGGTTTGCGCATGTTAGTTTAACTATACACTGGTCGGACACCTTAAGGTTGGTTTGCCCATGTTAGTTTGGATATACACTGGTCGGAAACCTTAAGGTTGATTTGCGCATGTTAGTTTCGCTATACACTGGTCGGAACCCTCAAGGTTGATTTTCGCATGTTAGTTTGGCTATACACTAGTCGGAAACCTTAAGGTTGGTTTGCGCATGTTAGTTTGGCTATACACTAGTCGGAAACCTTAAGGTTGGTTTGCGCATGTTAGTTTAGCTATACACTGGTCGGACACTTAAGGTTGGTTTGCGCATGTTAGTTTGGCTATACACTAGTCGGAAGCCTTAAGGTTGGTTTACGCATGTTAGTTTAGCTATTCACTGGTCAGACACCTTAAGGTTGGTTTGCGCATGTTAGTTTGGCTATACACTAGTCGGAAACCTTAAGGTTGGTTTGCACATGTTAGTTTGGCTATACACTAGTCGGAAACATTAAGGTTGGTTTGCGCATGTTAGTTTGGCTATACACTGGCCGGAAACCTTAAGGTTGCTTTGCGCACGTTAGTTTAGCTATACAATGGTCGGAAACCTTAAGGTTGGTTTGCGCATGTTAGTTTGGCTATACACTAGTCGGAAACCTTAAGGTTGGTTTACGCATGTTAGTTTAGCTATTCACTGGTCGGACACCTTAAGGTTGGTTTGCGCATGTTAGTTTGGCTATACACTAGTCGGAAACCTTAAGGTTGGTTTGCACATGTTAGTTTGGCTATACACTAGTCGGAAACATTAAGGTTGGTTTGCGCATGTTAGTTTGGCTATACACTGGCCGGAAACCTTAAGGTTGCTTTGCGCACGTTAGTTTAGCTATACAATGGTCGGAAACCTTAAGGTTGGTTTGCACATGTTAGATTAGCTATACACTGGTCGGAAACCTTAAGGTTGATTTGCACATGTTAGTTTGGCTATACACTGGTCGGAAACCTTAAGGTTGGTTTGCACATGTTAGTTTGGCTATACACTGGTTGGAAACCTTAAGGTTGGTTTGCGCATGTTAGTTTAGCTATACACTGGTCGGAAACCTTAAGGTTGGTTTGCGCATGTTAGTTTGGCTATACACTAGTCGGAAACATTAAGGTTGGTTTGCGCATGTTAGTTTGGCTATACACTAGTCGGAAACCTTAAGGTTGGTTTCCGCATGTTAGTTTGGCTATTCACTGGTCGGACACCTTAAGGTTGGTTTACGCATGTTAGATTATCTATTCACTGGTCGGACACATTAAGGTTGGTTTGCGCATGTTAGTTTGGCTATACACTAGTCGGAAACCTTAAGGTTGGTTTGCACATGTTAGTTTGGCTATACATTGGTCGGAAACATTAGGGTAAGTTTGCGCATGTTAGTTTAGCTATTCACTGGTCGGACACCTTAAGGTTGGTTTGCGCATGTTAGGTTGGCTATACACTAGTCGGAAACCTTAAGGTTGGTTTGCACATGTTAGTTTGGCTATACACTAGTCGGAAACCTTAAGGTTGGTTTGCACATGTTAGTTTGGCTATACACTAGTCGGAAACCTTAAGGTTGGTTTGCACATGTTAGTTTAGCTATACACTGGTTGGAAACCTTAAGGTTGGTTTGCGCATGTTAGTTTGGCTATACACTGGTAGAACACCTTAAGGTTGGTTTGCGCAAGGCACCGCTGAATATAATTGTTTTTAACAGAATCGTGATGGTCTAAAGTAACAGATCAATTCCTAGATTTTATTTTAACTTTTTACTAAATGAAGACGCATTTTGACCCCTTTGCAACAGATGACTAGCTGTTTTCAAAGTCGTCTGCTGCAGATCGCATTATGTGTGAAAGGGTTATTAAAGAACCATTTTATAAGAGTCCAAGAATATGCGTACACGTGAATAGTATTGACAGTCTAAATAACCACAATCAATGATTTTGTATTACATTAAAAAACGTTCGTACTTTTAAAATTATATATCAATAACAACAGCTCATGTTTGTAAGTATAAACGGGTCTAAAAAAATAGAAAATGATAAATAGCTTACAAGAATCCTCCATTGCAAAATGGTTATCTCGTGTAATCGAAAACCATACGTCACGGGTTCGAGCCGGTTTGCATCGGTCATATTGAAATGCCCATTGCCTGATCTAGTGCTGACTCTTCACCCATGGATCGTTTATAATTGTTATACCACCGTGATGTAACCTAAATACTGTTGAAAACGGTGTAAATTACAGAAATTAAAAGTCAGTTTATTACATACCTGATATTGCCGCTAGTACTGACTGTATAAATACATAGCTGATATTATCGCTAGTACTGACTGTATAAATACATACCTGATATTACCGCTAGTACTGACTGTATAAATACATATTTGATATTGCCGCTAGTACCGACTGTATAAATACATACCTGATATTGCCGCTAGTACTGACTGTATAAATACATACCTGATATTACCGCTAGTACTGACTGTATAAATACATACCTGATATTACCGCTAGTACTGACTGTATAAATACATATTTGATATTGCCGCTCGTACTGACTGTATAAATACATACCTGATATTGCCGCTAGTACTGACTGTATAAATACATATTTGATATTGCCGCTAGTACTGACTGTATAAATACATACCTGATAGTGCCGCTAGTACTGACTGTATAAATACATACCTGATATTGCCGCTAGTACTGACTGTATAAATACATATTTGATATTGCCGCTAGTACTGACTGTATAAATACATACCTGATATTACCGCTAGTACTGACTGTATAAATACATATTTGATAATGCCGCTAGTACTGACTGTATAAATACATACCTGATATTGCCGCTAGTACTGACTGTATAAATACATATTTGATATTGCCGCTAGGACTGACTGTATAAATACATACCTGATATTGCCGCTTGTACTGACTGTATAAATACATATTTGATATTGCCGCTAGTACTGACTGTATAAATACATACCTGATATTGCCGCTAGTACTGACTGTATAAATACATATTTGATATTGCCGCTAGTACTGACTGTATAAATACATAGGTGATATTATCGCTAGTACTGACTGTATAAATACATACCTGATATTGCCGCTAGTACTGACTATATAAATACATACCTGATATTGCCGCTAGTACTGACTGTATAAATACATACCTGATATTCCCGCTAGTACTGACTGTATAAATACATACCTGATATTCCCGCTAGTACTGACTGTATTAATACATACCTGATAGTGCCTCTAGTACTGACTGTATAAATACATACCTGATATTGCCGCTAGTACTGACTGTATAAGTACATATTTGATATTGCCGCTAGTACTGACTGTATAGATACAAACCTGATATTGCCGCTAGTACTGACTATATAAATACATATTTGATATTTCCGCTAGTACTGACTATATAAATACATATTTGATATTGCCGCTAGTACTGACTGTATAAATACAAACCTGATATTGCCGCTAGTACTGACTATATAAATACATATTTGATATTGCCGCTAGTACTGACTGTATAGATACATACCTGATATTGCCGCTAGTACTGACTGTATAGATACATACCTGATAGTACCGCTAGTACTGACTGTATAAATACATACCTGATATTGCCGCTAGTACTGACTATATAAATACATATTTGATATTGCCGCTAGTACTGACTATATAAATACATACCTGATAGTGCCGCTAGTACTGACTGTATAGATACATACCTGATATTGCCGCTAGTACTGACTGTATAGATACATACCTGATATTGCCGCTAGTACTGACTGTATAAATACATACCTGACATTGCCGCTAGTACTGACTGTATAGATACATACCTGATATTACCATTAGTACTGACTGTATAAATACATACCTGATATTGCCGTTAGTATACTGACTGTATAAATACATTCCTGATAGTGCCGCTAGTACTGACTGTATAAATACATATTTGATAATTCCGCTAGTACTGACTGTATAAATAAATAGGTGATATTATCGCTAGTACTGACTGTATAAATACATACCTGATATTGCCGCTAGTACTTACTGTATAAATACATACCTGACATTGCCGCTAGTACTGACTGTATAAATAATCACACAGCAGGCGATTAATAAGGTAATGCACCATTTCTTCACACCACAGGTTATATCGTCCCTGTAACAAAAACCAAGTCCATTCAAGTCCCACCACCTTATCCATTGCCCACATACATCACATCTGCAGCAGACGACTTCGAAAACATAGTGACAAAAACCTGAAAAATCTCGATAAAAAAATAGCTTAATTGTTAAATAAAATTGAAAACAGTGTGGCCAAAGAAGAAGTTGCTCATCATGAGCAATTTCACCTTTGGCCCACACTATTTACAAAAGTCGTCTGCTGTTATTGCGTCGAAATGCATCTGCAGGTGGGAAAGGGATAAAGAAATGTAAAAGTAGGCGAACTATGTCAACTTTCATTAATCTATAGCAGACGACTTCGAAAATATGTAGCTAAACATATTGAACATTTCTATAAATTAAAGTGTAATTATTGATTAGAATTGAAAACATTGTGGAAAATGGATAATTTAAGCCATTTTCCACAAAGTTTTCAATGTCATCTGCAACAGACTTGTAAAACTGATTTTGTTTCCCACGTTCAAATGTAATATTTTGCAAATTAAATCTCTTTTACAATTATGCAAAGTAAATTGTACTTTAGCATATACAGTTTTTAGACCAACTTGGCCAGTTTTAATCAATTAGAAATACAAATATAAATGTTTTATTCAGTACTGTAAGCCTCCAGCTCGTATATTTACTTATACTATATACACTATTTTAACTTAACATGTACATACCATATGTATTTGAGTAACATCGTATAAAGAGATTAAAACATAGAAACAATCCCCAATGACATGTATTTGATTACGCAACTGGACACCTGTTCAACTTAGAAATATTTTCTGATTTTAAATGTCTCAGTAAGTTATTTTATTAGTTGTTTTGCATATGACAATCTACATTCACTCATTAAGTCATAAAAACAACTTCGTAGTTAGGTATGCAGTAGTCCAATCTCCTTGCTTGGAAATATTAAAGCCAAAAGTTGAAATTCATATTCAACAGCATAGCAGTTGCTATAGAAAAGAAAAGTACACCATCTCAAACAGTTATTAATAGATTTCAAGTGTTGATAACACTTTGACTTAGGTGAGTCGCTGCTCTTTTGCTGAACTGAGACTTTGGAGAGGACAATCTATCATCCCTTAACTCTTTCAGCGCCAAAGGTTATATTCAGGTTTTTGCAAGCAATACTGATTCGTAACGAGCTGTCGCACCTGAAATCAGCATTGTTTGCCTTTTAGTTATCAACATAGTCAAAAATTATATAATTATATGAGAAATCGAGACGCCCGATTTTGAACATGGAAGAGTCTACTTTAAACAATTCGGCGCTGAAAGAGTTAATTTGACCAGGTAGAGATTAAATCCTCCAGTAGGCGTTCCGCTTTAATATTTATTCCAATTTCCAATAACGTCATTTATACATGCCGAAATCCATTCTCATGTTACAAATGTTTAATTGTACTCATTTTTGTCATTCTTTCAAAGCAACTGGTTGCTCTTCCACATAGACTGTTAGCCCATCAGTCAAAAACGTATGACACTTGTCACATTGACTGTTGTCAAATGTTGTCAAATGTCGGAAATAATGTTGGCCGAGCTGGGATTCGAACTCATAACCCCTATATTGACAGGCCGTGTCGCTACCGACCGAGCTGTGTCAAAAATCACCAAATCTAACATATACGAAGTAGGCGCCGTTCTTTATATGGTCATTCGTCCCTCACAATTAGTTTACACTACGAAATGTATAATTTCAGTTTAATAATCCCAGCCTAATCCAAATCCAGAGAAGATCCAGAAACCCCCGCCATGGAAAAGTGAACTTCAATCCAAATGTGTTGAACCTATTGGTCACGAACGCGTACTGAGTCTTGTGTAATCTATCTTTAAGTCAGAGCCCAAACGAACGTTCAATTACAGAAATAGCAACGCTGTTCAATGCAATTGCATGTAATACTCCACTACATGTTTCCAAACTTAAATAATTAATTGGTATGTTAACAAAAAAACAAAACTTTTGCCTCCTGGATTATATACTTCAGCATTTCATGTAATATGGCCTCCGGGAGACCTGATTCAATAATATTAACCGAGCTGTTAACCCTTTCCCTCATACAACAATTATGCAGCAGACGACTTTAAACATATTTTGTAAAAAGATGGAAAATCTCTATAATTGAATGGATAACCTATGACTAAAAGTGGAAAACATTGTGGCAAAAGGAGAAATTGCACGCTTTGTGCAATTTCTTCTTTTGTCACTATGTTTTCAAATAGCCGTCTGCTGCAGAGGCGTCAGAAAGCGTCTATATGAGGGAAAGGGTTAAATACAGAGAACGCCCACCTTCCTGTAATTAAGAGTCGCAAACTTTGGGAAGCTTGTCATGGATTATCATAGATTATTTTAATACCTAACAGCAACTGTTAAATATCTATATATCATCTATTGAAATAACTGTAATGATTTTACACATAAAACAAATATCAGCAGACGACTTTGAAAACATTTTTGGGCAAAAGTAGCGAAAATCTTTTTTAATTACTGAATGAAGTTGTAAGCATTGTTGCAAAAGGAGAAATTGCTCATTTTGTAACAATGTTTTGTATCGTCGACTGCTGCCGCAATGCGTCTAAGTGAGGGAAAGTGTTAACCAATTAGTTGATACGCATATGCATATACATGTACTGTTAATTTTGTATATATCATTGAAAACTATGTGTAATCCAAGTATGATTGTTAAAATAATAATAATAATAATAATAATGATAATAATAATAATTTATACCTTATTTTTGATAATTTTCTAACCTCCTTATTTCGATCCATTATTGATTGGTACACTTATACAGTGATTACAGATTCAATAATACAGCTAGACTGCCCTATGTGAGACTTATAAAGGCCTATATATCGTGGTAGTCAACAATGTACCTGTATTATTTTTACATTTCTTTTTTTATATAATGGTACCTTCCCGATTTTACAATATATTGAGCAGTGTACTAGCAAAACCAACATTTGGGGTATATATGTCACGTGTAGATAAAGATCGGCCTGTTCATAAGATGCACATATACCTGTTATGTTTGTCAGGCACCGGTGACTCAGTCAGTAATGACGCAGGCTATCGATCCAGGGATTGTGAGTTCGAACCTAAGCAATGCGACACGCGTCATTCATCTTCCATTTCGCTAACCGTTTTTGCAGAAAAGCTGTCAGCTACTTTGAAAGACTGTTTTGTGAAGTACTGGTGTGTAAGGGCCAGGAAACACATGGCTAAGTAATGTGAACACTGTCATATGACTGAACGAATGTTGAAAAGGCATTACACCGTCAATCGATGCTTGCCAGCTAAGAAGGAAAATTACTCTCGTTTTGTCCGACTTTTCATATTATATTTCATATGAAATTCGTATCCTAACATCATCAATCAGGGGCGTATCTCCCTTTAGGCACTGTAGGCACGAGCCTAAACATTTTTTCTAAAAATGCCCCAAAATGCAGCTGCAGCGATACACATCTGCGTAATGTATCGACCAGATCAGCCTGCGCTATCCGCACAGACTCATCCGGCCGACACTCCGTCTAATGGGTGATAGATAGAGTAGTAATTCCTGAACTTGACAGAAAATCCAAAGGAGGCAAAAAGTGTATATCCGGGTACGCCTGTGCGGCATGCTTAGGCTGGTCCGGGTCGATACTTTACGCAGAGTCCACACTGTTGATTTTCTCACGAGACGGCCTACACATTGATTATTGCCAAGCTACGCCCCTGTCAATTATAATGACCCCAAATCGCCAGGCGCGTGTAATATATATTTAAATAAAATCACCCGTGGGCATGTGGAACTATTTGATCAGTCAGTCGGCAGTGAAAGAGTTAAGTAAACACGAGGATTATATGTAGTTAGCCATCGGATAATAGCATACTTATAACACTCCCCCCATACATACGAATTCTGATTCGGATTCTGTAATCTGTAGAAGACGACATGTGAAATTAGTGTGACAAAAGGAGAAATTGTTCATCGTGAGCAATTTGATGTTTTGCTAAAATGTTTTAAAAATTATTCTATAATTGTTCTTTTATTTGTAGAGAATTTTGATTTTTTGACTAAATGTATTCAAATTCGTCTGCTGCAGTTTTGTTGTATGTTAGAAAGCGTTAACTGGGCCTACAGTGTGCAGTACCAATATATATAATCAATATATACAAGAATAGATTAATTGAGATAACCCAATTTGATCAATAATAAATAGCTAAAGACGAACCATTGTTTTAACCCTTTCACACATACATACGCTATCCGACGTCTCTGCAGCAAACGATTCAATTCAATTCAATTCAAAAAAAATTATTCAAGTATATAGGCCTCTGACCCACATACATTTATTTACAAATAATACAACATGAATGACACAATTGGAATGAGTTGAATTACAGAAACAATTATTGAGATATATTCTTAAATATTGAAATAGTTATATGATTATAAACATACAAGTTAGCTATACAGTGTTTGAAGATATAATTCAGGCAATTACACCATGAGCAATGTATCCCTTTGCCACAATTTTCTCAGCGCTATTCAATAATTATACTTTCATTAATAAAAAATTTCCATAAATGTCAAGATGGTGTTTTTATAAAATTGTCCACAGCGGGATTTTTTTGTATGTGGGAAAGGGTTAAATGTCGTGGGCGAGGCTTAAGGTAATACACGACGAATCCAACCATAAATGCCATGGGTGAGGCTTAAGGTAATACACGACGAGTCTAACAATAAATGCAATGGGTGAGGCTTAAGGTAATACACGACGAGTCTAACCATAAATGTCATGGGTGAGGTTTAAGGTGATACACGACAAGTCCAACCATAAATGTCATGGGTGAGGTTTAAGGTAATACACGACGAGTCTAACCATAAATGCCATGGGTGAGGTTTAAGGTGATACACGACGAGTCCAACCATAAATGTCATGGGTGGGGTTTAAGGTAATACACGACGAGTCCAACCATAAATGCCATGGGTGAGGCTTAAGGTAATACACGACGAGTCCAACCATAAATGTGTAAATGAAGACAGTGATGCAGTCGTAGAGCGTCGGCCTCTCGTACGAAAGTTCCCGGGTTCGAATCTCGTGATGGGCAGGTTAAGATATTTGGATTTTCAAATCGAAAAATTAGATATCATGAAAGCAGACATTGAGCGTGATTAATTTGAGCTGAAAGCTTGTTATTTTAAACATTTAATACTAAATGGTGTAACGTACTGATCATGACCCTGCGTGTATCGGTTCCATGGTGGCAATATACAGTTGAAAGCTGATTTTCTGTTTCCTGGGGACAACCCAGCTTTTATTCTCTCAATATTCCCATAATGTCCATTCTGGTATTATTTAAAGGATTTTCCTGTATCAAGGAGAGCCATAATTATTACTGGAAAATGACTGGAATTCACACTCTCAGTCAATGTTATGGAAGGAATTGACTACTAAAGTGGTCTGAAACAGGGTGAGTGTAAAATTGAAGAGCTACTTAGATTCTCAAACCAATAGGCAATATGTGGATGCAGTCAGAAATAGCATGTTTCCAGCTCCTTTTCGAACAATCTTGGACGCGAAAGCTGGTATTCAAATTACCTCTAAATTCACGCCTAGCTCAGCAAGCAGTGTTGTCACACGCCTGTCCCTATACATATGCACCAGAACGAGAAGTGGGTTCAACCGAAAAAATCAAACCTATGCTGAGAGCTTACTTTTCACATTTATAAACATTAAAATCCACCATTTACCCAAAAAGGTAACCCAAACTCACTATTTATCATTATTTCCATTTCTGGCCACAATCCGAATATCGCGACTGCAACTGTTATATGCCACATATACAACGCTCAAACCACCAGGAAGAGTTTTCGAATAGAGCTAGGGTATCGCATCCGGAAACCATTGTATCCGACTTTCGTCTCTTGTAATCATCAAAACCTGTCGGACGCTTGTAAATGATTTAGCGGACACTTATCAAATGGGCCTATGGAAGGTAATAAGCTTTAGCCCAATTAGAGCAATGGATTTTGGCAACCACATATGAGCCGTTCCGCGAGAAAACCAACATTATGGATTCTGTGTAATGTATCGACCCAGATCAGCATGTGCAGTCCGCGGAGGCTAATCCGGGCCGACACATTTCGTCTTAGAGGAATAAAGGTATAGAGTAATGATTCCTCAATAAAAATCCACAGGAGGCGAAAAGTGTCTGTCCGGGTGAGCCTGCGCGGAATGCTTAGGCTTATCCGGGTCGATACTTTACGCAGAGTTCACAATGTTGGTTTTCTCGTGGGACGGCTCATATATGTCTAGATGCTAAACAACTCGTATCCGTCTTGAAACATAATTTACTTATCCTAATAAATACAACTTTTACCAAGATTAGCGAACACTGTAGACCAATATCAGTCAGTACGTTCAAATGCGAGAGAACAAGGCAAAATATTATAGATGGCGACGGTGTTTGCAGGGATTCAGTAGGGTAGGGGGAGGGGGCCACCTGAAAGACAACGGAACGTGCTGTGTATGAAGTGTATCTCTTTGGAAAAGGTTGCTGCTTACCAACAATAACCGCCTCTGTGCAAACCAAAACACAAATCTTAGCGGGAGTACGGGACCGTGCCGACACAACCGTCTCAGGGAGATAGGGGTATAGAGTAATGATTCATGAAACAGAAAGTCCACAGTAGGCGAAAATTGTCTGTCCGGGTTAGCCTGCACGTTATGCTTAGGCTGATGCTGGTAGATACTTGAAGCAGAATTTTCTCGTGGAACGGCTCATATACATGTATATGGAATTTGAGACATGCCGTACGAAAAGAATAACTTCGAGACTACTGTCCGTGCTCCTCCGTAAAACAAGGTCGGATTCTTCTCTATTCGACAACTAATTACAGTATTATTCTTGCCCGTTCATGGGAAAAGGTACTCGTTTGCTTAAATTGCTAGATAGTAAATTTATATCAAAACGTAGACAAAACCAAAATAATCTTTCGAATTGATTTTTCAGCGGAGATGCACTCGAGTCATGCAGTCACTGACGATGAGCCGTTCCGCGAGCAAACTAATATTGTGGACTCTGCGTTAAGTATTGACTCGGGTCAGACTCCGCATGCCGCGTAGGTTAACCCGGACGACACTTTTCGCCTCCTGTTGAATTTTGTTTTTAGGAATTATTACTCTATACTATACAGGAATAATTACTCTATATATCTCCCAGAGACGGAGAGTGTCGGCCCGGATTAGCCTGCGCGGACTGCGCGGACTGCGCAGGCTGATCTGAGTCGATACATTACGCAGAGGCTATATTGTTGGTTATGCCGTGGAACGGGTTTTACAAACAGGCATCGCATACACTTAACCAATATCGATCGCATATATAGAACATGTACACACAGTGTAAAACGTTTAAACTGTCGAGATAAAAATCGATACATAATCCGAGTTACAAAGACGACTGATTGTTTACACGTCTCAACCAACCTGTTCTATGTCGGTCTTATAGGATACATACATTGACTGTAAGTGCAAAGAATGTCGCAGTTATTACATATACGATTGAAATACTTTATTCAGCCATTATCTAAGACTTAGTTTGTTTATATCTGTGTTTGATACGTGTCAACCATATATAATTTTATGTAAGTTTAATACTACTCTTTTCAATAGACCTAGTGCTATGTAAAACTGGAAAATATGTCAACTATTAGGAGAGGTTCTGCTGAATCGGACTTATTTACGTTAAAATCTGTGGTTTATTCACATGTGAAGACGACAGATGATGTTCAGAAACTTCGTCACTGCATAGAGAAATGTGATAAGAGAAAGCTGTTAGATTGGACAGACGACAGCGGATATGACGTCATGCATCATGCCATCATTTCTGGTAACATCGAAGCGGTGCAGGTTTTGTTTTCTTTAGGCTACTATAAACCACCACACGAACCAAAGAAACACTCGTACATGCACGTAGCCGCTAATATTGGGAACAGAGCTATCATTGCAATGTTGCTACAGGAGAGACCGTGTGATTTTTCAAATCGGAAATCAACCTTCAAATGGGCAAAATCTCCCACAGAAATACCACTAGGATCTGTATCCAAGAATGGAACAAGTTCTGTCACTCCACTGGATGTAGCAGGGGATTCTGGCAATGTCGGATGCGTTATGACCATATTGGATTTTTACGTTGTTAGAAACAAAGTGGGAACTGACAAAGGGAATTATTTGTGTCTAGCATGTTCATGTAACTCTCCTAGTGCACTAAGACTTCTACTCAAAGCCCAGCAGAAAGAGGAACACGTTAAAGATGCAGTAGGTGCTGCTCTTACAGCAGCTAGTGCGGAATGCCTTAACGTTCTGTTAAGCTGCAACCCTAAACTCACCGCATTGTTTAGTGGTATGAACCTGTATCACGTTCTTTATTCATACAGCTCTTCTCTAAGAGGTGAGTGGTATGAGAAACTCCTGCAGGTGACATCTGTGTTGTTAAAACACAACCAGAATCCAATGTGTGCGATTCCCTTTAGAACATATCCTTTATACAGTTTACTTTGCAGACTTCCAACGTCAGATTTTGGACGATTATCACATTATCTTATTGCATGTATGGTGCTGCTCATGAATGGCGGAGTAAATCCGAATTTTAATGAGGTGGAATTTGAAAATCAGAACAGTTCTAAGGATATTAAAACTGCATTTGGACGTTCAGCCTATTCTTCTGCATTTCACTGTTTGTACGACAGCTTAGGTCCGGATTTGAAGCCGTCCGATGACGATGCGACAGGGATACGCCGATACATGTCTAAATGTACAGAAACTCTGCTCAGACACAACACTGATCCCAATATTATAGGTCCATTATGGGAATCAGGATTAGATGGGAATGCCCTTCATGCATTTCTGAAGATAGCCATTTTACGGGGCTTAGATGAGCGATCTATTGTTACATTCAGATTATTGATACAAAATGGTGTAGACCCTGAAGCATGCGTGTCCGATAAGTATCCCTTAAACATCTTTTGTGATGAGATATTATATGATGCTGCAGAATTCGCTAAAATCCACAAGACCGACGAAAAAACGACATGTGAGATTGCCAAGGAAATCATTGTGACTCTTCTAAACAATATGAACGTGGTGTCCATCAACAAAGCAGCTAACGTGGCATTTGATGGCAAACCAACGAACGAATTGCAGAGAAAAGTATTCAAGATAGCTCGAGAAGAGATTCAAAAAAGGACAATGAATGTATGTAGCTTGAAAACACTCTGTCGTCTTAAAATTCTAGAATGTTGCGGACGGCGATCAACGGATGTAGTAAAACTACCTATACCTACACCATTGAAGTCGTACATCAACCAGTGTTAGATCGCACTAGAACACGTCGCATTTAAAGTTGTTAACTGAACTGTTCATTAGAGAATTATCTCATTGTTCTCTGTTCTTTCTCAGCATTTTATTCCTCTTGTACATATTGATCTGTCGCACGTTGACAGTAGTCAGTTTACATAGACTGACTATATCACTGACCAGGTGGCCTATTAGTCCAGTTGCAACTTTAGCTCAATAAGCAGGAGGAATACATCGAGGGCTTGGCGTGAAACGGTTGTAACTAAAAACCTATTTTGAAAACCCTGGTTAAGGGGCAATTTTGACCCCTTTGTAAACAATGCAAATTTATGTGCCATTGCTCAGAACGAGCAATGGCACCTAAATGTCCATTGTTTACCAAGAATGATTTAACGCTTACTAAGACTTTATGGCGAGGTGAATAACCTTGGTAAACAAATACCAATTTTAGTTACAACTGTTTCACGCCAAGCCCTCGACATGCACTTGTTACATATAGTTCATACATTTCCTTAGGCATTTAACTGTTTTAGAGTGTGTGTTTGTTTTTAAAGTAGTCCCTTGACCCGATATAATTCGTCTATATGAAATAAAGGAAGTGTATTTTAGTCACGTTATCAGTTTAAAAACCAATCAAAACGAATGATCGATATCTACATTACTTTTGAACCAGCTGCTGTATTTGATTTCATATGTCAGTTTTGGTGAAAGGGGATAAGTTACTTCATAGATTTATGTTATTAAATGACTTATACTATATACCCATGAATACTCGACTTGTACCGGATCACTTTTGATAACATTGCATGGATATAAAATCAACTTTTTAAGTCTTGCTATCCACGTCAAAAAAATTGGTTAACTGTATCTATTAACTGAAGCATTTAGACATTACATTTGTAAAGTATAGTCCAGTATGCATGTTATTGTTTTAAAACAGCAATATTATGGCGGGAAGGGTACGTAGAATACATGTAGGTGGTCGTACATTTTGCAAAGATATATTTTCACACAGAGTTAATACCACTTAATCAGAGGATAGGCCACGAGAGAAAATAACTGTTAAGGAGTGAAATGTATCTCGATCTTAAATCTGTTCAGACAATGCATAGTTCCCAGAACAACAAAAAATACCTGCTTTGTCGACAACATTTATAAACAATAATGAAAACATGACAAAAATGAAACATAAAGGAAAAGGGGTTTTGTCATCTTTATTTTGTTAAAGATATTATTTTATCAGATTACATCTAGACCAGCTTCTTGTGTGAAGTATTGATTAATGAATGTTTATTTGATCTTCTCTTTTCAACATAAATGAACAATGTCCATCAAAATGGGGACGTGGCTCCCATGTTTCTGGAGGCTATGTATTGGTGAGCTGTTGTTGTCATGTGTATGTGTTGACCTAGCAGTACAGGATTACTTCCATGTTTAAAACAACAGCAACAATAGAAACAGTCGAACACTTTGATCACGTCACATGAAAACGAGCCTTCGGTGTGTTTTGTTTTGCGACCGACAAAGGTCTAGATCAGTCTGTACCTCCTTGCAGTCAGATCACACTATTCCCTGTTCGCCATCTAGTCTAACAAGCATCATGGAAGACCCCCCACCCCCGAAATATGGTTATCGCCAACATCTGTAAACTGTAAACTCTATGTATGTCAATACATCTGAAGGTCGGTTTTCGCATGGCATGACCCAAATAATACCGACATTTTCATAGACTTGGGATGCATGCTCATACTATGATAGCTTGATTTGTTGGCAAACCGTTTATGTCGGCAAGATGCAAATCATAACGTCACACGAAAACCGACCTTCAGAGGTTTTGGAAATAATGGCATAGGTATATAAGCCGTTCGAGAAGAAAATCAAACATTGTTGGCTCTGCGTAAAGTATCGACCGGAATAGCCTAAGCATGCCGTGCAGACTAATCCGAACAGACTTTTCGCATCCTGTGGATTTTTTGTTTCAGGAATCATTACTCTATACCTTTATTCCCCTGAGACGAAATGTGTCGGCTCGGATTAGCCTGCGCGGACTGCGAAGGCTTATCTGGAATCATACATTACGCAGAGTCCAGTGTGTTTGTTTTCTCGTGGAACGGCTCATATATACAATCAAATGGATCCTTTATAGTTAATTATTTCTCAAAAGTATCAGTTCCTACATCTCCACTGAATACTTGTATGAACAAAGCCGTGCATTGACTCATCAGAGCGTCCTCTGTCCGGTCTATATTTTGAAGAGCCAAATATCTAATTTGTCATGAAATCATAGAGTTGTAGTACTCGTTACCTTTTAACCCTTTCCCATATGCAGGAAATCTGCAGCAGACGACTTTGAAAACATCTAGGAAAACATGTGGAAAATCCCCACAAATGAGGGTATATTTACTGAAAAAGTTGAAAACACAAAAGCAAAAGGAGAAATTGCTCGTTTTGAGCAATTTGCTCTGTATCACAATGTTTTCAAACAGTCGTCTGCTGCAGATGTGTCTACATGTGCCTGTAGGTGGGAAAGGGTTAAATGATGTCAAAATGTGGATATACCCCTTTTCGACTAAAGGGCTTGAATTTTTTTTTTCCATTGATGCATGTTTTGCTTGTATGTTTCCTCGTTCATATGTTAAAGTTTGGAGTTTCTTACTAAAATATGCCTTGAATGATATTAAAATCTTTAACACAAAAATAAAATATTTCATTTTTTAAAACTCTAAATGGTAAGTCATTCAAACACAACATAGAATGCTTGTAAGCAGATTCGTAAAACGATGGCCTCGCTATGGAAAGATGGATGAATACTTAATTGTTCATGTGTTTATTTTTAATAAAACAGACAGTGACCAAATTGTATAAAGAAAACAGGGAAGTTAGTAGCCATTATGCTGTCTCGTATTAGAAATCAAAACTGTTACTGTATATGAGCCGTCCCGCGATAAAACCAACATTATGGTCTCTGCGTAAAGTATCGACCCGGATCAGCTAAGCATGCCGCGCAGGTTAACCCGGATAGACACATTTCGCCTCCTGTGTATTTTCTGTTTCAGGAACCATTACTCTATACCTCTATCCCTCTGAGACGGAATATGTCGGCCCAGATCAGTCTGCACAGGCTGATCCGGGTCGATACATTACGCAGAGGTAATACAATTAGTGTTCTCGCGGGACGGCTCTTATAGTGTTTTTAAAATGCTGTTCCGTTTAAGGAAAATTTGACTTGTATAAATCACACACTCGAATTATCTATACTGTGCTGTAATTGTTTTCATGTAAACCAGTCTACCAAATAAAACAAGAGGGCCAAACTGGCCCTAAATCGACCCGTGTGGTGGTATAGTAGTGAAGATGGAAATGCTAATATAGGAGAATTTGTTATTAAACTGTGAATGCAACTGCAAGGAGTTGATACGGTTAATAAACAATCTTATCGGTAAAGGCACTGAATTTTCAAACAAAAAGAAAGAGAACCACCAAAGGGACATGCCAGCTTGGTTGATATTGGTCCAGTGGTTAAGGAGGAGATGCCGTTGGAAGCTAACAGTTTATTTTACCACTTTACTGATGTATATGGCTTGAATAATGTTGGTAGAGGGCCACTGAAGGAACAATTGTGCTAAATATATTGAAATCTGACAATAACTTTCAGAAAAATGATAAAGTCTTGCCCCTTTTCTGATTCCGCCTAGTCGCTAGGTTTTTAAAACAATCAATACGGCTTGAATAATGTTTGTAAAGGGTCACATAAGGAACATTTCTCACTGATTATCTTTGCCTGAATCTTGGAAATCAACACACTGATAATATGTCTCTCTATCTATTTATACTGATGAACTCCTCCCCAATTAATGGTATTATTACAACAGCTTAGATGTCATTTGAAGCTAAACGTTCATTTTATCCATTTTCTGAATCCGCCAGGTTACTAAGTCTTTCATCCAGTCAATATGGCTTGGAATAATTTAGTAAAGATTCACTCAGAGATCATTTTTCTACCAATTTATCTTGATATCAGTCTATTCATGAATAGGAATGGATTTTTTTAATTTTATCCTTTTGTCCCTTTACTTCCTAGCTACCGTGTTTGAAATATTGCTAACCACGTGAGAAAATCGGTTAACTGTAGCTATTAACAGTAGCACTAAGACATTACATTTGCAAAGTACAATTACCAGTATCAATAAGCTGGTGAGAGAGCTACGTAAATACATGTATGTGGTCGTACATTTTGCAGATATATATTTTCACAGAATTAGTACCAGACGTTGGCTTAATTAGAGGCCATACCACGAGAGAAAATATATGTTAAGGAGTGAAATGTATCTCGATCTTAAATCTGTTCAAACAATGCATAGTTCCCAGAACAACAATGAATCTACGTAGAATACATGTATCTGGTCGTACATTTTGCAAGGATAGTTCCCAGAACAACAATGAATCAACGTAGAATACATGTATTTCGTCGTACATTTTGCAAAGATAGTTCCCGGAACAACAATGAATCTACTTAGAATACATGTATCTTGTCGTACATTTGCAAAGATATAGTTAACAGAACAACAATGAATCTACGTAGAATACATGTATCTGGTCGTATATTTTGCAAAGATAGTTCACAGATAAGCAATAAATACCTGCTTTGTCGACACAATTGATAAACAATAATGAAAGTATGACAAGAAATGAAACATAAAGGAAAAGGGACTTGTCATCTTTAGTTTGTTAAAGATATTATTTTATCTGATCTAGACCAGCTTCTTGTGTGAAGTATTGTGAACATAAATGAATAGAACACTGTCTATCAACATGGGGACATGAATGTGTTGACATAGCAGTAAAGTATTAATTGATTTAATTCCATGTTTAAAACAACAACAACAACAACAACAAACACAGTCGAAAACTTTGATCAATATGGCTTCAACAATTTTTCAAAGGGTCTACAAAGTAACATTCCTACTATATTCTCTTGGAATTTGACAGCGGATTCAGAAGAGAAGATTTTATTGACCTCCCTCAGAAATAGAATGACTGTTTTCTGATTAAATTCGGAATCAACCATGTCCGTGTTGTTAGTGAGGGGTTCTGATCAATCGGAATTTAAGACAGGTTGACCTGAACCCAATACCTGCTCTCAGTGATCTGACACTGTGAAGTGCCCTTAGACAAGATACATGTCCTAGCAAAGTACTGGTTTGTAAACCCGGTGATTACATTGAAGTGCCCTTAGAGAAGATACATTTTCTAGCTTAGTACTGGTTTTGACACACAGGAATCATGAATAAGTCACTAAGTGTGCCGTCGCCATGAAACATGTATAACTAAACCTGGGCCACTTTTTAGTGGTCCCAGACTAAACTAATGTTGAAAATGGAGTAACCCTCCAATATATTAAGTCCGGACCAATCCATGCAGAGTAATTGTAATTAATGATGGTTTCTTGTATATATATATCCCACTTGAAGTTTATTTATACTGTTTGGAACAGCATACATACAGGAAGCTAATTTGCTACACATACATGGTTTTGTAACCCTTTCTTTCCCACATGCAGATTCTTTCTGACGCCTCGGCAGCAGACACCTTATGAAAACATCGTGGCAAGAGAAGGAATTGTTCCATTTTCCACAATGTTTTCAACTATATTTTATACTTTAATTAAAGGAAAATGTCTTCCTACATGTTTTCAATGTCGTCTGCTGTATATTTTTGTATGTGGGAAAGGGTTCTTCAATCCCCAGGAATTGTGTGTCCAATATTATAAAACAGATTAATGTTTTGAGTAATAGTTTATTCAGCTAGAATATTGGTTAACAGATTGCATAGATCTATTTAGATTGCAAGCAAATGGTCAAGTAACATTGTTTATGCAAACACAGAACAGAAATGATTACATGGAATGGTGTAGGTATGTAGGCAACAGAATTTATAAACTTCATAAATAAAGACAAAGATCAAAGGTAAATAATAATATGTTTAGAGTATTTCTATATGTTACCCTTTAGCTTTTTATAAAAATATGGGTATTTGAAAATCAAACAATAAGTATCTTAAGTCTTTCCAACCTGCAGACGCATTTTGACGCGAAAGCAGCAGACGACTTTTGAAAACATTGTGGCCAAAGGTGGAATTGCTCAAGATGATCAATTTCTCCTTTGGCCACAATGTTTTTAACTTTATTTAACAATTAAGCTATCATTTGTGGAGATTTTTAAGATTTTTGTCACCATGTTTCCAGTCGTCCGCTGCATATTTGTTGTAAGTGGGAAAGGGTTAAGAAGTTCTAAAATAGCAATCAGATGGTAAAGTAAAATTGTTTATGCAAACACATGAATAGCATATATACATGATTACATATAATGGTGTAGATATGGGACCACATATCACACATAGAGACAGAGAGAGAGAGAGAGGGAGTGGGGGAGAGACAGGAGAAAGGACCACCATGACTTGAAAATCTGGACCAATCAACCAGCCCAATGTTTGAGTAATACTTTCACAAACTGAATATACTGATATACAATACTTTTAAAATTAAACTAAATGAAACAGTTTATAACTTCAAGTTAATTTGCACTGGTCATCCATCTGCTATAGTACTTATTCCTGGTGCTATTTTCCAACTTGCAAACTGGAATATTTGAAGAAAACTCAAAAATCCAAGAAAAAGGATGTTACTTTCAAAGACAAAGTCGGAAAATTGGGTGACAACATAAAAGTTATCAGCAATGACACTTTTTCAAACAATCTTTCGAAAGTTGTCTGCGGCATAGTCCCTATAGAATTAAGCCACTTTCATGGGTTAAAGATCTTCAAGTCAAACATGTATGTTTGTTGCGTTGTATTTTTTTCAATTTTACCTGTTACTAATTTGGAATATTGTCATGGTTTCTTGCTTAAAGACCTCTTTCAACTTCTTAACCTCAGAGTAATTTAGAGGATCATGGTGGCCCTGTACTGCTCACATGAGTAACACGACTCTGTATGATGTCTTCATAGGCAATAGTTTAAGAAGTATTGTGATAAAAATAAAGACAAAGGCCACATGTGAACCATATTCAAACTTGAAGACAAATATTTTGAAAAATATTGTTTAAGATCACATAAAAAAATCTGGCCTGAAGAGGTATCCAATTTGCATTTACATTTTACTTTATTAATTAGTATTTTAGCAGATCTGATCCATATTTAAACTTTCCCTAACTATCATCCAAACAATCATTCTGAAATTTTCACTGTGCTCATTTAAAAAATGCAGCCTACACAGTGTCTACAAGGTATTTCTTTTTGTTTTGGGTTTCAATAGATAAGATCATATCACGTCTCATTTGCTAGCTCTTACAGTTTAAGCAAGGGTCAGACTGTAGTTGCCATTCTGATTGAGCGTCCCCCAGCTACAGGGGCATTCTTTTTGTTTAAGTGTAGTATAATAGCAGATTTGTTACTTCAAATGTCAGAGATTTTGCTTTATCAACACCAGGAAAGCAACTGCAAGGGGTGGACAATCTAAATGAAACAGTATATGACGCTTGTAATTAGGCATTCTAAATGATACATTATTCACTAAAATAACAAGTGTAGCTAGCCCTAGTCCCTGGTAGCCATATTTTGCATTCAATCAATATGGCTTTATCAGTAGCAGAGGATTATATAAGGAATAATTCTTCAAAAATATCTCAAATCAGACAAGTGGATTCAGGAGAATGATTAGCAAGTTTTGTCATAAAATCCATCTATGATGCCCCCCCCCCCCCCCCCCCCCCCATCCCCAGCAGTCACTGAAGAAACATTTCTGCTAAATATTTTAATATCAGACCAGGACTTTTGTTGGACTAAAAATTATTTTTTGTCAATTTACCCCTTTTCTGATGCATCCAAGCAACCATATTTTCCAGCCAATCATAATGGCTTGATCATTCTTTTTGTAGAGGGTCACATAAGTAACATTTGTTGAAATTAGATGAACAGACACAGGAGAAGAATTTGATGTTTTTGCATTTTCTCTCTTAATGATGTTCTACATAGAATTTAAATCTTTGAACAAGTTTGAAATAGGATTTCTGTCATGTTTGTGATAAAATTAACCTAGGTACAAATATATTCAGAATTAAGGAGGAGATACCATTTCAAGCCAACAGTTATTGATAGACAGGCGGATGCATGACAAACAGAGTTATCAGAATAGGTTGATTATCTTGCTCCTATGGCTCAGGAGATCACAAGTGGTGCATAAACAATACTACAATATCATAAGTATCTCTGATTATTGAAAGAGAACTTATAAGAAACATACAACACATTAACATATTAAACATTTTATGTACAAAAATATAAATGTATAAAAATGCGCTCTGACATATAAAAACAAAACAAAATTACAATAAAACAAGGAGTGTATTCAGATTGTCCTAACACACTGAACATTTGGGTGTGTGCTTCAGTTTAATTAAAGCTGTAATTTGATTGATGGATTTGGCTAGCACAAGGTCTGGTACTCTGGATTTACCTGCCCATACCATTTCTGTATCGGGTCAGGCATACACCAATAATGGCTGCATCCTTTGGATATGGTGTAGCAATGAAAGGCTTTAGAGACAACCTTTTTTGGACCACCCGTTAAAATCCTTCAACATTTAGAAAATAGTTTGCTTCATTATTTATGTATTGATTTGAAACATCATGTTGTATTGACCCAATATAGTTACAGATTTTTTTTTTTTTATATTTTTTACTAATATACTTTTTATGCTATAATAATATATAAGGTTGGAGACCAATCTAGTTGCAATTGTTGGTATATGCCAGACATACAAAATTACTATAGCATGGCTGCACCAGACGTAATGCTTAGTACTCAGTGTGTAAGGACCATCTCACTTCACCCCAGTCAGTGCACGTCAAGTACAGTTAAGAACATCATGAAATTAACAAATTTACTGTTCACGCTCCGCTCCATTCCGTTCCGTTTCTCTCAGCTCCCGTTCCAATCTGCTCTTAAATGTTCAATCGTTCAAATCATTGTGATTGCTTTTTTTCATTCTGATCAAATTGATCGCTTTTTTACGCTCACTGGGAACACTTTTTTTTATCAAAAGTAGTTTCGTAAAATAATTAATAAGCGAATCATTCATGTGATTGGATTTTTTCATTCATTATGATTGTTTCGTTCAGAGCTCAAAATTCTGTTTTGCTCTTAAAGCGTTCCAACTTCATTCCAATCACACTCACGATCCAATCACGTTCCGCACAGATTGTCAATTTCATGATGTTCTTAACTGTACCATTTACAGATGGCTTTAACACTTCTTTCCCACATACAATCTGCAGCAGATGACTTTTGAAAACACGTTGGCAAAAACATGAAAAATTCCATAAGTGAGAGTTTAATTATAAACAAGAGATGTTTGTCAAACATTATGCACCCCCTGAGCGCCATGTTGTCAGGAATATTTGGACAATTGAATAAAATTTACATGGACCGAAATACCAGCTGATTTGTCATTTCACATTGGATGTCTATGAGTCAGTTTTAAGATTATGAATAATGTTCATTCAAAGTTTGAGGATGGTAGGTACAGTTCTTAATCACATTGTGATAATGACTGATATTTGCAGATAAACATGTATCCTCCAGGTCCAGGCATTGTTGAGTTATCACTCGGACAAGCTTAAAAAAGGTTTTTGTGTTCAAGGTCACTGTGACCTTTGACTTAATTACCTCGAAATAAATAGGATTCATCTACTGGTCAGGCCCAACCTCCAAGTCAAGTTTCAGGACCCTAGGTCAAGGCATTGTTGAGTTATCACTCAGACAAGCTTAAAAAAGGTTTTAATGTTCAAGGTCACTGTGACCTTGACCTTTGACCCAATGACCTCAAAATAAATAGGGTTCATCTACTGGTCAGGCCCAACCTCCAAGTCAAGTTTGAGGACCATAGGTCCAGGCATTGTTGAATTAACACTCGGACAAGCTTTGGTCTACAGACGAACCGACGGACCAACTGACAGACATGTGCAAAGCAATATACCCCTCTTCTTCGAAAGGGGCATAACTATATGTGAACACATTGTGGCAAAATTAGAAATTACTCTTAATAAGCAATTTATCCTTTCGCCACAATGTTTTCAACTCTATTCAAGTAGAATTCCTGTATTTATGCCTGGATGTTTTCAAAGTGGTCTGCTGCAGATTTGTTGTATGTGGGAATGGGTTTAAATTATCTGATTGAAATCATACTTCGTAGAAAACATGTACAAGGTAGAAACTTTAGCTTATTAAACAATACAGTATGAACTGCAAGATATGAAAACAAATGAGATCTTAGCATGACAGTATGTGAATTGCGAAAGTTTAGCACAATTATGTAAAGATTGACACTATTGTACACAATCAAGTCAGAAGCTTATAAGTATTTTAACTCTTTCCCACATACAACAAATATGCAGCAGATGAATTTTAAATTCTCAAGGATAACAAAGGAAATGATTCATAGTATTACATTAATTGAATAGAATATAAAACATTACGACAAAAGAAGAAATTGCTTTCTAGGAGTCATTACTTTTGCCACAATAATTTACAAAAAAGGTGAAAATGCATCTGCATGTAGGAAAGGGTTAAAGTGTGTTTGGTTAGCCTTTGTTGCGGTCTCTATATCAATTTTGATCTTTTAAACATAAAGCAGAAATGAAAAGAATGTTCCTATTTTACATGTAATTTTGTGTTTCAGTCATCTTTAAAAAATAAGTAGAATTTTTTCAATAATTGTGTGTTTACAATTAAAACTTTCCAACATGCAGAAGCTGTCTGATGTCTCTGCAGCAGACAACTTTGGAAAACATTGCAGCAAAAGGAGATTATTGCTCATAATGAGCAATTTACCCATTTGCTGCAATGATTTCATCTCTATTGAATTTTCATATTTCATTTACAGAGATTTTTCCTATTTTTGTCTAGATTGTTTCAAAGTCGTCTGCTACAGATTTGTTGTATATGGGAAAGGGTAAAGTGAAATCCATTGTTCAATGATTGTATTAGTAATAAATATATAATGTTTATATTATTTTTATCTAATTCTATGAAATAACAAGAACATCAACAACACTACCTACTTATTATTTCATTGAAATGCTTTTGACATTCCACATCTAAGAACGACTCCTTATTTATTTAATATTAACCCTGTCCCTCATACAGATACTTTCTAACACCACTGTGCCAGACGACTTTTGAAAATATTGTTGCAAAAGGAGAAATAGTTCAGAATAAGCAATTCCTCTTTTTGCTACAATATTGTCAACTCTATTCTAAAACTAAACTTTTATATATAGATTTTCCATTTAGTTCCCGACATGATTTCAAAGTCCTCTGCTGCAGATGTTTTGTATGTGGGAAAGGATTAAAATTGACATATGAGCCATCCCACGAGAAAACCCACATTGTGGCCTCTGCGTAATGTATCGACCCAGATCAGTCTGTGCAGTCTGCTCAGACTGATCCAGGCCGACACACATTCTGCCTCAGGGGGATAGAAGTAAAGAGTAATGATTCCTGAAACAGAAAATCCACAGGAGGCGAAAAGTGTCTATCAGGGTAAGCCTGCGCGGCATGCTTAGTCTGATCCGGGTCGGTAATTTACTCAGAGTCCCCAATGTTGGTTTTCTTGCGGGACAGCTCGTTTGTGATACGACATCTGCGTAATGTATCGACTAGATCAGCCTGCACTGTCCGCGCAGACTGATCCGGCCGACACATTCCATCTTAGGGTGATAGATGTATAGAGTAATGATTCCTTAAACAGAAACTCCACAGGAGGCGAAAAGTGTCCTTTCGGATAAGCCTGCGCAGCATGCTTAGGCTGATCCGGGTCGATAATTTACTCAGAATCCCCAATGTTGGTTTTCTTGCGGGACGGCTCATATGGTATAAAACATTTCAACATCAATTTCCAGTATCCTTTCAGATAATACTGCTTTGTTTGTGTCCCTATATAGAAATCAGACTTGCAGTCTTTTTTGTTTTTCAAGTTCAACTTTATGTGCTCACTGGAATTTATATCCAAATATATATTTGTATTTACATCTTAAAATCTATAAATATTTAATATCAACATTCTTACTTATACTAAATACAATTCTAGTTCCAAAATAAATATGTCTAAATAAAATAAAAGTTTGATATGCAAATTTGTGTATAGTATATCTTTGGAAAAATTGATAAATAATGTAAAGTTCATAAGCAGCATTCTTTGGAATGTTTTTTGTTTGTTTGTGCTAAGTACAGTTTCGTATGATACTGCTGATGTACAGGTTGACCTAAGTCTTCACTGTTAACTACATACAACAATTCTGCAGCAGACGACTTTGAACATATTTTGTCAGATGGATAACCTATGACTAAAAGTGGAAAACATTGTGACAAAAGGAGAAATTGCACGTTCTGTGCAATTTCTTCTTTTGTCACTATGTTTTCAAAACGCCGTCTGCTTTAACCCTTTCCCTCATACAACAATTCTGCAGCAGACGACTTTGAACATATTTTGTCAGATGGATAACCTATGACTAAAAGTGGAAAACATTGTGACAAAAGGAGAAATTGCACGTTCTGTGCAATTTCTTCTTTTGTCACTATGTTTTCAAAACGCCGTCTGCTTTAACCCTTTCCCTCATACAACAATTCTGCAGCAGACGACTTTGAACATATTTTGTCAAAAAATGGAAAATCTCGATAAATGAATGGATAACCTATGCCTAAAAGTGGGGAAAAATTGTGTCAAAAGGAGAAATTGCTCGTTTTGAGCAGTTTCTTCTTTTGTCACTATGTTTTCAAAGAGGCGTCAGAAAGCGTCTAATATATGAGGGAAAGGGATAACCCCTTTCCTACATACAACAAATCTGCAAAAGATGACTTTAAAAACTTACCTAACAAAATTTGGAAACTCCCTTAAAATGAAAGTACAATAATTGAACAGAGTTGTAAACATGGTGACAAAAGGAGAAATGGCTTGTTTTGAGCAATTTTTTCTTTTGTCACCGTGTTTTCAAAAAGCCGTCTGCTGAAGAGATTTCAGAAAGTGATTATAGGAGGGAAAGGGTTTAACAAGATCGTTTTTTAACTGATACATCTGATTTATTTTTAAAATACATAGTGACTGTAATCATCATAAAACCCAATATACAAAACATTTTGAATCATTAATTTTGTTAACAGTCTGTTAGCTTATATCCGTTACCCTCATTCAAAGAATTGGCAGCAGACTACTTAGTAAACATCTAGGCAAAAATATGAACAATCTCAATAAAGTTTAGTATGTCGAAATGCAGTCGGGAAAGGGTTTAGATTGAGAAGTAAAAAAAAAAGTGCAAATTTACCAAAATTCAAAAATTCAAAAAAAAAAAAAAAAAAAATCTTTAACCCTTTCCCTCATACAGACACCTCTGCAGAGCACAACTTTTGAAAATATTCATACAAAAGAATCAATTGTTATTTAGAGATATTTCATATTTTTCCTTAATATTTTTGAGATCGTCTGCTGAAGATTTGCTGTATGTGGGAAATGGTTAAACTGCCTGGAGACTTTTAACCCTTTCCCTGATATGGACGCTTTCTGACACCTCTGCAGCAGACGGCTTTATGAAAACATAGTGACAAAAGAAGAAATTGCTCAAAACGAGCAATATCTCCTTTTGACACAATGTTTTCCACTTTTAGTAATAGGTTATCCATTCAATTATAGAGATTTTCTATTTTTTGACCAAATATGTTCAAAGTCGTCTGCTGCAGTGTCGTATGAGGGAAAGGGTTAATTTCTATAAAGAATTGAAAACATTTTGGCAAAAGGAGAAATTGATCATTATAAGCAAATATCTTCTTTTGTCTGAATGTTTTCAAAATTCATGTGCTGCAGATGGTTACTTTAAAAAGCAACAATATATTGGAAAGGGCCAAATCAAGTCAAGAGGGATACAGTAAATTGATCAAAAACATAAATAAAGCCATTTTGATAAAGAAAGCATAGAAAAAACCACAAATGTATAAATATACAAAGACAATGTAAATGTAAATTTGTATCAAAATTTAGATCTATATGTTAGGAAAAGAAACAAACAAAAAGCACACAGAATAAAACATACATGTAGCAATAATAACAAAAAATTTAATCTATATAAAGGAGGATATAACAATGACATATTTATAAATTTCGCTATATTTGTTGGTATATGGTTGTTTTTCTACTGTGTTAAATAACTCTTTCTCACGATACAAATGCACTTTGATGCATCAGCAGTAGACATCATTGTGACAAAAAGAGAAATTGCTCATTATGAGCAATTCAAATGTACATGTATCTAACTTTGCCACATTTTTAAACTAATTTTCAATAATTATTCTTTTAACCCTTTCCCTCATAGGACTTTGAACATATTTTGTCAAAAAATAGAAAATCTCTATACTCGAATTGTTAACATATGACTAAAAGTGGAAAACATTGTGGCAAAAGGAGAAATTGCTCGTTTTGAGCAATTTCTTCTTTTGTCACTATGTTTTCAAAAAGCCGCCCGCTGCAGAAGCGTCTATATGAGGGAAAGGGTTAATATATCTTCATATTTTTTTTTTAATAGAATTCTGGTTCAACTATGTTTCAATGAACCAGAATATTTTTTGTACAGAATCTGCACACAGATTGACATTGAAATTTTAATTGTTTATATACATAAAGTATATACATGTATACATATAATGTGTGTTTGACAACAATGGTTGGATTGTAATAGTAAGCAATTATTTAGCAGTACAATTTCAGTGTTGCAGTTTAATTTGCATATTGGAAGTTTTACTAGATAATTTTCCAAAAATAACAGCTAAGGAACTGCTTATGAACTGTTAAAAAATGCTAAGGTACTGCTTATAGACTGCCTGTGAACTGGGAAGATTTAGAAAACTTCTAGCAAGCATGCATTTGTTTAAGGCTAGATCTGTAATAAAAACTGCTTGAAAATTGGGTTGCTACATAACAGCTTAACAACATGAACTGTGAAGGTTAAAAAAAGCCTATGGACTGCCCACCACTTTGAATAGGGATTTATTTATAGAGATTTTCACATCAGCAGATTTGTTGTAATGTGGAGAGGGTCGACAAGGAACAATCACTACAAACTTGAGCAGACACTCCTCTGAAATTTTTAAACAAAAATGTGCAATTATCATTTATGAGGAATTATAACTTGTAACTATATGTTACAAAAATATTGGAGTTCCTATTTTATTTAAATTTTCAGAGGAAAAAGTCATTATCCAGCCTTAATCCGAGTTAAAAATGGCAATTGAAATTTAATTGTAGCATTATACAGTCTCAAATAATATTATTTTGTTATCCTATAAAATGTTGCCCTTGTGCAATACATCAAAATAATAATCCAACATGTGAACCATATTATGCAAAATATATTTACAAAATATAATGATTTTCCAAAACATCATACATTTCACTCACAAGTTTGATATCTTTAAGAGTTTTCAACATACAACAAATCTACAGCAGACATTTTTGAAAACTTGTCCACATAAAAATGTAAAAATCTCTTTAAATGAGAGTAATTACTTAATACAGTTGAAAACCTTGTGGCGAAAGAATAATAGCATTTTCGCCTTAGCGTCTACATGTGGAAAAGGGTTAAGCAGGTGCAACAAAAGCAGTTTATATGAGATAAGGATCAGATTATTTCAATGGAACCCGATAGTCTGTATTTTTTATCCCCAAACCTTTTGGTATATAGACAAGTCTTTTTCTACTCGCTTGATCATTAGACAGAGCAAAGAAGGACTCGATATTGATACCTGCAGAAGACTCAATATTGATACCTGCAGAAGACTCTATATTGATACCTGCAGAAGACTCGATATTGATACCTGCAGAAGACTCGATATTTATACCTGCAGAAGACTCGATACTGATACCTGCAGAAGACTTGATATTGATACCTGCAGAAGACTCGATATTGATACCTGCAGAAGACTTGATATTTGTACCTGCAGAAGACTCGATATTGATACCTGCAGAAGACTCGATATTGATACCTGCAAAGAGTCATCTGCTGCAAATGCGTTAAAAATAATATCTTCTTAAACTAATCTCATTTGTTGCATTTTACAAAGGCTTCAAAAGTTGATTATATCACTGAAATGGTTTAACATTCATCTCAAACAAACTTAACACATATATTTGACATTCATTCAAACAAATTTAACAGATACATTTGAGGACTCTATCAAACAAATTGAAACAATTGCTGAATCTATGGAAGCACATTTTGTGTCATAATGAGCAGTGTTCGTTCATCGATCAGACACCATTAAAGCTCTGTTTTCATCTGGACATTTTCGTACAAAGACGGTTCGGTGTTTTGATAGATGTTATCATCAGCAGCTGAAATATAAATATAAACAAGAGGTCATTGATAGACCGGAATCACTTACCTGAGATCCAATATTGTATTCAAGAATGACACAATGCTGCTGAAGGAGTTTTCCATTTTAACCCTTTCCCACATACAACAAATATGCAGCAGACGACTTTGAAAGCATGTTGGCAAAAACCCGTAAAATCTCTATAAATGAAGGTATAATTACAGCAAAGAATTGAAAACATTGTGGCAAATGGAGAAATTTCCAGTTTTGAGCAATTTCTCCTGTTGCCATAACGTTTTCAAAAAGATGTCTGCTGCAGAGGGGTCAGAAAGGGTCTATACGAAGGAAAGGGTTAAGCTCTAACAGCTATCTATGGAGTGGGATAGTTTAACCAATTTATGTGAATTTATTTTTGAAAATAGGCCAGAAGTTTAGGACAACATGTTGCTTAAAGATTTTTCTATTTTTAGCTCTGGTGATCATGTTGTGCAGCAAAACACAATGTTGGTAGAGGGCTTCTAAAGTCACATTTATGTGAAAATATTTTGATAATTTGGCAAGTGGTTAAAGGCTAGATGTTGTTTAAAGATGATTTAATGTTTAGATCTTGTGGCCATCTTGGACAGCAGACTGGAAAATTTTGGACTATATTTCTAGAAGGCGGCCTCGGGACCTCCCTGTGAAATTGATGCTTTGGTGTGCTAAACAAGAGGTCCAAGAGGGCCAGTATTGCTCCACTGAATTAGGCAAAAATGAAATAACTCTAGCCATTTTAGGCAAACCAGTAAAGGATATTGCTTGTTTTGAGCACTTTCTTCTTTTGTCACATTGTTTTCAAAAAGCCTACTGCTGCAAAGGCGTCAGTAAGTGTCTAAATGTGGGAAAGGGTTAATTTTGTCATTCTGGGTCCTCCCTCTAAAATTTGATGAAGAAAATGTTCTGTAAACTTTAACCCTTTCTGTCATATGACAATTCCCCAGCAGACTACGTTGTACATATTTTGTCAAAAAATAAAAAATATCTATAATTTAATAGATAACCTATGACTAAAAGTGGAAAACATTGTTCTCGAAAGAAAAAATTGCTCATTTTGAGCAATTTCTTCTTTTGTCACTATGTTTTCAAAAAGCCATCTGCTGCAGAGGCATCAGAAAGCATCTATATGAGGGAAAGGTTTAATCAACATTTGATGAGAAGTGTGGCGTCTAGAGTGTTCATAAGGTAATTGTTTGTTTTATTGGAGTTTAACGCTGTTTTCAACATTATTTCAGTTATATCACGGCGACAGTTCACTTATTCATGATCCCTGGGTAATCAAACCAGTACTAGGCTAGAAAACATGCCTTGCCAAAGGGCACTCAACAATGACCGTCGTGCTGTGACTGGGGATCGAACCCGGGACGCCCGGTTTCAAATCCCTGACTCTAACCACTCAGCCACGGCTGATTCCCATAAGGTAATTGTTGACAGCAGAAAATGCACACATAGACTACGGACACGGGATGATCATAATAGCATTTTGTCATCAGGTGAGCTAAAGATAATACATTGATTGATTGGAAATTTCAATATCTTTGCCTAGATGTAATCAAAATATTTTTTGTAGTCAATGTGGGAAAGAGTTAAAAGTCAATTAACACCTTCCCACATACAAGGATTCTGCAGCCGACGACTTTGAAAACATACTGACAAAACTATGGAAAATCTCATTAAAAGATAGCTTAATTGTTAAATGAAGTTGAAAACATTGTGGCCAAAGGAGAAATTGCTCATCATGAGCCATTTCACCTTTGGCCACAATGTTTTCAAAAGTCGTCTGCTGCTATTGCGTCGAAATGTGTCTGTATGTGGAGAGGGCTTAACCCTTTCCATCATATAGACGCTTTCTGACGCCTCTGCAGCAGACGGCTTTTTGAAAACATAGTGACAAAAGAAGAAATTGCACAAAACGTGCAATTTCTCCTTTTGCCACAATGTTTTCCACTTTGTGTCATAGGTTATCTATTCAATTATGGAGATTTTCTATGTTTTGACAAAATACGCTCAAAGTCGTCTGCTGCAGAACTGTCGTATGAGGGAAAGGGTTAAGAGTCAGGGTTCCAATGATTGTGTTAGCGATGGAAATGGTTTTGATACTTACAGAATCCATCATTTTCATAAATATTCTCTATAGATTTTCTCTTGCGATCCATGAGTTCCTTCACACAGTCATGGATGAAAACATACTGTTGCTGTAAAACAAAGAGAGAAAAACGATCAGCATTTCTTAACACAGTCATTGAAATTAACATATTTTATTTACTGGCCCGAAAATCCTTTAACCCTTTCCCTCATATAGACGCTTTCTGATGCCACTGCAGCAGACAGCTTTTTGAAAACATGGCGACAAAAGAAGATAATTGCTCAAAACTCTATTCAATAGTTATACATTTATTCATAGGTTTTCCATATTTGCACCAAGATGCTTTCAAAGTCGTCTGCTGCAGATGTGTTGTATTAGGGAAAGGGTTAATGTTTGGTTTTGCTATATATTACATCTGGCGAAAGGAAAGGTTTCACTCCTGTACAGGATTTTTTTTTAGAAAAGATGGCAAAAGAAGAAGAATTCACACAAAATGAGAAATGTATCCTTTTTCCACAATATTGTCAAATCTGTATCAAAACATGAAAATTATCCAATTTCCAAGATGTTCTATAATCAAAAAACGGATGGCTCTTGAAATGGCAATTCAGTGAAACGATTTCATGTAATAAAAGCTATCATATTCAACATCAATCAAAGTGGCTGAATTAATTGGAATTAATGAATTGGAAACATAACCACCAAAAGTCTTGAAGTTTTAACCCTTTCCCAAATACAATAAATCTTGGAAAACATCTAAGCAAAAACATGGAAAATATCTATAAATGTTGGTATAATTACTTAAAAGAGTTGATTGATTGATTGAGGTTTAACGCCGATTTTAACAATTTCTCAGTTGTATCACGGCGGCCAGTTCAACTTCTCATGCATTTCCTCGTTTTCTCACACCAGTACTCCACACAACAATCTTCCCAAGCAACTGGCTGCTTTTCCACATAGACTTAGCCCATTGTTGGAAGACGAATGACGCATGTCGCATTGACTTTTGTCAATCATTGGAAAGAAAGTTGGCCGAGCTGGGATTCGAACTCACAACCCCTGGATTGACAGCCCATGTCGCTATTGGGGCTCGGCTTTAAAAGAGTTGAAAGCATTGTAACAAAAGTCATCTGCTGCATAGACTGTTAGCCCATGCATAGGAGGGAAGCTTCTACTATCACTTCAACAAATTTGAATTTTGACGAAACTAGGTGACACCACTACATCAAGACTATCTAGATAACATTCCTTTTCAATTACTGGTAATTGTCATACCCAGCCTCTGATGTAGTATTTCATCCAACTCTGATACTTGTTAACAAACTGAGGCCATTCAGTTCTGACTTTAGTCCAGTTTCTCAGTGAAATAAATTGCTGATTTGACAGACAAACTTTGCATAATCCATTAATTAAACATGTAAAATTGACCTCTGCAGCAGGGAATACTTGAGAAAAACATAATTTTCTCAAAATAAACCATTAAGCATTCATCCACAATGTGTTCAGGTTTTTTAACAAAATTCTTCAAAGCAAGTGACATATTGATCAGGTAAATTATTAAAAATTTCCCATATGCAGAACTAAAGCAGAAAACTTTTGAAAACAATTTGGCAAAAGGAGAAATTGTTCATAATAATCAATTTCTTTCTTTGCCTTCAATTTAACTTAAGTTAAAAACTATTTTTTTTTTTTTGCCTAGATATTTTTATTGTCATCTGCTGCAGATTTGTTGTATATGGTGAAGGGGTAATGGTCTGGCTTTACATACCTCTGTTTGTACCATCAATGGTCTGTTTTCTCTCAGTTTGAGGACCATGTTGAATATATCGACGGACACATCAAAGTCATGCTCATCAATGAATTGCATTAAATGATCCAAGCATACGTAGGTACCGGTTCGACCTACTCCAGCGCTGTTATAAAAGATTTACTTGTTTTATTTCAGTTACATCAAAGCGAAAGTTCACTTATTCATGATACCTGGGTAAACAAACCAGTACTAGACCAATAAGTATAACTTGCCCAAGGGCATGTCACCATGACCGCCTTCAATAGATAAAGCAAATGTGATTACTTATGATAAATAAAGCAGACAACTACATGTAGTGTGTTCAGTGAAAACTTTTCTGTTCTTGCTGAAAGGGACAAAAGAAAGATATTTTTTGGACTTTTCCCAAATAATTATTCTTTTTAATCACCTGATAAAAATATTGATAAAGTATTATGCCATTTTCCATTGTAATTCAGTTCAGTTATAGCACGGCAGCCAATTCATCTAACCCCTGTGGTTTCTGGTTTCCTCTGATCAGTACTCCACAAATCATTCTTCCTAGACAACGGCTAACTTACCACATAGACCAAAAATCAAATCATCAGAAAGACTAAATTCAAACTCTCATCTCCTGGATTGATAGCCTCATAGTTACTGACTTAAGCAATCTCAAGAACACCAGACCTTAACTTTACTGGCTCGTATGTAGATCTGATGAATGCTCCATACAGGTCATCTCAGATTGACCTTTGCATCATCCAATCAAATTGTTACTTACCATACCTTTTGGCATAGAAAAGGTAAGATAACCCATATAAATAAACAAAATATAGAGAAGCGGTAATTGTCGGGTTCTCCGATTATACAGCACAGGCACTTGTTGTACCATGCAATTTCATTGGACATAAAAACGAGCATCACAGTGCTCATGAGTATTTTTAAAAGTATGTAAAAGATCAATTGGACCCTTTATGGGTTGTAGTCTTTGGTTTGATTTTAATGAGATTGTGACTTGAGCTACTGTGGCTTGACAAAAGAAACACAAGAAAAAAGTTGAAAACATTGTATCAAAAGGAGAAATTGCTCGTTTTGAGCAATTTCACCTTTTGTCGCAATGTTTTCAAAAGTTGTCTGCTACAGATGCGTTAAAATGCATCTACAGGTGGGAAAGGGTTAAACCTTTGATGCCCTTGCAACTGATGACTTGAAAACTTTGTGGGTGAAGGGAGCAACTATATAAAATTTGAGTCGAAACCATGCAAAAGGTACAACCTAGCCTTTGTAAAATAATGCAGATGCAGCTTAACGTTCCTACTGCAGAGTTCGATTAAGATATTTTCATTTTTCACAAATCACTTAAAAAGGCTATTTAAAGATGCTTCTATTCAATTATAAAGAATTTAATAACATTTTGCAGATATACAGGCAGATCTGACTTTACACTATCCACAAAATGTGAAATTGTACCTTTTTGCATGAATATACTCATTTATGAACTTATGACCTACCTGCAGTGTACAATCATAGGCCCAACTGTGTCCGGGGGTTGAACATGCGATCTAACATGAGTGATGAAGTCAAGTATGATGTCATGCTTCACATTGGCCTGGAAATCCAGCCAGCTCAGAAAGTGGAAGTGTTTCACAGTTCTGGTCTTACCAGCCTGCATGATAGAACATATTAAATCATCAATCCTTTCACAAATACATTTAATCTGCAGCAAGAGACAATGAAAACAATTCAACAAAAGCATAGAGTAGATCTATTAATGAAATTACAATTATTGAATAGAGTTGAAAACAATGTGCAGTCTGTTGTAGATGTATGTACATGTGGGAAATGGTTTATTTAACAACTAACAGATAACGTATGGCGAACGTTTATTGACCACAATATTTCCCTCTGCACTTCTTATTTATGCGAGCTAAAAAACCAGATTGAAACCTCATAAAACACTAGATCAACCAGTGTACAATCATAGGCCCAACTGTGTCCGGGGGTTGAACATGCGATCTAACATGAGTGATGAAGTCAAGTATGATGTCATGCTTCACATTGGCCTGGAAATCCAGCCAGCTCAGAAAGTGGAAGTGTTTCACAGTTCTGGTCTTACCAGCCTGCATGATAGAACATATTAAATCATCAATCCTTTCACAAATACATTTAATCTGCAGCAAGAGACAATGAAAACAATTCAACAAAAGCATAGAGTAGATCTATTAATGAAATTACAATTATTGAATAGAGTTGAAAACATTGTGCAGTCTGTTGTAGATGTATGTACATGTGGGAAATGGTTTATTTAACAACTAACAGATAACGGATGGCGAACGTTTATTGACCACAATATTTCCCTCTGCACTTCTTATTTATGCGAGCTAAAAAACCAGATTGAAACCTCATAAAACACTAGATCAACCATTTCAGGGAAATGTCTAATCTAGGTATTGTGCACCAGTAGAGCTTACATTGGTAATTTTGAAGATCCTCATAACATAGGTCTGGATTGTTGATGTAGACGTTACCTCCACCACTACTTCTCCATACTGTTTAGGTTCTGACGTCTCGTCCGGCCAGTACTGCTCACATTTTACCTGTAAAACAAGAATGTTAGTTTAATCCTTTCCCACATACAACAAATCTGCAGCAGACGACTTTCAGATCATCTAAATAAATGATTTAAACAAAACAATGAAATTTCTCTGTAAAATGAATGTAATATTACTAAAGTTGAAACCATTGTGACAAAAGGAGAAATTTTTAAGCAATTCCTTCTTTTGCCAGAATGTTTTCAAAAGTTGTCTGCTGCAGGCGTCAGAAAGCGTCTATATGAGGGAAATGTTTAAGGTGTTTTGTTAAACAGTTCAGTTCTCATAAGAAATGTTTAACCCCCCTTTTCCACATACAGCAAATCTGACAACAACCAGTTCACCTAACCATCTGTTTCCTTGCTTTCTCACACCAGCATACTCAATAGTCGTTCCAAGCATTTGGCTTCTTTTCCAAATAGACTGTAAACCCATTGATGGAAGACGCATGACGCTTGACACATGTCAAACGTTGGATAGAATTTTGGCTAAGCTGGGTTTTTAACTCATAACCCCTGGATTGACAGCCGACTGATCATTATGGTGGTCCATGTTCACAACAAGATAGCAAACCAGTAGCTGGTAGAGAAATGACTTGTGCTAAATATCCCTTGACCACTGTCATAATGCAAGTTTGTCGGATAAACCTGTCACATTCTCATAGAACTTAACCCTTTCCCACATATAACAAATCTGCAGCAGACGACTTTGAAAACATACCAGATAAAATAAGAAATTCCCTAACCCACATACAGCAAATCAGCAGCAGAAGACATTCAAAATGTCTACTCAAAAATATGGAAAATCTCTATAATTGTAGGTATAATTACCGAAAAATGGTGGCAAAAGGAAAAATTGTTTGTTTGGAGCAATTTCTCCTTTTGTTAGGATGTTTTCTAAATTTGTCTGCTGCAAATGCGTCAAAATGTGATTATAGGTGGTAAAGGGTTAAATGAAAGTACAATAATTGAATAGAGTTGAAAACATGGGGACAAAAGGGGAAATTGCTTGTTCTTCTTTTGTTGCCATGTTTTCAAAAAGTCGTCTGCTGCAGAAGCGTCAGAAATCATCTATATGATGGAAAGGGTTAAACCACTGGGTTGAGTGAGTTTCCCACATACAACAAAACTGTAGTAGATAACTTTGAAAACATTAAGGCACAAATTTGAAAGATTTCTATGAATAAGAGTATGATCATTGGAAAATCTCATGATGAGCAATTTCTCCTTTTGCCACAAAGTTTACAAAAGTTGTCTACTTCAGAGGTTGGCAAAAGCGTCAGTATTTGGGAAAGAGTTAAAATATACACCTTTTTTGTTCTGTAACATAAGATTGAACACACTTGTCAACTGCTAATATAATAACATTGAAAGCAATATTGAATAAATGACAGAGAAGTTATCCCCAAGTGTCACCTACATAACAGAAGCCTACAAATGTTCACTGACCTTTTGACCTTCCTTACAGAGGGTAAGCATGACAACAATAGAGACGTTCTGTTCCCAGACCATTCTCCAGTAATCGTCAATGGTCCCTGGTATTGGCCCCTGACAACCAATATACTCTCTGGGTGATCTGTAACCCTAAAATATGGTGTAATTTGTTAAATATTATTTTTTTAGGGTATCAAGCCCTAACAGCCTATATATTACACCCTTTTTGCGACATGTTACCCTAAAATATGGTGGCATTCATGAAAATGTATTTTGAAGGATTTTATGTCGTTTGCAACAGTATTTCAGTTATATTACAGCAACAGAACACCAATTCATAATCCCAGGGTGATAAACCAGTGCAAGGCCAAGAAATGTGCTAATCCTTTTGCTTGTTTGCATCTTGACCATCTGCAATCAAGATACCTAGTATCAGCCCCTGATAGCCTATACAATCTCTGGGTTTAAAAAAAAAAAAGTGAAATCTTGACATATAAATGAGAGCAATATCATTTTTTGAATTTTCAGACTTAGACCAATTTATAAAACTTGTCACTTTTAAGTTGTCTTAATACCACTCAAAACTGTGACAGTATAACAAAAGATCAAAGTCAAAGATAAGATAATTCTAGAACTCCGGATTCAAAGTCATGTGTACATTTTGCACATCTACAATTCATGATGATTAAATGTACCATTAAAATATTTCATTAAAATATATTCAAAATTGAAGATTGTCCAGCTTTTTCTCCAATGTCATCTGCTGCAGAATGTCTGTTTGTGGGAAAGGGTTAAACAGTAGCCAGTTAACCCTTCCCCTCAAGCAGACAACAGAATACAGCTTTATGAATGACTATGAGAAGTTATGGAAACTCTCTTAACCCTTTCCCTCAGACAACAATTCTGCAGCAGACGACTTTGAACGTATTTTGTCAAAAAATAGAAAATCTCCATAATTGAATGGATAACCTATGACAAAAAGTGGAAAACATTGTGTCAAAAGGAGAAATTGCATGTTTTGTGCAATTTCTTCTTTTGTCACTATGTTTTCAAAAAGCCATCTGCTGCAGAGGCGTCCGAAAGCGTCTATATGAGGGAAAGGGTTATAATGAAAGCAAACAAAAATACTGGCAAAAGAAAAAATTGCTTCACCAGGATAAGCAATTTCTCATGTTGCTTCAATGTCTTTAAAAATTGTCTGCCGCAGGTTTATCAAAATGTCTGCATATTGATTACAATTGATTGTTTTGTGTTTAACGCCGCTTTCAACATTTATTCAGTTATATCACGGGGGCGTTTCCTGGGTAAGTTACCAGTACTACTGGTCCATATATCCTGACACCAGCCAGTCAGTTGTAATGCTAACCCCGCAATCCTGAGCGCCAAGGAGGGTAGCCACTACTATCAGTCTCTGGTATGACCCAACAAGGGATCAAACCCGCGACCTCCCGCACCCGAGGCAGACTTTAACAAGGATGAACAAGATGTGTTTGTGAAACACTGATGCCCCCGAATGGCAACATCTAGGTCAAAGGTCAAGGTCGCAAGGTCAAAAATGTTGGTACTGACAGAAAGGTCATGTCACAAGGAATACACATGTGAAATATGGTAGCTGTACCTGTTATGGTTCAAAAGTAGTGGTCAAGGTTAAAAAAAAATTTGTGCAGACAGACAGACAGACAGACGTGCAGACAGGCCAAAAACTAGATGCCCACCGAATCGGTGATTCCGGGGGCATAAAAAAAAAAAAAAAATTGACATACTGGTAGATAGTTAGCGTTAATATAGTCACTGCTATCCTCCTCTCCATTCGAGAACAACTTGACTCTGCTGTGATCAACTGAAAATAACATACACAATAACAATAATAAAACTTGATTGTACACTTTCCAACATACAACAAAGCGGCATAAGACGTCTTTGAAAACATACCCGATAAATTTGGACACTCCCTTTAAATGAAAGTACAATAATTGAATAGAGTTGAAAACATGGTGACAAAAGGAGTAATTGCTTGTTTTGAGCAATTTCTTCTTTTGTCGACAAAGTCAATGCGACATACGTCATTCGTCTTCCACCAATGGGCTAAGTCTATGTGGAAAAGCAGCCAGTTGCTTGGGAAGATTGTTGTGTGGAGTACTGGTGTTAGAAAACCAGGAAATGCATGAGTAGGTGAACTGGCCGCCGTGATATGACTGAGAAATTGTTAAAAACGGTGTTAAACCCCAATCAATCAATCAATCAATCTTTTGTCGACATGTTTTCAAATTGCTGTCTCCTGCAGAGGCATCAGAAAGCATCTATATGAGTGAAAGGGTTAACATTTTCCATAATACAACAAATCTGCAACTGTAATTCTGGTAAAAATATGAAGAATCCTCGAAAATAAAATATAATATTCAGTTGAAAAAGATTGTGGCAAAATTATGAGCAGTTTTTTCTTTTGTCAAAATGTTTTCAAAAGATGTCTACTGCAGAGGCGTCCAGTTTCATACTGTTTGTAAAAACAGAATAAACGTGTAAAATGCCTGTAAATAGAGGTAAAAATTTAGAGTAGAGTAGAAAACAATGCATGAAAATCAGAAGTTCAGAGCAATTTCTCCTTTTCATTCAATGTTCTCACATGTTGTCTGCTGAAGACACAACAAAAATCATCTGCATGAGGGAAATGGTTAATGGACAATATGAGATAGTTCTATAAAAATCTAGTTATTATAACTCTCCTACATGCAGCAAATCTAAAACAGACAACTTTGAAAACATGTAGGTAAAAACATACAAAACTAGAGGTTGTTTTTGGGAAAAACGTATGTCTCCCCCAAGGGGTATTTGTCTGGCTGACTGTATTTTGTAAGTTAGTGATTTATTTTAAAAAAGGGCAATAACTCATCCAAAAGTAGGTCAAATTAAACGCCCTCGTAATATGCGCAACAACACATTGTACCGATGACTCCTGTGAAGTTTCATAGAAATGTGGCAAAGGGGTTGTGAGATGAAGGCCGGACAAGAATGAAATGGCAATTTTAAAACAAGAGGGCCATGATGGCCCTTGAATCGCTCACCTGATTTTTTATTTTTTTTCACTTTAGCTATATAAGCCTCGCCCCCTGGCAGCCATAGTTTCCGACCAATCAACTTGGCTTGAAGGAATCTGATAGAGGGTCACCCTAGGAACATTTCTACAAAATTATTTGAAAATCGGCCAGATACTTTTGGAGGAGAAGATTTTTTAAGTTTTCACTATAGCCATATAATGCAAAATAGCCCTGCCTACTGGCGGCCATGTTTTTTGACCAATCAACATGGCTTGAAGGAATCTTAAAGTGGGTCATCCAAGGAACATTTCTACAAAATTATTTGAAAATCGGGCCGACACTTTTGGAGAAGAAGATTTTTTAAGTTTGCACTATAGCCATATAAGGCAAAATAGCCCCGCCCCCCCCCCCCCCTGGCGGCCATGTTTATCGACCAATCAACATGGCTTCAAGGAATCTGATAGAGGGTCACCCAAGGAACATTTCTACAAAATCATTTGAAAATCAGCCTGACACTTTCGGAGGAGAAGATTTTTTAAGTTTTCACTATAGCCATATCAGGCAAAATAGCCCCGCCCCCCTGGCGGCCATGTTTTTTGACCAATCAACATGGCTTGAAGGAATCTGGTAGAGGGTCATCCAAGGAACATTTCTACAAAATTATTTGAAAATCTGCCAACCAGTTTGGGAGAAGAAGAATTTTATAGTTTTTTTCGTTTCGTTGCCATGGAAACAAGAATTCTGCATGGATCCCAACAAATTTGAAGAAATTCTGGTGAGGTCATTAAGAGGATGCTTTCTGTGAAGTTTCATCCCAATTGACCCACTGGTTACTGAGGAGAAGATGTTGAAGATTTTTTAAGTTTATACTTTGGCCATATAAGGCAAAATAGCCCCCGCCCCCTGGCGGCCATGTTTTTCGACCAATCAACATTGCTTGAAGGAATCTGATAGAGGGTCACCCAAGGAACATTTCTACAAAATTATTTGAAAATCGGCCTGACACTTATGGAGGAGAAGATTTTTTAAGTTTTCATTTTAGCCATAAAAGGCAAAATAGCCCCGCCCCCTGGCGGCCATGTTTTTTGACCAATCAACATGGCTTGAAGGAATCTGATAGAGGATCACCCAAGGAACATTTCTACAAAATTATTTGAAAATCGGCCAGACACTTTTGGAGGAGAAGATTTTTTAAGTTTGCACTATAGCAATATAAGGCAAAATAGCCCCGCCCCCCCTGGCGGCCATGTTTTTCGACCAATCAACATGGCTTAAAGGAATCTGATAGAGGGTCACCCAACGAACATTTCTACAAAATTATTTGAAAATCAGCCTGACACTTTCGGAGGAGAAGATTTTTTAAGTTTTCACTATAGCCATATAAGGCAAAATAGCCCCGCCCCCCCTGGCGGCCATGTTTTTCGACCAATCAACACGGCTTGAAGGAATCTGATAGAGGCTCATCCAAGGAACATTTCTACAAAATTATTTGAAAATCTGCCAACCAATTCGGGAGAAGAAGAATTTTGAAGTTTTTTCGGTTTCGTTGCCATGGAAACCAGAATTTTGCATGGATCCCAAAAATTTGAAGGAATTCTGGTGAGGTCATTGAGAGGATGCTTTCTGTGAAGTTTCATCCAAATTGACCCACTGGTTACTGAGGAGAAGAAGTTGACGCACGCCGGACGCCGGACAAAAGGCGATCACAATAACTCACCTTGAGCAAAGCTCAGGTGAGCTAAAAAGGGCAATAACTCATCCAAAAGTAGGTCAAATTAAACGCCCTCGTAATATGCGCAACAAGACATTGTACCGATGACTCCTGTGAAGTTTCATAGAAATGTGGCCAAGGGGTTGTGAGATAAAGGCCGGACAAGAAATGTGGACGTACAGACAGACAGACAGACGGCGCAGGCAAAAGCAATATGTCTCCTCCGGAAGGGGGAGACATAATTGTTATAAATATAAGTATAATTATTGAAATCTTGAAAACATTGCGCCAAAAGGAGAAATTGCTCATTATAAGTCATCTGCTGGTGTATAAGTGTTAGAAAGCGTCTGTATATGGGAAAGGGTTAAAGTCCAATGGCTATACACAATATCATTTGTAAACATACATGGTAATATATTGATGTATCTGTTCTTAAGTCGGTTCTCCTCTCTGTTTGCAGCATCTTGGGGATTGCTGGGTGCAATGGTTCGCAAGTCCTGAAATAAAACAGTTTAACAATTACCCAAATACAGAGACATTTTTATGCATCTGTAGCAGAAAATTTCAGCACATTGTGGAAAAAAGATTGGCGGTCTGGTGTTTTAGACCACTTCCTACAACAATCTTCCCGTTATATTCGACGGCTTCTGGATAAGTTACGCTTTCTGATGCCTCTGCAGCAGACGGCTTTTTGAAAACATAGTGACAAAAGAAGAAATTGCACAAAACGTGCAATTTCTCCTTTTGCCACAATGTTTTCCACTTTTTGTTATAGGTTACCCATTCAATTATGGAGATTTTCTATGTTTTGCCAAAATACGTTCGAAGTCGCCTGCTGCAGAATTGTCGTATGAGGGAAACGGTTAAGCCAAAACAACATCCCTAAGTGCGAATTGAAGGAGGGCAGTCTTTACAAACATTTTTTACTTCTTCGGTATGACCTGTCCGGAGATCAAACCTGCACCTGAGGCAGACACTCTACCACTACACCACCAATAAAATGTAGCAAAAGGAGAAACTGCTTATATGAGTAATTTCTCTTATTGCCACAATATTTTCAACTCCATTTAATATTTATGCTTTCATTCATAGAGATTTTATTCATGATTTCATGATTTTATTTATAATATTTTCAAAGTCATCTGCTGCAGATGTGTCAGAATGCATCTGCAATAGAAGAATTTTTTTTTTTATCATAAATCGTTATCAATTTTCCTAGTCAATGCAAAAAGGGCCCTGTATGTATACAATACAAACTGAAAACTAGTATGTGACAGTACTATTCCATGAAAACTGACCTTGTATCCTCAACACGAAATTGATTTATATTTCACATTAACACTTTTCCCCATACAACAATTCTGCAGCAGAAGACTGAACATATTTTGTCAAAAAATAAAAAATCTCTATAATTGAATGGATCACCTATGACTTAAATTGGAAAACATAGTGACAAAAGAAGAAATTGCTCGTTTGAGCAATTTCTTCTTTTGTCACCATGTTTTCAAAAAGCCGTCTGTTTTTATGAGGGAAAGGGTTAAAGATAAGTGTCTATTGAACTCAGGGCTGATTCTTTTCCCTCTGCAGCAGACGACTTTGACAAACCGAGAAATTACTGATAATGAGCAATTTCGGCATTTGCCACAACATTTTCAACTATATTCAATCTATAAAGATTTTTACCTGGATATTTAAATATTCATTAATTAACCCTTTCCCTCATACAGACACTTTATGACGCCTCTGCAGCAGATGCCTTTAAAAATATTGTGGCAAAAGTAGAAATCGCTCATGAAGAGTTTTTAACTCTTTATAAATAATTAAACTCTCAGTTGTAGAGATTTTTCAAATTTTTGCAAATATGTTTTGAAAGTAGTCTGCTGCACATTTGTTGTATGTGGGAAAGGGTTAAAAGGGCAACCAACACATATACTACAAAAGACTTAAATACATACATCATATGCTGCTGAAAACAGTAAGTTACTATCTTTGTGCATCGTACCAAGATGGGCTTCAAAGTCACGCAACATGATTGGCCTGAAATGGAAATGAATGTATTTCTTTAACCCTTTCCCACATATAGACACTTTCTGAAGCCTCTGCAGCAGATGACTTTTGAAATCATTGTAGCAAAAAGGAGAAATTGCTTGTATTGTATGTGGAAAAGGCTTAAACAAGGTTTTTATTCTTTTTAACCTATTTTTCAAATAAAACTTAAGAAGCTACAAAGGATAGGACTTTTCAAAACATTTCAGGAAAAAAGGAAATTTCTCATCTTAAATGATTAATCAATATATAATAAAATTTAAAGAACCAAGCCATTGTGTTTCATAAGTGATGGAGTGTAAACAATAAACCCAGAAAAACAAAGCGTATACAGTCACACACCCACAAAACAAACAAAGGATGACAAAGCAATATACCATTACATCTTCCTTAAAGCGACTACTTGAATTCGCCCTAAATGTTATTCTTTATGTTATCCAAGTAAAACCAGGGTAGAAAATGTATTGTTTTTTATCAATTAAGTGAACTTGAGTCGTTTGTTGTTTTCAATTGTCCCGATGAAGGGGTTTCCTATTTAAAAATACCACGGAATCCTTCAGACGGGCACCTTGCAACGATCACATGATATAACTATATAACGGTTCACTCTGACAGGCGTGTACTGTTATACACAATTTACAAGTTTGGCGGAGTCGAACGACAGTAATCATAGAGATTTGTTTGTGATTGCATGAGCTCCTCGTGATTTTGCATAAAACCTTCATGGTATAAAAATGTTTCATTTAATGTGCATGCGTCCTATCGGTCATGTGACGACTCTTCAATTCACGTGATGACTTTTCAAGTCACGTGATGAATGAGATTAAAAGTATCGAAAGCTATTTATAAACTTACCCCGTTACTGACAGGGAAGAATTTGCGATGGAAAAAGTATCGAAAACAAGAAAATCTCACCAATTATCATATTTTAATGCCCCAAATACAAAAATGACACTTATTTTCTTAAAATTGGATTTTTTTTTTTTTTTCGACAGTTGGGTATCTGCAGTTCAGTCGCTTTAAAGATGGGGCATAATTACAACAGAATTAATGTCAAATGTAACATACCTGCTCTTTGCTATGTTTGAAGTAGCAACATCTTGGAGAGGAGGAATATCATGATCTTCAAGCTTTTTCCTAAAACAAGTAAGATAAAAATGAAGTATAGTCAGTTCTACAAATATTGTGTAATCACCAATATCAAGGTTAACCCTTTCCCTCATACAATAATTCTGCAGCAGACAACTTTGAACATATTTTGTCAAAAAATAGAAAATCTTTATAATTGAATGGATAACCTGTGACTAAAAGTGGAAAACATTGTGGCTAAAGGAGAAATTGTTCGTTTTGAGCAATTTCTTCTTTTGTCACTATGTTTTCATAAAGCCGTCAGAAAGCGTCTACATGAGTGAAAGGGTTAACTCAAAACGGGTGTTTTCTTTGTTGCACACACACTACCGGATGTTGTATTATTCAAATAGTAAACCCTGTTATCAAGAATTTCAAACTTTAACAAAAATTTAAAAAAAAAAAATCAGTACTCTCTGAAAGTACGACACATAATTGAAAGTCATAAAAAAAAACAAGAGCGCTGCAAGTGTATGCCAATGCTCGTCGAAAAAGGGGCATTACTGAATCATTATTAAAGCCACAGTTATGATTTGGTATAAATACGCACTATGTTTCATTTGACAACAGACAGAGAAAGATCAGAATGTGCAAAACTTTTACTTTCAAACAGGAATATTTTCAAAGTTTTTACTTTATACCAAATAAGGAAAACATGGAAATAATTTGAACAAACTTGGTCGAGTATCAATTTTACGGTCCTTTTTTTCAACCAAACAACATGGCTTGAATATTTTTTGTACAGGCTCAGGTCAGGTCACTCAAGGACCGTTTCTACCAAGTTATCTTGGAATCAGACAAGCAGATGCAGAGAAGAATTTTTTTAAAGTTATGGCATTTTTCTCCCTTTCTGTGGATGCAGCAACCAAAGTTCAGTATAGAATTAATATCTTTGAACAATTTTGAAAGAGGACCCCCAAAGAAACATCCCTATTAAGTTTGGCCTCTTTTCTGATGGTAAAAGGGTCACCCAAGGAAAATTCTTTACAAATTATATTGGAATTAGACCAGCAGATTCAGGAGAATTCTTTTAAAGATATTGGCTATTTTCCCCCTTTCTGATGCCACATTAACCAAAGTTCTTCATATAAATTATATCTTTGAACAAGTCTGAAAGGGGACCACCAATGGATCATTACTGTGTAGTTTGGATGAAACTGGTAAAAGCTAAAAGTAAACAACGGACAATGATGACGGACAGAGAGGTGATCAGAGTAGGACACCTTGAGCCTTCGGCTCTTATGATCATAAACGGGGGACAACCCAGGGAACATTCATGTTAGGCTTGGCTGCAATTAATTGACCCTGTGGTTTGAGAGAAAATGTTGTTTAAAGAAATTGTTAACAACAATGGATGTTGTACACAAGGTGATCACAATTGCTCATTTTGAGCACTTTGTACTCTGATGAGCTAAAAAGTCAAAGTTCAAGGAAATGTAACTGTAGAATGAAGTTAGCATGAGTAACAAATTTGAAAAAGATATCTAACAAGAGAGCCAATTTGGCCCTGTAACACTTCTCTGAGTACCATGGCTCTGTTTGATAAGGTGTTCATTAACCCTTTCCCTCATATAGAATATTTCTGATGCCTCTTCAGCAGACAGCTTTTTGAAAACATAGTGACAAAAGAAGAAATTGCCCAAAACAAGCAATTTCTCCTTTTGCCACAATGTTTTCCACTTTTTGTCATAGGTTATCCATTCAGTTATAGAGATTTTCTATTTTTTGACAAAATCTGTTCAAAGTTGTCTGCTGCTGAATTGTTGTATGAGGGAAAGGGTTAATAATACTTAAAAAAGTAATTTGATTAAGTCAACGAAGGGACAACAAGCAGCAGAAGACGGTGAAAGGGCGATATCAAAATTAAAAACGGTGTTTACTCCGCAAACTTCCTACGTCGTACTGTTGAACAAAGTACTCACCAGACCAACCGATGCAGCGATTCCAACCAACTTTGTTTGCACCGGTTAAGTCACTAAACTAATTGGTTTTGGGAAATGTGGGATAAGTTTATAACCCTTTCACAACAAATTTGAAACAGATCACTTTGAAAAAAGCTAGACAAAAAAATGGAAAATCTCAATAAGGGAAAGTTTAGTTATTGAAAAGATTTGAAAACATTGAGGCAAAGGGGAAATTGCTCATCATGAGCAATTTCTTCTTTTCCCACAGTGTTTTTAAAGTCGTCTGCTGAAGAGGTGTAATAAAACGTCTACAAGTGAGAAAGCATATTGCGAAATGTTCCTTACATTTGTCTTGATGGGGCTGTCCTTCTCCTTACAATGATTATAGCAACAACAACAACTATAGCTATCACAACAACAGAGACCACCACAGCCACAACAATCACAATTATATTGGCTTCCGTGTCTACAACTGGATCTTTAAATAAAAAAAAATGGTTAGATCCTTAGATTCAGATAGTGCTTACATACAGCAAATGTGCAGCAGACGACTTTGAAAACATCTTGGCAAAATGTGAAAACTCTCAATAAGTAATGGTATAATAATTGAAGGAAGATGAAAACACTGTGGCAAAAGGACAAATTGCTTGTTTTGAGCAATTTCTCCTTTTGTCAAAGTGTATTCAAAAGTCGTCTACTGCAGAGGTGTCAGAAAGCGTGTATATGAGGGAAAGGGTTAAACCTGTCCCGAAAAATACAAATCGCCAGCCGAGGACTTTGAAGACATCTAGCTAAATATTCTATAAATGAAAATTTTCATTATTGATTGTAATGCCATGTCCCCTGGTCACCAGGGTGCCAATAAGGTAAAGTGTAGATAGTGTAGTCCACCAGGAAATTGAAACTAACTTCTCTCACCACCACACAATCAAGGTCGCTATAGTCCTTTTCCAAAGTACACAATTTGCAAGAGATGACATTGGAAACATCTAGGAACAATATGGTAGTTGTCTGTAAATGAATGTTAAGTATTGAATGCATTAGAAGACAATTTGACAAAAAAAGAAATCATCATTATGAGCATTTTTTCCTTAAGCCACAATATTTTCAAAAGTTAAGTGCTGCAGATGTGCATCAGCATCAGCAGTTTTGAAAGGAGCAACTATAATATTTCAATTTAGAATTTACCTGCTAAAGTAACATATGGTCCATACTCGTTACTAATAAGGCAGCCTCCATTGGTGCAGACAACAGCATGCACTCTAAAATATATAACCAACAATTTATAAACAAGAGGCCCAAGAGGGCCAGTATCGCTCCCACGGTCATAAGGCAAAAATCAAATCTCAAAACAGCCCTGCTCCCTGGTGGCCATGTTTTTTACCAACCACCATGGCTTAAAGGAACCGCGTAGAGTGTCACCCAAGGAATGTTTCTGCAAAATTATTTGAAAATCGGCCTGACACTGTTGGAGGAGAGGATATTTTAAGTTTTCACTATAGCCATATAAGGCAAAATAGCCCCACTCTCTGGCAGCCATATTTTTCAACCAATCAACATGGCTTGAAGAAATCTGATAGAGGGTGAAGTGGTTAGGGAGAAGAAGTTGTTTAAAGGAAAAAGTTAATGCATGCACGCACGCACGCACGCATGACATAAGCCAGTGGAGCTAAAAAAGAGGTAAAAAAAGTTAGAACAATTATTTGCTATCAAAATGAAGACTTTGCTGGTTTGTTTGAATCTTGTTTTACACTGCTTTAAAAAAAGTATTTATTTATGTCATGGTATTTCCTGGGTCATTAACCCATGCTAACCAACCTTTTCTCATCCTCAAGGGTGAGATTCATGATCTCAAAGTGGGAGATTTTCTGCACAATGAATTTAACAGTAGACATTTTCACAATAGAACAGAATTTAGATAACTATGCAGGAGACAAAACTTTCAATATGTATGGGAATAACATAAAGAATCATTTTGAGACTGTTTTCTATTAAATAGAATATTGTTAACTGTATGTTAACATTTAAGTATTATTATGGCATGTTTTCAAATCTATGCATTGATATTAATACACTTCTAACTAAAAATCAAGCAAGTTTTCATATTTCATCCAAAATATAAACATCTGTAATAAAAAGTAAAGGATTGAAAGTAGTTAAATAAACAAGAGGCCCATGAGGGCCTATGCTCTACTGGTATGGTTCTTTGGTCATTTTCAATCCAGAGCATGTATGTATGGTGAAGATCGGATAGTAAAGTTCACAAGCTGTATTATAGCAATTTTTACAATTTCATGGGCCATAATCCAGTCTTGCATGGGTGGATCTAGCTGGTTTTCAAAAGGAACCAAGCTCTCATCAATATTTAACTACTATCTAAGTTTGGTGAAGATCAGATAGTAAATGGAGCCTCTATTGTGTTCACATGCTCAATTATAGCAATTTGGACAATTTCAAGGGCCATAATCCAGTCTTGCATGGGCGGATCTGGCTGGTTTAGGAAAGGAACCGAGCTCTCATGGATATCTTACTACTGTATAAGTTTGGTTGAGATACAATCAAAAGTGAAGACTGTATCGTATTAAAAAGTTCTTTTATAGCAATTTTGACCATTTCAAGGGCCATAATCCAGTCATGCATGGGCGGATCTGGCTGGTTTTCGAAAGGAACCGAGCTCTCATGGATATCTAACTACTGTATAAGTTTGGTTGAGATACAATTAAAAGTGAAGACTATCGTGTTAACAAGCTCTTTTATAGCAATTTTGACCATTTCAAGGGCCATAATCCAGTCATGCATGGGCGGATCTGGCTGGTTTTCGTAAGGAACCGAGCTCTCATGGATATCTAACTACTGTAAAAGTTTGGTTGAGATACAATCAAACGTGAAGACTGTATCGTGTTAACAAGCTCTTTTATAGCAATTTTCGAAAGGAACCGAGCTCTCATGGATATCTAACTACTGTATAAGTTTGGTTGAGATACAATCAAAAATGAAGACTGTATCGTGTTAACAAGAAATTGTTTACGGACGCACGCACGCACGCACGCACGCACGACGGACACATCGCCACGACATAAGCCCTTCTGGCCTTTGGCCAGTAGAGCTAAAAATGAAAATAAAACATAATATAATTATATGCATGTGATTTTAAAATGATTTTGATCTATCATTCAGTGAGGAAATCTCTAATCTTACTTTGACAATTATTTATGATATCTCTTATTTGACAATTTCTTTTTGACAGTGTAACAACTTCTTACAAGCAACAACAACAACAAACAATTTAAATATTCTACACACCAATGGGTACCTAAGCAAGATGTTATGCATCATTTATTCCTAAAAAATGTGTCTTTTCAAAAACATCTAATGACACAGGGACATTACCTTTTTAATAAAACTCTGAAAACATTCTCTGTGCTCAGAAATGAACTGTATGCTCCAAAACAGTCGATTTGGAGAACAAACTTTCCTCTGACCAATCAGATATTTGAGCAGGATTAACTTTTTATAGTTTTAAAGCCAGTACAGAAAAGCTGCCAAGAAGGGAAACCAGCAAGTACCACTTTTTGGTATGACCAGACCTGGGATCGAACACTGGTCTCCCATTTTTGAGGAAATGCCATAACCACTAAACCACTCTATTGCATAATGATCAATGGTCAAGTTTATTAAAATATTGTTCTATCATTTATAGAGATTCCATATTTTATACTGAATGTTTTAAAAGCAATCTACTGCAGATTTGTTGTATGTGGGAAAGGATTTACAGATGATGGAAAAATGAATCAGAGGGTCACCCTGCCAGGGCAGCAGACTCAAACAAGATGTGTTTGTGAAACACTGATGCCCCCAAATGGCAACATCTAGGTCAAAGGTCTGGTACTGACAGAAAGGTCATGTCACAAAGAATACACATGTGAAATATGGTAGCCGTACCTGTTATGGTTCAAAAGTAGTGGTCCAAGGTTAAAGGTTTTTTTGACAGACAGACAGACAGACAGGCCAAAATCTAGATGCCCACCGAATCGGTGATTCCGGGGGCATAAAAACAAACAGAACAATTACAACAAGGGCACCGCAAAGCGGATGCATCCCCTCGATATTCAATTTAAAAATATGGCTAAAAATATGGCCAATGACCTAGATAGTAATGTTATGTACCAGAAAAATAATGTTATTTGTCCTTGCCTTTATTAAATTGTTATTAATGTTATGTACCAGAGAAGTACATGTATGTGTAATTTGTACTTGTCTCCGCCTTTGGCCTTTGCCAAATGACCATGCCTTTGCCCGTTGACATTTACAATCAATAGGCTTCTAGATCTTACCATATACTAAATGTATGGCAAGTTTGGTTAAGATCAGTCGAAGGATGTTCAGTGTAGAGTGATCACAAGGTTGTCAATATGGGAAAATAGGCAGTCCAATTTTGACCTTGAACTTTAACCTATGACCTGAAAATAAAAAGGCTTCTAGACCTTGCCATATACTAACTGTATGGCACGTTTGGCTATGATCTGCCAAGAGATGATCAGTGTAGAGTGGTCACAAGGTTGTTTATATGGGAAAATAGTCAGTCAAATTTTGACCTAGACCTTTATCCTATGACCTTGACAATAAATAGGCTTCTAAACCTTGCCATATTCTAACTCTATACCAAGTCTGGTTAAGATCGGTCACAGGATGTCCAATGTAGAGAGGTCACAAGGTTGTTGATATGGAATAGTCAGTCTAATTTTGACCTTGAAAATAAATAGGCTTCTAGACCTTGCCATATACTAACTGTATACCAAGTTTGGTTAAGATCGGTCGAAGGATGTTCAGTGTAGAGTGGTCACAAAGTTGTTGATTTTTGAAAATAGTCAAAGTCCAATTTTGACCTTGACCTTTAACCTTGAAAATAATGAGGCTTCTAGACCTTGCCATATACCAACTGTATACCAAGTTTGGTTAAGATCGGTCGAAGGATGTTCAGTGTAAAGTGTTCACAAGGTTGTTGAGGACGCATGGACGAACGAAAGAACGAACGAACAAACAAAGGGACAGTCCCGTTACTATGTCCCCTCGCAAACTTCGTTAGCCGAGGGGATATTAAATCTACAGAAAATGACTTTGAAAACAACAAGACAAAAATATGAAAATATCTTTAATAAATGAAATATAATCATTGAGTGGTGTTGAAAACATTTAGGCAAAAAATGATCTGCTCACAATATTTTCAAAAGCTGCCACAATATTTCTTCATCATGGAATGAAGAAACATGTTTGGTTCTCACATGTAAATTTAAGGGCCATAACTGGTTTTAATGCATTATCCAGTTTATGCCACTGACTTTGATGTGTGATGTTGACCTTTAAGCAAACTTATAAGGAAAATCAATACAACAGAAAAACCATAATGATAAATAGTAAAATTATTCACCTTGACCATTTTATCCTTTCTCCCTACGTCTTAAAAAGTTTTTAGACACAATAGTATATTACAGAAATGGAATGAAACTATTTACCCAATTTGATATATTTAGATTTGTGTGCTTTGCAAACATCTTTTGAAAAAAGTAACATCCAGTACAAGAGGTTTAAGAGAACCAGTATCGTTCCACTGCCATAAGGCAAAATAACACTAACCTCTGCTGCATATGTATTAAACAAGAGGCCCATGAGGGCCTATGCTCTACTTGTATGGTTCTTTACTCATTTTCAATCCAGAGCATGTATGTATGATGAAGATCAGATAGTAAATGGAGGCTCTTTTGTGTTCACAAGCTGTATTATAGCAATTTTTACAATTTCATGGGCCATAATCCAGTCTTGCCGGATCTGGCTGGTTTTCAAAAGGAATCAAGCTCTCATCAATATTTAACTACTATCTAAGTTTGGTGAAGATCAGATAGTAAATAGAGCCTCTATTGTGTTCACATGCTCAATTATAGCAATTTGAACAATTTCAAGGGCCATAATCCAGTCTGGCTGGTTTTACGGAAGGAACCGAGCTCTCATGGATATCTAACTACTGTATAAGTTTGGTTGAGATACAATCAAAAGTGAAGACTGTATCGTGTTAACAAGCACTTTTATAGCAATTTTGACCATTTCAAGGGCCATAATCCAGTCATGCATGGGCGGATCTGGCTGGTTTTCGAAAGGCACCGAGCTCTCATGGATATTTAACTACTGTATAAGTTTAGTTGAGATACAATCAAAAGTGAAGACTGTATCGTGTTAACAAGCTCTTTTATAGCAATTTTGACCATTTCAAGGGCCATAATCCAGTGATGCATGGGCGGATCTGGCTGGTTTTCGAAAGGAACCGAGCTCTCATGGATATATAACTACTGTATAAGTTTAATTGAGATACAATCAAAAGTGAAGACTGTATCATGTTAACAAGCTCTTTTATAGCAATTTTGACCATTTCAAGGGCCATAATCCAGTCATGCATGGGCGGATCTGGCTGGTTTTCGAAAGGAACCGAGCTCTCATGGATATCTAACTACTGTATAAGTTTGGTTGAGATACAATCAAAAATGAAGACTGTATCGTGTTAACAAGAAATTGTTTACGGACGCACGGACGCACGCACGACGGACAAATCGCCACGACATAAGCCCTTCTGGCCTTTGGCCAGTAGAGCTAAAAATTATCAATTTCTCCTTTGACCATACTGTTTTCAACTCTGACATTATCTTTCAAGTGATTTTTCATACTTTTGCCAACATATTTTCAAAGTCTCCTGCTGCAAATTTGCTGTATGTGGGAAAGGGTTAAATAAGGGAAATAGCATACATAAATGAAGACTGTGGCTTTAAGGGTCCATTACAGTACTGATTGACTGTTGTTTCGTTACAAATCTCGTTCCCAATCGTAAATTCCTGAGCATTCTGAGCAGCTCTGCGCTTTCGATCTGAAATTATTAATATATTGACCATAATTGTAATTAATAACATTGTTTAGTCTGTTACTTGAATTACATCTACTTCTGGGTAGGTTTATCAATACATATATACATCTGATTGCAATGTTTTTGTTTTTGTTTTTATAAGGGTTTTATGCCATTTGCAACAGCATTTCTGTTATTTCACTGTGACTGTACATAAACTCTTTCCAACATAGACATATTTTGATGCCTCTACAACAGACATCTGTTGAAAAAAACACATAGTGACATAAGAAGGAATAACGTTTTTAACTCTATTCAGAAATTAATATACTAGTTATAGAGACAGGCGTCTGCTGCAGATTTGTTGTATGTGGGCAAGGGTTAACGCATAATCCCGAGATGAGTTACAAGAACTAGGCTAGGAAATTTCACCTTACCAACATGACTGTCCCTAGTTGGACTTCAATTGGACTTCAATTAATTCTCTAAATTGATTTACAAGAACAATCAATTACTTTACTTTAGCCATTTCTCACATACAACAAAACTGCAGCAGACGACTTTGAAAAGCTATTAGCAAAAATGTAGAAAACCTCTTACAATAAAAATATAGTTATTTAATATTGTTGAAAACATTTTGGCACAATGTTTTTTTAAAAGTCATCTGCTGCAGAGGTCTAAGAAAGTGTCTGTATGTTGGAAAGGGTTTAGGTAGGAAGAAGTTTTTATTGAACAAAATTCAAAATAGCAATTCACTTGTGTTGTATTTATTATAGAAACAATATTTCGAACATTTAACAAATTAGCAGCAGACGACTTTGAAAATATCTAAGGAAAATCTCTTTTAGGTAATGAGTTAAAAATATTTCGCTGGCAGTCAACCAAAGAACATAACCCTTCCCCCTTAAAACAGACGCATTTTGAAACCTCTGCAGCAGATAACATTAGCATAAAATAAGAATTTGCTCATGATGTCTTTAACTCTATTCAACTATAATACACTCATTTACAAAGATTCTTTGAATTATGTCAAAGTCGTCGGCTGCAGATTTGTTTTATGTCAGAAAGTGTTTGTTTATAATAATTATGGTGATAGATTATTCATTTTTAATCCAACATACTTGCTGGAGACTGTAGAGTTAGTTGCCATGCATCCCCTGTAGCTCTGTATTTGGTGTATCCTTCCCTCGAAGCAGTGTGGTAATTTGGAAATAAATTAAACTCATCCAGACTGTAACTGTTGCCTATAACTGTAACAGTGAAAAAACATGGCAAGTTTAATTTGATCGATAGATAATTTCATATAAAATATAAAATCTGCATCTTGTCAAACTTCTTATATTATAGGCAATATTTTGTTATCTAAGCTGAAAATATTTGTAAAAGTAACAATTGGAGTATTTCTATGACAAAAACTTGGAATTGATTTATTTTAGTTTAGTGCCATTTTTAAAAATATTTCAGTTATATCACAGTGTCTTTTCTGGCTTCCTTGCACCTGTACTCTGCACAAAATTAGTCCCAGTTATTTAGCTACTTTCAAATATACAAATAAATGTCCGAACCGGACATTAAGTAGTCACCAAAGGAAATTTCAAGTGAAATTATTTTGAAATTGGGACCGCGGTTTAGGAGGAGAATCTTTTTAAGTTAATTTTTCTATTTTTAGGTATGGTAACCCTCTCGTGCAGTAAAACAGTTTAGTCAATGTTTGTAGCAGGCTACGATAAGGTATATCTGTGTGTGAAACTATTTCAACATTTGTCTCTTGTTTTTTGTATGAGATTATTTCTTATTATATATTTTAAGCTCTGATGGCCATCTTGTGCAGTAGAGAAGACCCATTTTAGTATTAAAGTAGATAGCAACCTAAAGATAACTTGTGTGAAATTGAGCCTGCATTTTAGATGTCTTTTAACCCGTTTCCACATACAACAAATCTGTAGCATTGAAATCATGAAAGAGAAATTATTGAAAACATATTGTCACATGGAAACAGTCCATAATTAAGAGTTTAACTTTAAAAATCAGAGTTTAGAACTTTGTGGCAAAAGAAGAAATTATTCATTACGATAAATTTCTCATTTTACCACAATGAATTCAACAGGCGTCTGCTGCCATGTCATCAGAAAGCGTCTGTAGAAATGGTTAAAAACAAAAAGTTAATGGATGCTGCCAACGATGACAAACAGACTGATTACAGACATCCATGGTCTTATCAGCTAACCTGAGTACAATTTGCCCAGGTGAGTTAACCCTTTCCCACATACAGCAAATGTGCAGCAGACAACTTTGAAAATTTCTTTGCAAATATGTGAAAAATTGCTTGTTTTGAGCAAATTCTCCTTTTGTCACAGTGTTTTCAAAATGCATCTGCTGCAGAGGCATCAGGAAGCGTCTATATGTGGGAAAGGGTGAAAACTAATTTTTCCTTTTGCCAGAATGTTTTCATCTTTATTCAATTATTATACTTTTATCAATAGAGATTTTTCATATTTTTGCCATTATATCTTTATAGTCGTTTGTTGCAGATTTGTTGGAAAGGGTTTAACTTTTATTGACTACTATTTAGATTTTTCATTCTTTACTAATGATGGTTTCAAATTTGGAGGGTTTATAACACAGTACATCAGGTAATGGGAAAATAGATAAGGTCAAAGAGAAATAAGTTGCAAACCATTTCCATTTTCTGGGCACTTTTCTCTGTCACAGACCACAAGTGCAGTCGTCACAATATTCCCTTCCTTTAAGCGATTAAAGAAATCTGGATCGATCAATACTTGTAAAGTTGTCTGTGTAAGTACAACTGATTCTTGTATGACTGCCTTCTGATCTACATCTTCAAAGACATTCTTTGGTACTGAAAAGAGAATATTACAATAATGATAGTCAATATATCCTTGTACTTGACAGTCAATGTAGATATTTTTTATAATGAATCATTTAAAGATTAAGGGAGCCATGCTTTCTGACCAGTGAAAAACTAGATCAGGCTGTGCTTTTGTTTAGTATAATCAAGACATTTCTGGTTCCCTAAATAGGCAATCTTATGTTGCAGTAACGATGTAATACAATGCACCTTGAAAAATTAACATCTTTCAAGACTGAAGGTGGAAATACGTGTCAATTTTCCCACGCTCCAAGTGGCAAATACAAGGCAACATATACATGTAGATACTGCAACGTAATTTTTCTTTTATTAAAAACCTTATATACGGTAACTAAAACAAGAGGGCCATGATGGCCCTTTATCGCTCAACTGAGTAAGTGTTTTAGGGTCCTAATTTAATTGCTCTACAAAAATAAATTACAATTTTGCCAATTTTAAAAGGCCATAATCCAGTCCGAAAGGAACCAAGCTCTCATGGATATCTAGCTATTGTATAAGTTTAGTAAACATCGGATAATAAATGATGACCTTAGCTTGTTCACAAGGTCAATTATAGCAATTTTGCCGAAGGGCGATCACAAAAGCTCAGCGAAATTGCTAGTTAAATTTTTTCATCTGCTGTAGCATTGAAAGAGGTCACTAAAAGGGATTGCTAGTTTAATGTTTTCATCTGCAGTAGTATTGTAAGAGGTAACTAAAAGGGATTTTATCATTTATAGTTTAATGTTTTCATCTGCAGTAGCATTATAAGAGGTCACTAAAAGAGATTACTAGTTTAATGTTTTCATCTGCAGTAGCATTGTAAGAGGTCACTAAAAGGGATTACTAGTTTAATGTTTTCATCTGCAGTAGCATTGTAAGAGGTCACTTTAAAGGGATTGCTAGTGTAATGTTTTCATTCTGCATTAGCATTGTAAGAGGTCACTTAAAGGGATTGCCAGTGTAATGTTTACATCTGCAGTAGCATTGTTAGAGGTCACTAAAAGGGATTGCTAGTTTAATGTACATATGCAATAGTATTGTAAGAGGTTACTAAAATGGACTGCTGGTGTAATGTTTTCATCTGCAGTAGTATTGTAAGAGGTCACTTAAAGGGATTGCTAGTGTTATGTTTTCATCTGCAGTAGCATTGTAAGACATCACTTAAAGGGATTGCTAGTGTAATGTTTTCATCTGCAGTATCATTGTAAGAGGTCACTATAAAAAGAGATTGCTAGTGTAATGTTTTCATCTGCAGTACAGACATGTGATATTTTCCTGAAGCCAAATAGGGAGATTTGGTATTTTTGGCAGGGAGATTGGTGCCCCAAAGAGGGAGCTTTTTTCGCGGCAACATTTTCTGCAACTGGTCACAATACTTTTCATTTGATGCTAAAATAGGGTCAAATCAAGCAGGGTATAACTTGCATTATAGGAAGTAATACTTTGCTAACTGAAAAAAATATTTCATAATCATTTATTACTTAAATTTTATTCATGAAAATAGTTCAGTATAATATCACAAATATGTTTATATGTAAAGAACTAGTCATAAAAAAAAACCAGCACATGAAACTTGGTCAAATGCAATTAATATATCTATAGGTGCTACCTATTTACGAAAAAACGCAAGATAATTATAAACAAAAATTAAAGAGCATACTTTGGCCATAAAAAAGGATTTATAAGTAATTGACTAGACAATAATAATGTTAATGTCATGTTTCTTGCATTATCAAAACATATTTGGAATTCGTATTGCTGTCGTCTATTATTACGAACAGACAATAATAAAGTAAAGACTTTCAGAAAATCAAGGAATACATTTATAATGAACGAGGTTAAAACATGAGGGCCAAGATGATCCTTAATCGATCACCTGCATTATGGTAAAGAAGCAAATAGATCAGCCCTTTTCTGATGCCACCTGGCGACTGCCTTTTTCAACCAGTCAATATGACTGGAACAAATTATGTAAGGGGTCACATTTCTGCTAAACCCTTTCCCTATTAGAGACGGTTTCTGAGGCCTATTCAACAGACGATTTAGGAAAAGATTGCTGCAATAAGAACAATTGCTCCTTCTGAGGAAGTTATCCTTTTGCCACAATGTTTGATAAATAATTATACTTGGAATGAGTCAATAGGTCATGTATAGGAAGTTGGGGTCTTTCATGTTGATACCACTTTTTTTGCGGGAAACGACGTCGCTCCATTGACGTTACGCCAAGATGAAGTGTAACGGAAATGACGTCACGTCCTTCTTTGGCTACGATACAGTCAAAATTTAGTTTCGGGCATAGAAGGCTAATGCTGTCGTTTTTTTTGACGAACGGGAAAACATATTTCTTACAGATTTCCATTTATTTTTAACTTTTCGTACAAATGTTAATTCCCACATAACACAGCACTTTAATGATCTTAAATATCGATTTTAATTTTTTTTTTTAAAAAGACGACAATAATTTTCAATCCGTGTTTTTCTTCTCATTTCATACATACCCAAAATACCGATTTAAAAAAAAAATGATTAAAAAGACGACAATAATTTTCAATCTGTGTTTTACGTCTGCTTTTTATACATATCCAAAATGGTGGCCTCCATGGATTTTTCCAGTTTCATTTCAGAAAGCTTCATGGGTTATTGAAAAAAAAAAAAAAAAAAAAAAAACCACACCTGTTACCTATAAGCGAAAAAAACCCAATCATGGTTTTTTTTTCGTATTAATTACATTTTCCAATACATGTTCAAAATAATTTGATACCAGTACTTTCAGTACTTTAATTCGTAGTATGCTGAACCTTCGTTCTGATGCATTTGAAAACATTTTACCCGATTCAGAGACATATAAACATATTTCCTGTCTGAATCTATGACATTTGATAGATGTATTTGTATATTTAAATTTCGGAAATATGACAGAAATATCTTAAAACAAGTGTTAAAACTTTTTTCATTGTTTACTTCTGGCTGAATTCACGTGAGGTTACTCACTATCAAGGAGGCCTACTCAGCTAAAATAATATATGATGCAATGATTTGACTTGACCTAATTATCCCGGGCAGATGGCCACGTCAAATGAAAATCCACCTTAAAAATCAATGAAAGTCAAAATCATATTTCAAACTCCTACTGTCAGTTTATTTAAAGTCATTGTTCTTTCCTTGCGGAGTCGAAGATGCTTGTGTGATACTACTGTCGATGGTGAACAGAATTACCTGATCAGACTGCAAAGGCTTATATAAATTTTGGCTGGTTGTAGAGACCCCCCTCCCAAAAAAAGGTCATTTTTGTATGACGTGTTTTATTTCTTGGGGAAAATTTTACCCTTAACTATTTGCAGACGAATTTTGAATCATCTGCAGCAAACAGCTTTTGATAGCATTGTGACAAAATGAGAAATGGATGCAACTGCTCCTTTTACTATGATGTTTTCAACGCTTTTAATTACACTTTTATTTGAAGAGGTTATCAGCAATTTGTCAGGATAAATTAATTCTGGATTTAATGGGATTTTAAAAGGTAGGGTCGTTCCCTAACAATTGATAAGGAATATTTGCTACTGATGATTTATGACGTTGTTTACTCGCGCGCTCGGCAATAATGCCATTTGGCGAGCAAATATTTGCTACCTCTATGTTTTATCCTAATAACATTTTCTCGGAAACAATTAAAGAAATTAGCTTGACCAATCATAACGTAAGAATTCATTAGTAATACTCTAAAATAGATTCTAAAGTGTTCATCTTTTCAGTCTGTCATCAAGTCGTGAAAATTAACACCGAATCGTCTGTTAAATAAAACAACTGCCAAACTGATTAAACTAATCCCAGTGTGATAATCCACTAATTAGGGGTTGATTGCCATGTATAAATCAACACGCTTTTCAACTCGAATTGACATTAGCCAAGGGTCATAAATGTACACATTATACTGTGTAGGGTAGTTTACCAACGATAACGACACGACTTAAACATTTACCCAAAAAGTCTATATCGCTTTACACCACTGGATGATGTAACACTTTGGGATTTACGGGCATCTGTTGTAATTTAAGTAAATTTTAATTTTTATTTATGATTTTTTTTTCGGCGGGAGATTTCGTTACCCGATTGGGAGCGCGTAAGATGAGGCTTCAAATCGGAAGCTTCAGCCGATATCGGGAGATATCACATGTCTGCTGCAGTAGCATTGTAAGAGATCACTTAAAGGGATTGCTAGTTTAATGTACATATGCAGTAGTATTGTAAGAGGTCACTAAAATGAACTGCTAGTGTAATGTTTTCATCTGCAGTAGCATTGTAAGAGGTCACTTAAAGGAATTGCTGGTTTAATGTTTTCATCTGCAGTAGCATTGTAAGAGGTATCTAAACGGAATTCCTAGTTTAATGTTTTCATCTGCAGTAGCATTGTAAGAGGTCACTAAAAGGGATTGCTAGTTTAATGTTTTCATCTGCACTAGCACTGCAAGATGTATCTGAAAGGGATTTCAAGTTTAATGTTTCATTTGCAGTAGCATTGTTAGAGGTATCTAAAAGGGATTGCTAGATTAATGTTTTCATCTGCAGTAGAATTGTACGAGGTAACTCAAAGGGATTTATAGTTTAATGTTTTCATCTGCAGTAGCATTCTAAGAGGTCACTAAAAGGGATTTCTAGTTCAATGTTTTTATCTGCAGTAGAATTGTAAAAGGTCACTGAAAAGGATTGCTAGTTTAATGTTTTCATCTGCAGTAGCATTGTAAAAGGTCACTAAACGAATATCATCTTTTGAGAAGACTTATTTGAGACATGAGTATATAAATCATTCTATTTGATTCAAATTAACTTGAATGTTGTTTGTCAGATGTTTCATAACAAGAGAACCAGGATCATCCTGATTTGCTAACCTGAGATTTATTGTGAGATTTGAGTCAGTAGGAAATGATGTCATATAAAGATATTTCTTTTTTTAGCTCTAGTAGTCATCTTGTAAGGTGGTGCAAGACTGTTTGCAGATTTTTAGTAGAAGACAATTTAACCCTTTCCCTCATATAGACGCTTTCTGACGCCTCTGCAGCAGACGACTTTTGAAAACAATGTGACAAAAGAAAAAAATGCTCAAAACGAGCAATTTCTCCTTTTGCCACAATGTTTTCAATTATTTTCAGTAATTATAATGACAATAATTGAGATTTTCCATATTTTTTAGTATACATTTTCAAAGTCGTCGGCTAAAGATTTGCTGTACAAGGAAAGAGTTAAGGAATGTCAAAATGAGTTATTTTGTCTTCTGAACTTAGTTGCCATACTTGCCACACAATGACAGAGCTGATTTAACAGTTATGTTTTATCTCGAGTAAATATAAATATCTTACTATGTCCTAACTTTTAACCTAGAATCCACTCGTTCTTACCTCCAGCAGGTGCCGTGACATTCTTTCGGAGTTCAGTTCCATTAGCATCTCCCGCATTTATGGCATATACCTATTAACGTTGAATATAAAGAGAACATTACAGTAAAAACGATAAATAAAGATACATGACATTGTATCAAGCATAATCCACAATAAAACAAATTATTAATAATATCCTGATGAAGGCCTATTAATTGGCCAAATCCGGTAGATTAAATATTCACAACTAGTACGGTGTTTGTAGTTATTCCATCTGACCCATTTAATATAGTTGATGATGTATAAAACTAATGTGATAGTGTAAGCAGAAATTACTCTGTTGAAGACAACCTTATTTACTAATCCAAACATTCAAATTCAAATTCAAAGGTCCCTGGTTCGAGTCCCGTGATGAGCGGGTCCTGACTTTGGGATTTTCAACACAAATGGCGCGAGTACTGTTTAAGTCTCCAGGAAGCAGACATTGAGCGTGATTAATATAAGCTTTAAGCTTGTTTCGCAATCGATGTAAAATAAATAAGTTTAAACTAATCCAAACATGTTTTTATTCACTTTGATCGGATTTTTCTTTTATTTCTGTAGATATTTAGATGTTTTCAAATAAGAAAAATATGAAAGTAGTTTATTTCAATAGACTATAACTCCCCAATTTAACCTAGTTTATAAAATAATTAAAAGTGATATATTAATCTCATTCATAAAGGGGCATTTGTCAGTGGTCTAAAATCCTCTTTAAAACCCATAACTCTTTCCAGAAGTTGTCTGCTGTAGATTATTTTCTATGTGGGAAAAGGTTTGTTGAGTAATAAGAGAGATGTTGAGATGTAAGTTTTGTGTGAAATAAGTGACCATGGACTAGGACAACACATACATCATTCTTAACAATACAATACAATACAAAATGTTATATTTGCAATCATGTACAAAAACAGTACATTCAGCCTACTGCACTCGAAAATATCATAGAAAGGGTATCTTTGTGAATGTTTGCATTACATAGTCTCTCTATGTGAACAAATGCACGAACATTCACTCTAAATATAGGTAGACACTTCACAAGCGTGAATGTTTGCATTACCTATTCTCTCTATGTAAACCAATGCAAAAACATTCACTCTAAATATAGGTAGACATTGCACATTTGTAAATGTTTGCATTACCTAGTCGCTCTATGTAAACCAATGCAAGAACATTCACTCAGAAAATAGATAAACAAGGTACATTCATGAATGTTTGCATTACCTGTTCTCTCATTATAAACTAATGCAAGAACATTCACGCGGAAAGTAGTTACAAGGTAAATTTGTGAATGTTTGCATTGTCCAAGAACATTCACAAAAGTGTGTACCTATTTTTCCAAGTGCAGTGGACCGAATCATGTATTCAGAGTCATTGTTCAAATAATTCTCACAACACCTCTGTGAGTGTTGGATACTGCATTAACCCTTTCCCGTTTGTAGAAACTTTCTGATGCCTTTGCAGCAGATGACTTTTGAAAACATTGTGGCAAAACAAAAAGCAATTTCTCCTTATATTTTGCGACAGTGTTTTCAATTTTTTTAGAGATCAAATTTTCATTTTAAGTGGTTTTTCACATTTTTACCCAGATGTTATCAAAGTCGTCTGCTACAGATTTTGTGTAAAATTGTATGACATCTTAGACCTATTGAAAACATTCACAGAAAAGCAGAACTAATTCAGAAACTTTTCTTAATTATTAAACATATGAAATGTCCATTATTTGCATAAATCAACCCTTTCCAACATACAGAAGCTTTATGGTCGACTTCTCAATTGTTTTGGGGAAAAAGAGATATTGCTCATTATGAACAATTTCACATTTTGCCATAAATATTTTCAACTCAATTCAATTATTAGAAGATAGACAAGCCCTGGTAGCGATCAGGGCTGTTAATCCAGGGATTGTGAGTTTGAACCCCAGCTCTGCCAACATTCTTTCAAACATTTTATAAAGTCAATGTGACAAGTGTCATTCAAGCTTCAACCAATGAGCCAACAGTCTATGTGATAAAGCAGCCAGTGGCTTAGAAAGAATGTTGTGTAGACTACTGGTGTGAGAAAGCCAGGAAATACATTGTAAGTGAAATGGCTGCAGTGAAAGGACTGAAAATTGTTGATTTGGCTTTAAACCCAAATTAATCAATCATTAGTAGATAATTTCTATATTGTTATAGTCTGCTGCAGATTTGCACACTTTCTCACATACAACAAATCTGCAGCAGACGACTTTGAAAACATCAGGCAAAAATATAGAAAATGTCTATAAATGTTGGGTTGATACTTTGTAGCAAAAGAACAAGAGGGCGAAGATGGCCCTAAATCGATCACCTAATTGATAGTAAATTAGTAGCAAATATTTAACTGCAAATATCTGGGAAAATTTTATGAGGGAGTGCAAATGAAACTGCAAAGGAGTGGACACTTCTCAAGAAACAGCTTATCAGTAAAGGCCATTTATATCTTGAAATCTAACAAGAACTTTAATAAGAATGGTATTATAAAGTTTTTGTAATTTTGCACCTTTCCTGATGCCGCCTTGCTGCCCTGTTTTTCAACGAAATCAATATGGCTTCAACAGTTTATTTAGAGTGTCACTTAAGGAACATTTCTACCAAATTATCTTGCAATCGCACAAGTAGATTATGGAGGAAAAGGATTTTAAAATTTGGGTATTTTTCTCACTTTCTGATGCCGCAGCAACCAAAGTTATCAATGGAATTTAAATCTTTGAACAATTTTGAAAGAGGACCACAAAGGAACATTCTTGTGATGTTTTGTGGAAATTGGTGTATTGGAATGGTAGGAGTTGGTTGTCATTTGTAGCTAAAAGTTCAATTTACCCTTTTTGTGACGACGCCTGGTTGATATGATTGTGTAACCAATCAAAACGGCTTAAACAAATTAAATAGAGGATCATTACAGTAAGATTCGTATTATATTTTCTTAAAATCAGACAAACACTTTCATAAAAATTGAATTTTCAAACTTTGTCATTTTGCCCCTTTTCTGATGCCGCCTGACTGCCATGTTTTTCGACCAATCAGTATGGCTTGAACAATTTTTATAGAGGGTCACCCAAGGAACATTTCTACCAAATTATATTTGAATCTGACAGGCAGATTCGGCGGAGAAGATTTTTAAAGTTTGGATATTTTGTCCCCTTTCTGATGCCGCAGCAACCAAAGTTCTCATTGGAATTTTAATCTTTGAACAATTTTGAAAGAGGACCACCAAAGGAACATTCCTGTGATGTTTTGTGGAAATTGGTCTATTGGAATGGTAGGAGTTGGTTGTCATTTGTAGCTAAAAGTTCAATTTACCCCTTTTGTGATGACGCCTGGTTGCTATGATTGTGTAACCAATCAAAACGGCTTAATCAAATTAAATAGAGGATCATTACAGTAAGATTCATATTATATTTTCTTAAAATCAGACAAGCACTTTCATAACAAGAGGCCCATGAGGGCCTATGCTCTACTGGTATGGTTCTTTGGTCATTTTCAATCCAGAGCATGTATGTATGGTGAAGCTCGGATAGTAAATGGAGGCTCTTTTGTGTTCACAAGCTGTATTATAGCAATTTTTACAATTTCATGGGCCATAATCCAGTCTTGCATGGGTGGATATGGCTGATTTTCAAAAGGAACCAAGCTCTCATCAATATTTAACTACTATCTAAGTTTGGTGAAGATCAGATAGTAAATGGAGCCTCTATTGTGTTCACATGCTCAATTATAGCAATTTGGACAATTTCAAGGGTCATAATCCAGTCTTGCATAGGCGGATCTGGCTGGTTTACGAAAGGAAATGAGCTCTCATGGATATCTAACTACTGTATAAGTTTAGTTGAGATACAATCAAAAGTGAAGACTGTATCGTGTTAACAAGCTCTTTTATAGCAATTTTGACCATTTCAAGGGCCATAATCCAGTCATGCATGGGCGGATCTGGCTGGTTTTCGAAAGGAACCGAGCTCTCATGGATATCTAACTACTGTATAAGTTTGGTTGAGATACAATCAAAAGTGAAGACTATCGTGTTAACAAGCTCTTTTATAGCAATTTTGACCATTTCAAGGGCCATAATCCAGTCATGCATGGGCGGATCTGGCTGGTTTTCGAAAGGAACCGAGCTCTCATGGATATCTAACTACTGTATAAGTTTGGTTGAGATAAAATCAAAAGTGAAGACTGTATCGTGTTAACATGCTCTTTTATAGCAATTTTGACCATTTCAAGGGCCATAATCCAGTCATGCATGGGCGGATCTGGCTGGTTTTCGAAAGGAACCGAGCTCTTATGAATATCTAACTACTGTATAAGTTTGGTTGAGATACAATCAAAAAAGAAGACTGTATTGTGTTAACAAGCTCTTTTATGGCAATTTTGACCTTTTCAAGGGCCATAATCCAGTCATGCATTGGCAGATCTGGCTGGTTTTTTAAAGGAACCGAGCTCTTATAGATATCTGACTACTGTATAAGTTTGGTTGAGATACAATCAAAAGTGAAGACTGTATCGTGTTAACAAGCTCTTTTATAGCAATTTTGACCATTTCAAGGGCCATAATCAAGTCATGCATGGGCGGATCTTGCTGGTTTTCGAAAGGAACCGAGCTCTCATGGATATCTAACTACTGTATAAGTTTAGTTGAGATACAATCAAAAGTGAAGACTGTATCGTGTTAACAAGAAATTGTTTACGGACGCACGGACGCACGCACGGACGACGGACAAATCGCCACGACATAAGCCCTTCTAGCCTTTGGCCAGTAGAGCTAAAAATGGAATTTTCAAATTTTGTCATTTTGCCCCTTTTTTGATGCCGCCTGACTGCCATGTTTTTCGCCCAATCAGTATGGCTTGAACAATATTTATAGAGGGTCACCCAAGGAACATTTCTACCAAATTATATTTGAATCTGACAGGTAGATTCGGAGGAGAACATTTTTAAAGTTTGGACATTTTGTCCCCTTTCTGATGCCGCAGCAACCAAAGTTCTCATTGGAATTTTAATCTTTGAACAATTTTAAAAGAGGACCACCAAAGGAACATTCCTGTGATGTTTTGTGGAAATTGGTCTATTGGAATGGTAGGAGTTGGTTGTCATTTGTAGCTAAAAGTTCAATTTACCCCTTTTGTGATGACGCCTAGTTGCTATGATTGTGTAACCAATCAAAACGGCTTAAACAAATTAAATAGAGGATCATTACAGTAAGATTCGTATTATATTTTCTTAAAATCAGACAAGCACTTTCATAAAAATGGAATTTTGTCATTTTGCCCCTTTTTTGATGCCGCCTGACTGCCATGTTTTTCGCCCAATCAGTATGGCTTGAACAATTTTTATAGAGGGTCACCCAAGGAACATTTCTATCAAATTATATTTGAATCTGACAGGCAGATTCGGCGGAGAAGATTTTTAAAGTTTGGACATTTTGTCCCCTTTCTGATGCCGCAGCAACCAAAGTTCTCAATGGAATTTAAATCTTTGAACAAATTTGAAAGAGGCCAACCAGAGGAACAGTCCTGTGATGTTTCATGGAAATTGTCCTTGGAGTTTGGGAGGAGATGATGTTTAAAGCTAAAAGTTAACGCCGGACGGACGACGGACAAAAAGTGATCAGAATAGCTCACCTTGAGCCTTCAGCTCAGGTGATCTAAAAATTGCTCATATGAGTAACTTCTCCTTTTGTCACAATGTTTTCAAAAGTCTCCTGCTGCACAGGTGTCGAAAAAGGGGCTGTTTTAGGGAAAGGGTTTACACAACATATCTAAGTCTTATAAAGCATATTAGCAAGGCCTAGTTCTCAAATTACATCAATCAAAGTCACACCTTTAATTCATATGTAACCTCTGGTGTCACATTCAGTATAACTTGATACACATAGGCAGTATCGGGGTTTGTGTCCATCGTCAGCTCAGAACTCTGAAATTGATGTACAAAAAATAATTTAAAAATTTCCCTCGGAAATATAGTAGACATAGATCAGCATCAGAAATGTCTGGGTAGTTATTCCATAAATAAATGATGAAAACAAGATATTTCTGTGGATCTGAACATACTCCAGCAATACTGAATTTCATGACTGATGAATGGCAAACCGAAAGTTTGTTTGTTTTCGTTGGTTGCTATAATTAACAGAAGAGCTAACTCTATTTTATAATAATTTTCAAAATGAATACAGATCACATCTGATAAATTAGGCGCTATAATATCGATGAAGCTTTTTAGAAAAACAATAGAGCCATATTCGAAAAAAACAGTGTCACCCCCTAGTGGCAATGTTTTTGGCTGAAAAAAACATAACTTGAATTCACCAATATCTGTGAAATCATATCAACAAGAGGCCCAAGATGGCCAGTATCACTCCTCTGTATAAAGCAAAAATAAAATCACTATAGCAATATAAGGCTAAAAAGCCCCGCCCTCTGGTGACCATGTTTTTCAACGATTCAACAAGAATTTGATAGAGGGTCACCGAAGCAAGATTCCTACAAAAATATCTCGAAAATCGGCCAGTCTACTTATGGAGAAGAAGATTTTAAAGTTTTTAAGATAGCCATATAAGGCCAAACAGCCCGCCTACTGGTGGCCATGTTTTTCGACCAATCAACATGGCTTCAAGGAATCAGATAGAGGTTCACCCAAGGAACATTCCTACAAAATTATTTGGAAATCGGCCAGAAGAGGATTTTTAAGGTTTTCACTATAGCCATTTAAGGCAAAACAGCCCCGCCCCCTTGCAGCCATGTTTTTCCATCAATCAACATAGCTTGATGAAATCTGATAGAGGGTAACCAAAGGAACATTTCTACAAAATTATTTTGAAATCAGCCAGATACATTTTTAAAGTTTTCACTTTAGCTATACAAGGCAAAACAGCCTGCCCCCTGGTGTCCATGTTTTTCAACCAATCAACATGGCTTGACGGAATCTGATAGAGGGTCACCCAAGTATAATTTCTGCAAAATTATTTTGAAATATGGCCAACCAGTTTCAAAGGAGAATTTTTTTCCTTTTGATTGCCATGGAGATCAGAATTCTGCATGGATAAAAAAAAATTGAAGGAATTTAGGAGAGGACATTGAGAGGATGCTACCTGTAAAGGTTCATGCCAATTCACCAAGCGGTTACTGGGGAGAAGTTGTTTGAAGCAAACGGTTGACACACATGCGCAAGCACAGTCGCTGGACAATTCTCCATGACATAAGCTCAACTGGTTTTCAATCTAAAGACTGATATACATGTGAAATCATATCAAAACTGATATCTGTGAAATCATATCAAAACTGATATCCCTGAAATCATATCAATACGGATATCTGTGAAATCATATCAAAACTGATATCTGTGAAATCATATCAAGACTGATGTCTGTGAAATCATATCAAGACTGTCCGGGACAAGTCATAAATCGCATCGGGCAAGTCGCTAATTGCAACATCTCAGTCCCGGACAAGTGGCATTTTCCAAAAATCCACGTCCCATTATATCAACCCATTTACATAACAGTGAATGTAAATTCCTGTGTCTGGTAGCCCGGCTTAATTACTAACACACATGTCTGTCGTGTATAAATTTGACTGTATGTAACATGCGAACGACCATAACAAATCAATAACAGTAGGCGGAGTTACCCACCTGTCAGATCGAATGATTTCAGCCAACCGAATCGCGTCAGTAATATTTGATTAACGTGATATATATATGTATCCAATAAGGCTGTCCAATCATAAGTGACAATTGTTCCTTGGGGCTGTGTTATTTCATGAATGCTAGGGACCTATGGATCAGTCTCATTAAAATATTCCCTTAAATGTATTTTGATCCATATTTCTACTTTCGGTATGCGATGTTTGCAAACTGGTGCAAACCGGTTCAGAAAGACTTGGAAGAAATTTTCGCCATGCAGAAGTTAATAAAATAAATTCGATCCAAATTAAAGACAATACAACGACTGCTAAAAATTATCTTGCCGTTTATCAATTTGAAATACCTTCAAGATCGACATAATATTCGTAATATCAGGCACACAAAGAAAATTGTTTGGAATGAAATATATAAATGATTCCCCTGAGTATGATAATTGCCCAATCACGGCTTTGTTTACCAAAATTAATAAGCATTACCGGCGGGAAAAAAATCATATGACTTAATAGTTGCAGTTCATTGGATGAAATGAGAAATTGGATGAATGACATTCGCGACCTGACGACCCCGATGTTTACATTCAACGCTGTTTACCGATTTCTAATTCTCAAAGTAGGGAACCATGATTAACATTGCGCAATCATCAAAATGGCGGCTATGTTGCGAATAATACCGCAACACCAATCTGACTAAAGTACACAATCTGACTAAATGTAAATGCGTAGCGTTAATAGGAGATGATTTTAATGAGATTGACCGCAACACATGAAACAAATTTAACGTGTTGTTGTCTTTCATTTTTTTGGACAATATTTTTGGTTTTAATAACTACATTGAACCTGATAAATTTGACTTTTGGTTAATAGAATTGAATTTATTTAATATGTCTTTCTTTGTAAAACTGACCCTCGTATCGAACACTGCCCTGTTTCGGTGAGGGACCTAAATCGGTGACCTAATTATTTTGTTATCTTCAATTTGAAAAGTGCTATTGCATCATTTGACTATGTTGTCTCAAGTTTAACATTTCTGTTAATAGCTTTTGAATCTTTTTTAAATATGGATAAAATACATACATTTTATGCAGAATATTTCAAATAACCTAGTGAAAAATAATCTCTTTTCCAAATTACATTTTTTTTAACTGAATGCTGCACTACAGGTCTTTTGCAATAATGTTATTTGAATTAGTCACTACCCTTAAATCATGTACATTGTGTGCTCTTAATGTTATCTTTATACAGAACTAGAAAAAAACCCACTAAAAAACAATTAAAACACTCAAGAAACTGCGATCCGGGCTACCACACAATTCTTAAATTTGTTGCATAGATCATGTTAAACTTGGTGTGCAGAAAAAAGGGACAAGTGAGAATCTTAGCAGGACAAGTGGCATTCTGAAAGTCACTTGTCCTGGACAAGTGGCTGAATTTCTTTTTTGTACAGCCCTGAAGACTGATATCTGTGAAATCATATCGAGACTGATATCTGTGAAATCATACCAAGACTAATATCTGTGAAATCATATCGAGACTGATATCTGTGAAATCATACCAAGACTGATATCTGTGAAATCATAAAATAGGCAAGTAGTATCTGAGGACAATATTTTGTTCTTTTCCCTTCAGCTTCAAAGGCAACAAGAATGTCTCTTTCTAAAGAAATAAAAGATTTCAGTAGCACAATAACCCCCTTTCCTACATACAACAAATCTGCAGCAGACGACTTTGTAAACATTAAGTTAATTGTTTGGAAACTATCTATAAATGAAAGAACATAACTTTTATTGAATAAAAATATAGCGGCAAAAGGAGAAATTTCTCCCTATGAGCAATATCTGCTTTTGTTATAATGTTTTTGAAAGTTGTCTGCTTCAGAGGCATCAGAAAGCTTCAACATGTGGGAAAGGGTTTCAAGAATGCTTGCTATGAGGTATGGTCATAACTGATTTAATAAATACCGTGGAGAGAATTTTATAATCAATTTGTTGACTTGCAACATACCAATTGAAAGTGCAATGCCTCTAAATGTAATAAAAACACACACAATCATAATTTTTAAGACTCACCACATCTGTCGACGTGTTATGAAGAAGTACAAATTGTTTTATTTCACTGTTTCTTTCCAATAAAACTGGTATTTTCCACTGGACCTGTATTTTTGTGTAATCTCCACCTGGATTAGTTATGACTGCAAAACCAGCCACAGGTCCCGGTGCTTTAGAAAAAAACAATTGTAATATATAGATGGTTTAACCCTTTCCCACATAAAACAAATCTGCAGCAGATGACTTTGAAAACATACCAGAAAAAAAATAGGAAACTCCTTTTAAATGAAAGCACAATAATTGAATAGTTGAAAACATGGTGACAAAAGGAGAAATTGCTCGTATCGAGCAATTTCTTTTTTTATCGAGGTGTTTTCAAAAAGCCTTCTGCTGCAGAGGCATCAGAAAAAGCGACAATATTAGGGAAAGGGTTAACCCTTTTTGATTTACAGACACATTCTGGCAGTTCTACAGCAGATGACTTATGAAAACACAGTTGCAAAAGGAAAAATTACTCATGATGGGCAATTTCTCCTTTTGCCACTATGTTTTCATCTCAATTCAATAATAATACTTTCGTCTATTTCTACCAAGATCTTAAATGTCAGTCTCCTTCAAATTTGTTGTAAGACAGATTTTTGTAATATAAATGTACTGAAATTACAATCCTAATCTTATCGAAACAAATTGGTTCATTTCAGATTTGCTCTTACCAAGTTTTAAATTTATTTAATTTTTTTAATATTTTTTTAATATTTTTTTTTTATTTAATTCTTATAATCTCATTCCTGGTTACAGTCCTTCAAATTGGTAGAGACAAAAACCAGTAGATCAATTAATAGGCTAACAATGTAACAGTTGGATGTCCTACTTCTACCCCTTAATCTACATCCAAGTTTTTTGCTACCAGGAAATAGAAACAGATCAAGTTAAGCATAATATTTACCTGCTGGTAATGTTTGGAATGGGATTGTATTGGACTCTATACTGCCTTTCGATGTAGTGGCACGAATGGTCACATTGTAATCCCAAAACTCCTCTAAACCAACTAATATGTGGGATCTGGTAGGGAAACCTGCAGTATAAAGATCATACTCATACAAAACAATAAGATGTAATCCGACTAAAAAGACAGATTCTGTCTAAATATTGAAAACAAATAATATCATTATTATCTAAATTATTTTAAGTTATTTATGATCTACATTGAATTTCTCTGAAAGTCCACTTAATGTTAAATCAGAATCCATCTAAACTTAGACAGAAATCAACCCTTGTTAGGCGGAAAATTCTGTCATGGGAAGGAAATGAAACTTAAATCAATATGAAAAAGTTTCTAGAAAGATTTTTGACATATAAGGACGAAGAACAGAACTTGTTCATATTCTGCTTTACTCAGACAGAGGAACTCATTTGATAATAAATTATTTTTTACTAAATTTGAAGAAAAAAAGATACCATTTTGAATCTAACAATTAAGAATAACATTATATGCATTTAATTGGCAGATTGCAACATATATATTAATTTTACAATTTGTCTTGATAATTAATTTACTAAAACAACCATAAATACCTGATGAACTTTTCAAAAATGAAAAAGAAAATGTAAAAAATATGCAATAAATAAACATTTCTCTAAATTAAAACAAACGCTTTTGATTCCAATCAGCTTGGAAAGCGGAAGAGGAAGAAAACATTTACAATGTTGTATGGATAATCCATCATTAAATTTTGTGGTGTGTCTGAATTAAGAAAGTAGACCAATTGGTGACTGGCGTCCCGTTTTACTGATTATCATTTTGGAACAAGAGTTGTCGGAGGACAATATAGCTCGCCTATCAGGGCCATCGTATATCAGGGCCTACTTCAGAACAGTTAAAGTATTAGGTAAAGTCGCACAGTATCACCTATTGCAAGATAATACACCTTTTCAATACTTTTGACAAAAATTCTAAGTTCAACTAGAATGGAGTGCTCCCCGGAGCACGTGTGACACCTGCCGGCGCCTTGTCAGAAAATTTAAATTTTTGATAGAAAAGGGGCAATAACTCTGATATAAAAAATATTTGGATTATCCCCCTTTTGTGAACCCATCACAAAAATTGATATAAACATTTGTCAGAAGTTTCAATCCAATCCTTTGAGCAGAAAAAAAGTAATTTGAATATTTGACAGAAAAGGGGCAATAACTCTGATATAAAAATATTTGGATTATCCCCCTTTTGTGAACCCATCATACACATTGATATAAACATTTGTCAGAAGTTTCAATCCAATCCTTTGAGTAGATTAAATTTTTGACAGAAAAGGGCCAATAACTCTGATATAAAAATATTTGGATTATCCCCCTTTTTGTGAACCCATCATACACATTGATATAAACATTTGTCAGAAGTTTCAATCCAATCCTTTGAGTAGAAAAAAAGTTATTTGAAAATTTAAATTTTTGACAGAAAAGGGGCAATAACTCTGATATAAAATTATTTGGATTATCGCCCTTTTGTGAACCAATCACACACATTGATAAAAACATTTGTCAGAAGTTTCAATCTAATCCTTTGAGTAGAACAAAAGTTATTTGAAAACGTGACGAAAAAAGTGTGACGGACAGACAGACAGACAGACGCCGGATAAAAAAAAAAATAGACAGACAGACGTCGAATAAAAAAAAAAGTAACATTTGTCAGAAGTTTCAATCCAATCCTTCGGGTAGAAAAAAAGTTATTTGAAAATTTAATTTTTTGACAGAAAAGGGGCAATAACTCTGATATAAAATTATTTGGATTATGCCCCTTTTGTGAACCAATCACACACATTGATATAAACATTTGTCAGAAGTTTCAATCTAATCCTTTGAGTAGAAAAAAAGTTATTTGAAAACGTGACGAAAAAGTTTTTGACAGAAAAGGGGCAATAACTCTGATATAACTTGACCTTGACCCAGGGTCAGGACGGGTGTAGTGGGGTGCGTAGATGGACCAATAGTTCCTAAATGTATAAACTAAATATGAAAGCAATCAATGTCATAATAGTGAATGCAGTGATATGTTAAACGTTAAACGCAAACCTTAAACCTTGTAACTGAACCAAGTAGAAATGACCTTGACCTTGACCCAGGTGCAGGACGGGTGTAGTGGTGTGCGCAGATGGATGACCAATAGTTCCTAAATGTATAAACTAAATATGAAAGCAATCAATGTCATAATAGTGACTGCAGAGTGATATGTTAAACGTTAAACGCAAACCTTAAACCTTGTAACTGAACCAAGTAGAAATGACCTTGACCTTGACCCAGGGTCAGAACGGGTGTAGTGGTGTGCGTAGATGGATGACCAATAGTTCCTAAATGTATAAACTAAATATGAAAGCAATCAATGTCATAATAGTGAATGCAGAGTGATATGTTAAACGTTAAACGCAAACCTTAAACCTTGTAACTGAACCAAGTAGAACCAAGTAGAAATGAACTTGACCTTCACCCAGGGTCAGGACGGGTGTAGTGGTGTGCGTAGATGGATGACAAATGGTTCCTAAAGGTATAAACCCTTAAAACCCAAATGAAAACCTTAAACACAAACCTTAAACCTAGGTGTCTACGCCACCGCCGACGCCGACGCCGCCGACGGTGCCGACGCCGGGGGTAACACATAAGCTCTCCTGTACTTCGTACTGGCGAGCTAAAAAGTTGAAACTGCACTAATGTATGTTTAATGTGTACACAATCTAGCTAGTTTGTGTAAAACAAATAGTTTTAGCTGAACAAGGGAGATAACTTATCATTATGCCAATCTGTAATTAAAAGTGGATATGAGTTTATGTTCAAATACAGCTGTCCATTATTTGATCTATTTAACTTTACATAAGCATTGCAGTAAGAAGTTTGGTAATCTTGTTTTTGACTCTCTGAATGTGAAAACAATCTAGAAAAGATTTTTTTGTCTTTGATTACATAAATTATTTTGGAAACATTGTGAAACAAGATGGCCCTGGATCGCTCACCTGATTTTTTTTTTCACTTTATCCATTTAAGCCCCGCTCCCTGACGGTCATAGTTTTTGACAAATCAACATGGCTCAAAGGAATCTAATAGAGTGTCACCCTAGGAATATTTCTACAAAATTATTTGAAAATCAGCCAAACACTTTCGGAGAAGAAGATTTTTTAAGTTTTCACTCAAGCCAAAACAGCCTCGCCCCCTGGCGGCCATGTTTTTAGACCAATAAACATGGCTTGAAGGAATCTGATAGTGGGTCACTTAAGGAAAAACAAGCTTATTGAGCTTTCAAATAAACATGCTTAACAAACATATTTAAACTACAAATCATGCTTCTATCATCCATTCTGTACCTTCTTTCTTTTTTTCCTATATATACTTCATTTTTTTTCTCTTATTCTCAATTTCTCGCTCATATTGATTTAATTACTACGCCTTTTCTTGCCCTCTGATCAAGTTGTATAATATATTGCAGAGCTGTCATTTATGTATTATGCACATACTCAGCATCGAAATAAAAATATTGTATTGTATTGTATCAGGGCTCCAGAATTCCCCCCCCCCCCCCCCCCTTTAATTTTTTTCACATTGAAACTTTTTTAAAAACAAATATACACGAATTTCATCTTTATTGCAGGTTACCTTGCATAGATAGTTGTATAACAGTGTCATCGATCGTTAATGTCAATGTAGAAGTACTTTACAAATCATAATTTTCCAAAATTTGCAGATGAACATAACCACGCATGTGCGTTTACATTGCTCGTTCGTACTTAAGATTGTTTGACCCGTACGTACTAGAAAATTATTGTTTGCGAACAGAAGACACATTTCTTTTATATGTACGGTAAACTTTGTTTTGTTTACATAAAAATAAAGAATTTACTACAAAAAAGGTCTTTGTTGTTTCAGAATTACTTGACTGACATAATTAGAGAAAGCCATTTTTTAGGTGAGTACATTTACCCTAGTTGAGTAAATTATGAACCGGTTTGACCCGGTTCTCTTTGTCAACATGATTCGCGTTGCCAAGCCGGTCATTTGACTTTATGAACATCGCAAGTAAATTTAGTTAAGCCTTTTCACTTAAGTATCGAAGGACAAATTAAATGAAATGAAGTTAAAACTTCTGCCTTATAAAATATACAGTGACAAATTTATTTTTACAAAACGTTTCGTAAATATCTTTTTGTTTTTTCCCTGCCATCTTGAAAGCTTGAAAGGTCATAAAGGTCACGTGACCTATGGAAATTCCCTAATAACCCCCAACAGCCAATCAGATGCATGAAATTATTACCGCATGCATTCAATGGGATTTTCTCGGGTAATTCCGTCATCCATTCATAATCAAGGTAATCTATCAGTTTACACGATTGTCAAATTTAATTGGATCGATAATTCTGTTTACATCACGGTAAGTGACTATCTCGAAGGTTTACAGATGACTGTTCTCAGTGTACATGTTGCATAATAGTTTGAAACAGCGTAGATTGTTTGTAACAGTTTGAAAATTACAAACGGTCTGAAACGAAAAATCAATTCAGACCAGACTGGGACCGATTAAAATATGTTATACTGATCAACTAGTAATTAGCAAACACTTTTAAAAAAGCCTTTAACCCATGCATTATCTATCAAACCGAAGGGAGTAATTACATAACTGATTGTCACACCTCCTGGACTGATCTTGATTACGTCATGGTAAATGACTCTCTCGAAGGTTATCCTACACTTTAGAAACAAAGAGCATGTGTACTTTTATTGGATTTTATTGGTATTTTGTTTACACAGTGACATATATAGCGTAGGTATTAACGAGATTTTAAAATATTATTTGCAATCGGTCTGGGGATTTGAATTCCGGTCCGGACTTGCACTTTTACCGGTCTTCCGAAGCCCTGTATTGTATAGCAAGGAACATTCTGAATCTGTACCTTGAAAAATACTGAGAGATCGTTGACCTTCTCCAGGAGCGAATGCAAAAGGTAGAATTTCTGTTTTCAATATCTGCATCATCCAACAATGTGTCAATATTGCCAATGTAAAGGACAAAGTTTTTATCTGTTGACAAAGTCAATTATAACAATTTTGCCAATTTTAAAGGACCATAATTCAGTCATGCATGGATGGATCTGGTTTTTAAAAGGAACTGTGCTCTTATGTATATCTAACTACTGTATAGGTTTGGTAAACATCGGATAATAAATGATGACTTTAACTCGTTCAATTATAGCAATGTTTCAAATTTTAAAGGGCCATAATCCCATCATGCATGGACGAATCTGGCTGGTTTTCGACAGAAACCAAGCTCTTTGGTAAACATCGGATAATAAATGAAGACTTTATCGTGTTCACAAGAAATTGTGGACAGACGACGGATGAAAGGTAATCACAAAAGCTCACCTTGTCACTACATGACAAGTGAGCTAAAAACAGTTACTTTCCAAAGGGCAATTAGCTGTGAAGGAACTGGTTCATGGCGGACATTCTTTGTGTAATTCACTACGTTCACTGAAGAGCAAGAATGGACATGAAGGCAAAAGTAAACAACCTAAGCTACAGGATAAAGAAAGTACTATGCTTACAGAATATTTTGACTTGGTTAAAAGGCGGTTTAGTACAACCAACCTATCCAGCGTTTAAAGAATTGAGTTTTTAAATCTGACCAAGAAATCAGATGATATTGTATACACGCTATGTTGCAGGAAAATTACGAAAATAATAAATTGTGGAAGAGTAAGATACTCCGCTCGGCAGAATGTCTCCTGAACCACCTGCATATCAACAAGGGTATCTGTTGGAAACCGACTTTATGAAAATCAAGCAGGTTTAATCAAAAGGCATACAGGAAGGCCCACCCGCATATGAACAGAAGATGAAGTATCCATTAATAATAGGCAGCGTATACCAAATGGGCCAAATGTACTTTGTTGGACCAAATGTATATTGATGGTCGTGTATCAAAAACAAACAGATCAAATACAAAAGGAATGTACACTTAGCTTGTCAAATGTGCTAGTAGATTTATAGCAAAAGGCTAGTGGTAAAGAAGCGCACTGATCACAAGTGGTCTATGAAAAGGGACCAATGGTGAAAAAGAATGACTGACCACAGCCAACAATCATATAAAACAGGGGGGAATAAGTTAGAATCGGATTTACACCTCCCTAGATGGTAGCCTTGGCAATCACCATTGGCACTTGCGCATGAGTCACCAGAAATCAAAAGATAAAACACATGGATACTGAAAAGAGCAGACACTTTTAGACTTCACAGACAAAGTGATCAACTAAGACACTTTAGAGACCAGATGTTATGTCATAGTCGTTTTTCCCCTCTGTAGTTTGGCCTGGATGAACCATTGAGGTAAATGTTTTGATTTGATAACAATATTTAACAGTTTGGAGTTCTTGTGATATTACTCTCTAATTTTTTACATCTCTGATTTTTCAAATGTAAAATAATTGTTCATAATTGTTGTGCATTTATTGTGAATACCTAAAGAATAGCAATTGACATAATGCTCATTTAATAATGAGAAGTGTAACCGAATAGTCTGAGCTGATCATGATAATTGTATGAATGGTTATGTTTTTCTTTAATTAATATTTCAGAATGATTTTTAAGTGATCTTGGAACTCTGAATGTATAAATACGAAAAACGAAGAATGGTTGTCCGTTCAAAAGAACCCCACCATCAAATGCATAGGATAACTTCTTGTTGATACATGTAACTACAATGTAGAGACCTAGACTAAGGCTAGTACATTTGGTACTATATTAATAAGAGCTGTCTCATGACAGCACGCTCAACTTTTCAAAAGCTTGTCAGTAAAATGTTTTTTGTCTAAGAACATGTATATTGTGTAATTGTGTAAGAATTAAAGTCAAAGATATAAAACTTGTTGTTCTAAGACCTTTGTAAATGTACATGCAAAGCTAGTGCAATAGTCTCAGTCTTTATTCTTCAAATAGTTGAGCTAGTTTTTAAGAGGGGGGAGGTAGAGTGGGTACATGATGACCATGTTGTCACAGGCAATATCATTTGAAACTTTGATGAAGAAATATTTAAAATCAAGAGCACCGCGTATGGCACAGACGCTCATTTAAAATCAAGAGCACCGCGTACGGCACAGACGCTCGACTGAAAGCGAGAAAACAGAAAAAAAAAAAAGAGTTGAGCTGAACAAAAAACCTTAACCAGACGACCACGCCACCGCCGCGGACGATGCCAGGGTCATGACAATAGCTCAATTTTTTCAAAAGTCGAGCTAAAAAAAGGCAGAATTATTGCCGACTTGAAGTTATCATTACAAAATCAAAGTACAAAAAGGGGCATAACGTTGTGAAATGTGACCTTGACGCAAAGATTTTGGTTGCATCACGACCCTGTTGTCATCAACAAAATAATTTAAAATTTGATAAAGAAATATTAAGAAATGGCAAAGAAATAGCTTAGGTTATATTTTTGTAACAAAATCTAAGTACAAATTATATGGTTGACAGAGTAATGTGACTTACTGCAGATGTCTATATTGTGATAAGAAACAAGTATGCCAAGTTTAAAGTAAACCTGTTTGATGGTATAGAAGATATAAGTATTTGTAAAAAACTTTAACCAACGCAGATGGAGATGACGGCGCAAGGGTGAGGGCAATAGCCCCCCTCATTCTTTGAATAGTCAAGCTAAAAAAACAACTTTATATACAAAGTGGTCTACTGCCTACACCTAACAGATTTTTCTGACATGCATGTTTATTTAAAAAGGTATTTAACTTTGTTATTGGATTTTCTTCTGCCGATTTATATCATATTTTCCACTGAATTCTAGATTACATTTAAGCATGAAACTTTGATCTATTTCCTACAAATGACATTATCTTACTGTGATTAAATTCATCTAAATACAAACAAAAAATCACATGTTTCTAAATCAAACTTGTTAACTCCTTACCCCTCCTCCTACCTATGGTTTAGTAGAATTAAACAAATTATAACATTTTCATTTAAGCCATCACTAATGATGTCATCATAAATATGACATGTATGTTGAGCTGTATTACCAATGGTGAAAGTGAAGCAAATCTTACAAACTAATTTCGAAATCCAAAATAGCTGCCTCTTTCAATCTTTACCTTTGGCACGTACTCCTTTGTAGCTTTTGACCATGCATGGCCATTTGTTACACTTGATTGAGACTTAATGGAGATGAATTTTCTTTTGACAAACTTTCATGTAGATTGAATGAAAAATGTGGTCTCAATAGTGTTAAAAAGGTTTCTCTTTAATCTGACTTTGTGGCCTAGTTTTGGGTTCGACCCATTTTCAGCCTTGCTGGCAGTTTGATAGAGATTAATGTTCTGATGAACTTTCTTGCAGATATAATGAAAAATGTGTCCTCTAGAGACTTCACGATGTTTTTCTAAAAGTTTCTATTTATATTGACAATATATATTCTTAATACAATCCAAGGCTATCTTTCTACATATTAAGCTTCCAATCAGTATTTGATTAAATTTAGTCAAGTGTAAATTCATTCAAAAATCTGAAACTACAGTCAGATGCCAGACCCCGCATTCTAATATATACCAGTTTTTCAAAACACCTGCTTTATTAATGTTTTGGAGAGACTTAAAGAACAAGATTTTTTATTTGTGGAATATAACAACCCACTTTGTTTGCAGTGGTATAATGTCAATGTAACTTTGACCCCTTCCCACATGTAGACGATTTTTGACACATCTGCAGCAGACGACTCTTGAAACATTATGACTCATAATGAGCATATTTTCCATTTTGCCACAATGTTTTAACTTTTTATAATAATTAAACTGTCCCTTATATAGATTGTCCATAATATATCCGAGATATTTCCTCTAACAATTTCTACTTACCTGTCAGTTGAACATCTTTAAAGGTAGCAGGTGACTCTGGACTAACAATTACATCAAAAGTGGTAGCTCCAGGCCGCGGTCCATCTATGTCCCAGGTAACAGTGCTTGAGTTGGGTGAGTGTTGATTTATACTGACATCTTTTGGCTTTTGAGGAACTGAAAACAACTTATTAAGTCAAACCTTTCACCAGATACATGATTGCAAATTTAAAAATTGTCTACAGAGAAAATGTTGAGGCAAAACTGATTGATTGATTATTTTTTTAACACCGCCTTCAACATATTTTTCTCTCAGTATATCACAGAGTTTCCTGGGTAAGTTACCAGTATTACTGGTCCATTTATCCTGATACTAGGCAGTCAGTCGTAACGCCAACCCCGCAAACCTGACCACCAAGTAGGGCAGCCATTACTACCATATTTTAAGTCTTTAGTATGACCCAGCCGGGTATCGAACTCGATCACCACCTCCCTATCCCAAGGCGGATGCTCTACAGGAAAGGCAGTAACACTTTTGAGACTACAATTTTACATTTTCTTTAAAAGGTATATCATTATCTAATTGTAGACCAGACAAGGCTCAAATATGACATCCATATGGAAACTTAATGTGACAAAAGGAGAACATTCTCATTTAGTGTAACTTCTCCTTTTCCCAGAGTGCATTCAAGAGTCCATGCAAAGACATCACAAGTTGTTTCATTGAAAGTATGAAGCAAAAGGTATTTCCCATGCATCAGCTAAGAATCTTGCTACATTTGACCACTTTATATATCAATTGTTCTAGCCCAAGCTAATCCCATATATATTCAAATATTTCACTATATTTCATAAAGAGTTGAACTGTCACAGCCCCTGACTGGCCATGCCTTTTTACCAATCAATTTGCTTTTAGCTTTTTAGGTTGATGGTCTCCTACAGAGATTCAGATGAACTTTTTTGTTTAAGCTACCTTGGTAAGAGGTTACCTAAGGATAATTCATGTGGAATATTTCAAACCGTGGATGGTAGTTTTAAGGGAGAAGACTTTCTTAGAATACACTATACATTGTAAAGAGTTGACAGTCCCCCAAGGCCATATATGTAAAGGACAAGCTGGGGAACAATCCTGTAAAGCTTAGTTGAAATTGGCTCAGTAGTAAAGGTTGTTTGCTTGGACTATAATGCTACTTTACATTTATGTCATGGGACAGTTTTAATGATATGTTTCATCCACTGCACACTATATTCTTCCCAGACAAATTGGTACCTTGTCACATTTCCTTTTGTGTGACCTATTGCTGGAACATAAATGATGCTAGTCAGAATGTCTATTGTCAATCATCAGAAAGAATCAAGGGCTGAGCCAGAGTTCTAACTCACAACTCCTGGATAGCTCTTATTGCTACTGACTGGGCTTGGTAGTTAACCCTTTCCCTCATATAAACGCTTTCTGACGCCTCTGCAGCAGACAGCTTTTTGAAAACATAGTGACAAAAGAAGAAATTGCACAAAACGTGCAATTTCTCCTTTTGCCACAATGTTTTCCACTTTTATTCATAATTTATCGATTCCTTTAAAGAGATTTTCTATGTTTTGACAAAATATGTTCAAAGTCGTCTGAAGCAGAATTGTTGTATGAGGGAAAGGGTTAAGGAGGGAGTGTCATATGAAGAAAATGTTTATGGCCTGTGACGGATGGTCAAGTGATACAAAGTTATCATGATGGCTAACCAAAACCACCTGATGCTAATTGGTTTTGTTTGTTGTTTTGTGCTGCTTTCAACAATTTTTCAGTTATCTTACAACATTTCCTGGGTGAATTACATGTACTACTGGTCCGTTAACTTGACACCAGCAAATAAGTCGTAATTATAACCCCACAATCCCGAGCTCCAAGACGGAAAAGCCATTACTTAGATTGTTAAAGTCTTTGGTATGACCCCGCCAAAGTTCGAAACCCCTGACCTCCCACACTAAGGTGGATGCTACCATCAAGGCAGTTCAGGCAATCTTAAAAGAACCCTTAAGATATAAGCTGAATAAGTTTAAAGTTTTAAGTTTTATACTTAGTTATTTTACAAATCGATTGGGAAACAAGCTTTCAGCTTATAGTAATCACGCTGGACATCTGCTTCCTGAGACTTAACCAGTACTTGCGCCGTTTGTGGGGAAAAATCACAAAGACTGAACCCGCTCATCAAGGGACTCAAACCGGGGACCTTTGGTAGAAGAGGCCGATGCTCTACCTCTGCACCATATATTAAAAAGCATACATATTTACTTTCTTCATCTGTCTGAACAGTTTCAGAAACCAGTCTCCCTCTACCAGCAGCATTTACAGCAGACACTGACACTGTATATGAAACGTCTGGAAAGAGACCTGTTACATTGTAACTTTGCGATTCAACACTGTCTATTGAGCTTTTTGATACTTGTTCTTCCATTAAGACTTCTGGTGGACAAATATTTTCCAATGTTGTAGTCTGAAAGGAAATGTAGATAAAAAGATAGTAGATAAAACATTGATAGTTGAAATGTCATGTTTTATCAGTTTTTACATATATTTTTAAACCATGTACTGAACATATAAAGGAAACGAAAACTGATATACTTATCTACTAGGTTATTGTTTTGGATATCATTTGCACTGCAACACAACAAAGCGAATATGGAGACTTTTTTTATCATGAATTTACTATTTAGAGTGACATGCGGCGATGTATGGCTCACCTGAAAATTTGGTGGAGGAACCTTTCTACTAATTAGACCAGCAGTTTGTTCTTTTTTGGTGCCACATCAATAAGAGTTCTACACAGAACCAATGATTTTCAGTACAATTTGGATAGAAAACTGCCAACAGAAATATTCCTGTGCAATTACATTGTAGTTGAAATTGACTCAAAGGCTTAGGTGGTGATGTTTAAAGACCCACAAACCCCCTCGGTGCTAGAGTGTCCGCATTGGGTGCAGGAGGTCACAGGTTCGATCCTCGCTGGGCATACCAAAGATTTTTAAAATGGTAGTAATGCCTACCTTCCTTGGCTTAGCATTATGACTTACTGGCTGGTGTCAAGATAAATGGACTAGTTATACTGGTACCTTATCCAGGAAACACCCTAATATATCTGAAAATGTGTTGAAAGCAGCTTAAAACACCAAAGAGGGCCATGATGGCCTGGGAATCCCTCACATGAAGGTTCTTAAAGTTTTGACTATATGAATATAAGGCAAAACAGCCCAGCCCCTTGTGGCCATGTTTTAGACCAATCAACAGTCTTTAAGGAATTTGTTTGGTTGCCATGGAAACCAGAATTCTGCATAGATCCCAACAATTTGAAGAAATTCTGGTCAGGTCATTGAGAGGATGCTTTCTGTGCAGTTTCATCCCAATTGACCCACTGGTTACAGAGGAGAAGATGTTGACAGACAATGCACAACAGGTGATCACAATAACTCACCTTGTGCACTTTCTGCTCAGGTGAGCTAAAAACAGGGGATGATGGTCCACAAACAAGGGAAATTGAACACAAGGTGATCATGACAGCTGAAAACCAGAGGTTTTATCATTTTATTCCATTAACTTTGTGTGCATAACATTCTTTGAAAATCATGATTAGCTGAATGATCTAGAATGTTGTAGTTTATGAGACAGGCCATTTGTAAGTATTCTGGTTACTTACATTACATTTTTAGTTCAGCCATGATATCTTCTAATCATCTCCATCAATTATCTTCTGTCTCTATAGTTTTGATCATAATCTATGCTCTACTTACATGATATATTAACATATACTACTACCAAAGCTTGAATACAACCAATGCATTTTCTAACTAGTTCCACCATACAGGAACCTTCATCCTTTGCCCATGTGGAGAAGTCCTAATCAGTGTTCTTTTTAGATTATATATTAAATAAAATATACTTACAGTAAAGGTTTGAGTACAATCCCAACATTTTCTAATTAGCTCAATCACACATAGGTCATCACTTGTCCTTACTTGTACAGCATATCCCAAATGTTCCCCATAAGTGTTGATCGGTTTTGTCCAGATGACCATAATTGATCGACTTTGTATGTTTGACACATTAAAATTGTTTGGTGCACCAGAAACTGAAACATAATTTGTCATATGACACTTCTGTTTAGAAATGATCTAAATATCAATAGTTTATATTGACAGATATTAACTAACAAATCACAACTATATCCCTTGTTAAAAATTTACAACACCCTCTCAAACTAGAACTATCACTGAAGATGATAAATACCCCCAAAGCAGCACCTTGACCTACAACATAACTTAATAAGTAAAAGGGCCATAACTCTGTAAAATGAAATGCAATTGTAAGACCTTTAGGATATGCACATCTCCTCTTGGTATAGTCTTAGTCTAGCTTCATGTAAAATTTTATTGAATTCCACCAAGTGGTTTGTAAGAAATAGGCCAGACAAAATATGGCTTCCGACCGACTGACAGCCCGACACAGTGACTCCTATAAAATTATACCCCCTCTTCTTCGAAGGGGGATAATAAATTTCTTAACCTGATTGTAGGAAAGCTCTAGAAATTTAAAATATGAGTAAACAAGAGTGCAAAACTGTCACAATATAAACATATCAATGTTACAAAAGTCCAGAGCATCAAATGCGATCAGGCTAGACATTCAACTTGGCAATAAATTTGTGCCCAGAAAGTTTTGTGTAAACAGGATTAGAATTGTGAAAGTGATTAACCCTTAATTGAGTTGAAAACATTGTGAACAAGAGCGCCAACTGTCACAAAATACACCTGTCCTGTTTTTTTGAGACCAAGTATAGAGATAATTGGTATTACATCAGGCAAATTTAGAGAGCAGACACTGTTAATATAGTTTTGGCCATTTCGAGGGACATTAGTGTGGAGTGACTAAGATAAAGTGGGTAGTTATCGAACCTGACCAAGATATTCTGCCCATCAACATATGATAAAGGCTTCAAAAGTTGTTGATTGGACAAGACTGATTTGAGGTAATTTCTATAATTAAAGGGTGATAACTCTTGAGTGACTAAAGCAATATGGCTAGTAATCAAACTTGAACGGCGAGTGTGACAAAAACTTGCACATCGTGCTTAGGAGAGCTAAAAAGAACTAGAATGGAGTGCTACCCGGAGCACGTGTGTCACCTGCCGGGGCCTTGTCAGAAAATGTTAATTTTGACCGAAAAGGGGCAATAACTCTGATATAAAAAATATTTGGATTATCCCCCTTTTGTGAACCCATCATACACATTGATATAAACATTTGTCAGAAGTTTCAATGTGATCCTTTGAGTAGAAAAAAAGTTATTTGAAAACGTCACGAAAAAGTGTGACAGACAGACAGACGCCGGACAAAAAAAAGTAATCCCTAAGTGCCTACCATGCTACGCAGGTCACACAAAAATAGACATGGAAAAAAAAAACATGGGCCAAAATGGCCCTAAATCGATCACCTGAGTTTTAGTTTAGAAACAACTGCTACTTATAATAAGGGTGTAATTTGATCAGAAGTGCAAATGAACTGCAAATGAAACAGTTTGCTTTTCAGTAAAGAACATTTGTAATAATGCATAAAATCTTCAAAAACAATTTCAAAGAGGTTCACCGCAGGTACATTTCTTGGAAGATTGGCTGATATTGGTCGATTGGTTTAAGAGATGTTGTTTTAACCTACAAGCTCCTTTTACCCCTTTTCTGATACAGCCTGGAAGGTACTTTATTAGTCGCAGGGCAGAAGCCCGCGACTTCTATTTTTAATAGGTTTTCGGAAATGACATGGGAGGGGGGGGGGGGGGGGGTTATTATTAGAATTTTTTTTTTAAATGTCTTGAACATATTACAATTGCGTTTGTTTAAAAACACTAAGTTATGACACACCTAAAATGAAATAAATATTCCGATGTTATAAGTATGTGCAGTTTCTTTATTTTGACTGACATTTACGTTTTTTTGTTTTATTTACGAAGACAAAACAGTCCCTATTAGCTAGACTAAGATACTTTATTTTCATAAACTATGTAATCAAAAGGCGATAACTACAAACCTTTATGTCGCGCAGTCTAATTGGTTTACATACGCGCACCTGCTTGCAGCAGACTATTGATATGAAAATCATGTCAAATTCTCGTTTTAATAGATAAGTATCAACATAAACTCAGGTAGCAGAAACAAAAATAAGAAATATTTTGTGAAAATATATATCAAATATAAGCCTGTTTATCGGTTGTGAACGTCGAAACGCCTTTTTTTCTCAGTTTGTGACCTAGTTTCATATTGCCAAAATGTAAAGGAAGTAACCGGAAGTAAAATGTAAACTTAGAAAAGTGACTTGTTTATGCAGACAAAAAATGTCGCACGACAAATTGATTTCTTAAACGTCACGAAACGAGTGCGTGGGTTGAATGTAGGAGAAAGAAAGATAATATAGAAATGCTTTTTTTGTCTCGAATGCAGTGGAATAAAACATGCACTAAAGCTTTGCCTGATTTTTTATTCACTTTCTTCGATGTCTGACACTACCACTCGATCTTTACACGAGGGTCAACATTTCGAAAGAATGCTCAAAGACCATATTACAGATAGATAGCTAATATTAAACACTTAAATGATTAAATATATGTGATATTAAATGTTTATTTGGCTTGAAACAAATTAAGAGAAGAACAAACTCTGATAAACAATAGATTTAGAAATAAAGAAAATCTGCTCTTTCGTACCCAATTAATTTCATACTTGCCACCTATTAAATAGTAATGGGACTCGCATCTGGTATTTCTCTTGCGCCAAACATATATTGTATGCATCAAATTGAACAGCCAATGTTCTTTATATAATTTAGATCTTTGAACAGTTTTGAAAGAGGACCACCAAAGGATCATTCCAGAGAAGTTTGGATGAAGTTAGTCCAGGGGTTTAGAAAAAGATGTTGTTAAAAGCTTAAAATTTACGATGACGGTCAACGACAGACGATGGACAGAGAGTTATCTGAATAGATCACCTTGAGTCTTCAGCTCATGTAATCTCTAAACCAATACTTAGACAAATTGTAAGTAATGTTGAAATATAATTTTCTTTTCTAACAGTAGTTAAAAGTTATGTAATAACACCAATAAGTAAACAAGTACTTACCATTAGCCCGAGTAGCACAATTGTCATCTGTAAGTCTAGTTAGGCTGGAATTATACCTTTCATTGACAGTAAAAACATTGAAGTAATAGTTTGAACCTGAAACAGATTACATTGGTTTTACAAATAATTCACAAAATAAAGTATCCGTTACAATACCTTCTTGTTTTCAAGATCATGTCATACAGTTACACATGTATGTCTCAACCATGCCTTCAGGGTAGGGTTATGGTTAGTTCAAAACATATGTTTTTGAATTGGTTCATCGTTTTAGCTACTTGGCATATATATCATAATGATAGAACTAGTACTTTGCCCAGGGTACACCACAATAAAGTTGAAATATAATGCAAAGTAAAAAAAACCAGGTTTTCATGTATAGTATCAACAATTAACTTGGCACCAATCCATCAAAACCATAACTAGAAAGTGATTTATATCCCCAAAGTACTGCTTTGTCACAAAAACATGGCAATCATAATACGAAAAAACAAGAGCACTGCGTACGGCACAGACGCTCGACTTATAGAAAACAGAAACAAGAGCGCCAAATGTCACAAAATACGCCCGTCCTGTTTTTTTGAGACCAATAAAGTATAGAGATAATTGGTTGTACATTAGGCAAATTTAGAGAGCAGACACTGTTGGTACAGTTTTGGCCATTTTGAGGGACATAAGTGTGTAGTGACTAAGATAACGTGGTAAGTTATCGAACTTGTCCAAGATATTATGCCAATATACATTCTGACCAAATTTGGTGATGATTGGACAATAGCTTCTAAAGTTATTCAGCTGACAAGACCAATTTTCGGTAATTTCTATAATTAAAGGGCGATAACTCTCAATTGACAAAAGCAATATGGCTAGTTATCGAACTTGTCCAAGATATTATGCCAATACACATTCTGACCAAATTTGGTGATGATTGGACAAAGGCTTCTAAAGTTATTGAGCTGACAAGACCAATTTTAGGTAATTTCTATAATTAAAGAGCGATAACTCTCAATTGACTACAGCGATATGGTAGTTATCGAACTTGTCCAAGATATTATGCCAATACACATTCTGACCAAATTTGGTGATGATTGGACAAAGGCTTCTAAAGTTATTGAGCTGACAAGACCAATTTTCGGTAATTTCTATAATTAAAGGGCGATAACTCTCAATTGACAAAAGCAATATGGCTAGTTATCGAACTTGTCCAAGATATTATGCCAATACACATTCTGACCAAATTTGGTGATGATTGGACAAAGGCTTCTAAAGTTATTGAGCTGACAAGACCAATTTTAGGTAATTTCTATAATTAAAGAGCGATAACTCTCAATTGACTACAGCGATATGGTAGTTATCAAATTCGTCCGAGATATTATGCCAATACACATTCTGACCAAATTTGGTGATGATTACATAGGCTTCTAAAGTTATTGAGCTGACAAAGACCAATTTTAGGTAATTTCTTTAATAAAAGGGCAATAACTCTTGATTGACTAAAGCGATATGGCTAGTTATCAAATTTGTCCGAGATATTATCCCAATACACATTCTGACCAAATTTGGTGATGATTGGACAAAGGCTTCTTAAGTTATTGAGCTGACAAGACCAATTTTGGGTAATTTCTATAATTAAAGGGCGATAACTCTTGATTGACTAAAGCGATATGGCTATTTATTGAACTTGTCCGAGATATTATCCCAATACACATTCTGACCGAATTTGGTGATGATTGGACAAAGGCTTATAAGTTATTGTGCTGACAACATACTGGACGCCGCCCACCCGGCCGCCCGCCGCAGGTAAAACTGAAATAAGATCGTTTTTTCAAAACGGGCATATAAAAAAGCTGAGCTGAATAAAAAATCTTAACCGGACGACCACGCCAGGGTCATGACAATAGCTCTCTTTTTTTTTTCAAAAAAGCCGAGCTAAAAACCAAAAACGATTTTTTTTTTTTTTTTTCAATAACCCAAGAAGCTTTCTGAAACAAGAGGCCCATGAGGGCCTATGCTCTACTGGTATGGTTCTTTGGTCATTTTCAATCCAGAGCATGTATGTATGGTGAAGATCGGATAGTAAATGGAGGCTCTTTTGTTTTCACAAGCTGTATTATAATTTATAGTAATTTTTACAATTTCATGGGCCATAATCCAGTCTTGCATGGGCGGATCTGGCTGGTTTTCAAAAGGAACCAAGCTCTAATCAGTATTTAACTACTATCTAAGTTTGGTGAAGATCAGATAGTAAATGGAGCCTCTATTGTGTTCACATGCTCAATTATAGCAATTTGGACAATTTCAAGGGCCATAATCCAGTCTTGCATGGGTGGATCTGGCTGGTTTTCGAAAGGAACCAAGCTCTCATGGATATCTAACTACTGTATAAGTTTGGTTGAGATACAATCTGAAGACTGTACCGTGTTAACAAGCTCTTTTATAGCAATTTTGACCATTTCAAGGGCCATAATCCAGTCATACATAGGCGGATCTGGCTGGTTTTCGAAAGGAACAGGGCTCTCATGAATATCTAACTACTGTATAAGTTTGGTTGAGATACAATCAAAAGTGAAGACTGTATCGTGTTAACAAGCTCTTTTATAGCAATTTTGACTATTTCAAGGGCCATAATCCAGTCATGCATGGGCGGATCTGGCTGGTTTTCGAAAGGAACCGAGCTCTCATGGATATCTAACTACTGTATGAGTTTGGTTGATATACAATCAAAAGTGAAGACTGTATCGTGTTAACAAGAAATTGTTTACGGACGGACGGATGGACTCACGCACACACGGACGACGGACAAATCGCCACGACATAAGCCCTTCTGGCCTTTGGCAGTAGAGCTAATAAAAACTGGCCAAATCCATCCACCATTTTTGGTATGTATAAAATGAGACGAAAAACACGGATTAAAAAATAATTGTTGTCTTTTTAATCATTTTTTTTAAATTGATATTTAAGATCATCATTAAAGTGCCGTGTTATGTGGGAATTAACATTTGTACGATAAGTTAAAAATAAGTGGAACTCTGTAAGAAATATGTTTTCCCGTTCGTACACCCAAACCTAAATTTTGACTGTTTCGAAGCCAAAGGAGGACGTGACGTCATTTCCGTAACGTCAATGGAGCGAAGTTGATTCACGCAAAAAATGTGGCATCAACATGAAAGACCCCAAATTCCTATACATGAGCTATAGACTCACTGATTGAAAGTATAATTATTTATCAAAAATTGTGGCAAAAGGACAACTTTCTCATAAGCAGCAAGTGTTCTTTTGGCGACAATCTTTTCCTAAATCGTCTGCTGCAAAGGTCTCAGAAACCATCTCTAATAGAGTAAGGGTTTAGCAGAAATGTGACCCCATTACATAATTTTTTGTTCCAGTCATATTGACTGGTTGAAAAAGGCAGTCACCAGGTGGCATCAGAAAAGGGCTGATCTACTTGCTTCTTTACCATAATGCAGGGGATCGATTAAGGATCTTCTTGGTCCTCATGTTTTAACCTCGTTCATTATAAATGTACTCCTTGATTTTTCTAAAGTCTTTACTTTATTATTTTCTGTTCGTAATAATAGACGACAGCAATACGAATTCCAAATATGTTTTGATAATGCAACAAACATAACATTAACATTATTATCGTCTAGTCAATTACTTATAAATCATTTTTTATGGCCAAAGTATGCTCTATAAGTTTTGTTTATAATTATCTTGCATTTCTTTCATAAATAGGTAGCACCTATAGATATATTAATACAAATATAAAACTTGAAAGAGAACCCTTGCTCATAATAAATTGGTACATACGAGGGGTGTTCAAAGAGTTCGCTGAAATGGCTCTTTTTTCTATATTATGAGTTCTATTGCTGGAACTTTATTTAAATATTGTTTGGCTTAATACCAATTTGATCTCAAACAAGATGTGTTTGTGAAACACTGATGCCCCCGAATGGCAACATCTAGGTCAAAGGTCAAGGTCGCCAGGTCAAAAATGTTAGTACTGACAGAAAGGTCATGTCACAAGGAATACACATGTGAAAATATGGTAGCCGTACCTGTTATGGTTCAAAAGTAGTGGTCAAGGTTAAAGTTTTTTCGAGAATGGCAACATCTAGGTCAAAGGTCAAGGTCGCAAGGTGAACAATTTTGGTACTGACAGAAAGGTCATGTCACAAGGTATACACATGTGAAATATGGTAGCCATACCTGTTATGGTTCAAAAGTAGTGGTGAAGGTTAAATTTTTTATCGAGAATGGCAACATCTAGGTCAAAGGTGAAGGTCGCAAGGTCAAAAATGTTGGTACTGACAGAAAGGTCATGTCACAAGGAATACACATGTGAAATATGGTAGCCGTACCTGTTATGGTTCAAAAGTAATAGCCAAGGTTAAAGTTTTTTTCGAGAATGGCAACATCTAGGTCAAAGGTCAAGGTCGCAAGGTCAAAAAATTTGGTACTGACAGAAAGGTCATGTCACAAGGAATACACATGTGAAATATTGTAGCCGTACCTGTTATGGTTCAAAAGGAATGGCCAAGATTAAAGTTTTTTTCGAGAATGGCAACATCTAGGTCAAAGGTCAAGGTCGCAAGGTCAAAAATGTTGGTACTGACAGACAGGTCATGTCACAAGAAATACACATGTGAACTATGGTAGCCGTACCTGTTATGGTTCAAAAGAAGTGGTCAAGGTTAAAGTTTTTTTCGTGCAGACAGACAGACAGACGTGCAGACAGGCCAAAAACTAGATGCCCACCGAATCGGTGATTCTGGGGGCATAAAAATCAGATTCATTACACACAAATATTTAGAGTAATCGCAACAATGGGACTTAAACAATACCGGCCAAACGTATTTGATGTCGACGTCAACATGATAACTGCTCTGTAAAACAAGTGGCTCAAGAGGGCCAGTATCGCTCCACGGCCATAATGCAAAAATCAAATCTCCAAACAGCCCTGCCCCCTGGTGGCCCTGTTTTTGACCAACCACCATGGCTTGAAGGAATCTTGTAGAGTGTCACCAAAGGAATGTTTCTGCAATTTTTTTTTTTGAAAATCGGCCTCACACTTTCGGAGGAGAGGATATTTTAAGTTTTCACTATAGCCATATAAGGCAAAATAGTTACTAAGATATGGACTCTTAATATAGTTGCACGCAAACCTTTAACCATAGGGCAACAATTTGCACCATATGCAACTAGTTCAAAGTTATTGCCAAAAATAATGTTTTTTTCGTTAAAGGTCAAAGTGACCTTGACCTTTGACTGTATGGTCCCATGACCTGTTTGAGTCAAGTGCTGATCATGACCATTACCCAAACTAAGTTTCAGGGTCATAGGCCTAAGCAATCAGTAGTTTTAAAGCAAGGAATATTTCTGTATTGAAGGTCCCAGTGAACTTGACCTTTGACCTATTGACTCCAAACTCTCTAGGCATCACTCACTTGCTATGATGTATGTCCATACCAAGTTTGAAGATCATAGGCCTAGGTGTATGTAAGTTTTAAGGGTAAATGCTAGCTTTCACAAAAACTTTAACCATTAACTGTTTCTTTACAGAAAGGTCACAGTGACCTTGACCTTTGACCTAGTAACTCCAAACTCTCTAGGCAAAAACAACTTGAAGATCACAGGCCTAAGTGTATGTTAGTTATAAGTGTAAATGCTAGCTTGCACAAAAACTTTAACCATGAGCTGTTTCCATATAAAAGGTCACAGTGACCTTGACCTTTGACCTACTGACTCCAAAGATTATAGGCATCACCAACTTGCTATGAAGAATGTCCATACAAAGTTTAAAGAACATAGGCCTAGGTGTATGTTAGTTATAAGGGTAAATGCTAGCTTGCACAAAAACTTTAACCATGAACTGTTTCTATATAGAATGTTACAGTGACCTTGACTCCAAACTGTGTAGGCATCACCAACTTGCTATGAAGTAGGTCCATACCAAGTTTGAAGATCATTGGCCTAGGCGTATGTAAGTTATACGGGTAAATGCTAGCTTGCACAAAAACTTTAACCAACGGCGACACCGGGGTGACTACAATAGCTCCCCTTATTCTTCGAATAGTCGAGCTAAACCAGCGTCTGAACAATTTTGTCTGTATGTCATATATAGCCAAGTGGACTGCCGAGGAAAGTATTTTATCGATCAGTTAAGGGTTTCAGACGACCGCTGAGCATAACATTCCCAAAGTATTTTGATCCTTGCTGGAAGCGTTTATACAACTTTTAGGCAGATGTTATCATCACGGCAGTTTTACCATAGACATTTTTCAACATTTCCATGATTTTTGCCTTGAATATTCTATTCTGAACACAGATTTTCATGGTCTAGCTCTGTTCTTCACTCATTTTAACACCAGTATTCATTGAAATCCGACTAGGATTTGTCGTTCAACACCAGAAAACAAGTTATTTGAGGGAGTCGCATGTTTGAATACTATTTGCACTTTGATCCTGAAGTATTATTTACGGCATAGTAATTATAATGGGCATCTCCCCCTTTCTGGAAATTTCAGAAAGAGATGAGATTGATAAGTATAGCCCACTTAAAATGGACTTATTCCGAGTTGTGGATGGGTGTAACACAAGTTTCTTACAAAAATTACAACCGCCCACACCTCCCAAAGATATGCTTTTTATATTTTCAACACAACTGGCTGTCTTCAGCATCAAGTGCCTAGTGTCATGGCTTTACAGTTCATTTCTTCAAGATCTGTGTTTATGGCGGCAACTTGTCCCTGGATTGCGGCATTCATTTGGAGGGAATTATCTTTAAAGGGTTGTGAACATCTGATCCCAGGGTTCATATGCCTTACTTCTACTTGAAATATTTTGCCTTTTGAGTTGAAATATATTGTTTAAAAAAGCCATGGCCAGTTTCCTTTTGCAACAAGTTCTATTAGACAACATAGTTTAGAGAAACCAACAAATGAACGTCTACTGGTGTCATTGCTGACACATTGTTTCTACATAAGTCATAGGGAGCAATCAGAAAGTAAGAGCACATTTGAGTCTGAAAGTGTTCCTAGTGTTTCCTTTAAATCCATCAACCCTTTCAGGAGGTATCATTTATACACTGTAACATCAAACAGACGGAGAGGTAAATGGACAGACTGACATACTCGCTCCCATATACCCCTCCAATTTCAAAAGGTTTAATCATAGTACTAAGGATGGTTCCAAATCTCTACTACGATTTTAAAGTGGCTTGATTTAATTACACCCAGCAAACACATGACGTTGGATCAACGTTGGATATACGTTGGATTTAGGTCGCGACGTCGGCGACTTAAATACAACGTTGTATCAACGTTGAAATCACGATGTCAGTTCGACGTCGCAATTAGACGTCGCACCGACGTTGTGTTTTGGTCATAGTTTGTAATAAGTAGTATTTTATCAAGTTTATACATTTTATACACATGATAAGACAAAAAGTTGCTCAATAATCGTGATACTGCTGCAAATGAATACTAAAACTCGATCATTTTATTTATTCAAGTTGCTTCCCTTGCTTGTGCCCTTGGTTTCTGAAATTGGAATTTCCACGTGGTGTCGCATTTATTTTTACTTTTTCCTTTCTTTTAAAATATTTTGTTTGAATTCATCTTGTTGAACAAAGATTTGCAGAAATATTTATAAAGATAGAAAAAAAATCATGTTAACTTTCCTAAAAATAGATCGGCGCGCCGCTTTTGAACCAATTTTGACCGCCATTTTGTTAACCGTGTGCGAGAGAGAAAATATTCAATTACAGCTCTACTTTTCATATTTAAAATAATACAACTAGGTAAGTTGATGCAATGTATGTTTAAATGTATATAGCACTCATGTTCTGTTGTTTTACACGGCTGGTTCAATGAAAACTTAGCGTAAAGTTCCTTGCACAATTCAACCCGATTCGGCATCGCGCCGATTCGTACCATTTTGTGTGAGAAAACAATTTCTCTCTTAAATAAGCCATACAATCTCTATCTAGAGATAAATATTAGTCCTGTTTGTTATATAATGAATGTAGTAAATCCTGTACTAATTACAGTCTGGGATACTGTCCAGATATAGGAAATAAGACGTGCGTATAATTCCTTATTACATGATGCCTGTGTGGTATGCATGTTTATAAGTTGGATTTTGGTCGTTATCACGACGTTTATACAACGTCGTGATACCGACGTTGATCCAACGTCGTGATTCCGACGTTGTTCCAACGTCGTGATTTCGATGTTGTTCCAACGTCGGAGTCTGACGTCTAACAAACTTTCATTTTCAACCAATATACAACGTCTATCCAACGTCAATTGTTTGCTGGGCAGCTCTAACCTGTAACCTTCTGACATTCTTAATCATAGTACTTAATGAACGTCTTGCCAGATATGATATTTTTCTAGCAGCTTAAATATAATAAGAACATTACCTGGTTGTAGACCTGTTATTTCATACTGAAGAGCTAGATTTCCGGTTCTGCTTGTTTTCAGTAAAGTACCTCCGTAAGGATAAGTATCGATCCGGTAATCTATTAGGTCTCCGTTTGGTATTAAAGGTGTTTGCCATTTTATTGTTATAGATGTATCCGTTGTCATAAGACATGTGACTGAACGTGGTGCTGTTGGAGCTAATAAAAAAAATACAAGAACATTTAATAAACCAACGTTTAATTAAATTGAAGCCAGAAGTTAATCAGAACAGGAGGACCATGATTGTCCTATATCACTAACATGATTTAAAAGAAGTTAAATAGTTTTCAATGTTCATTAAGGAAAAGAAGCTGCACCCTGGTTGCAAAAGATATCAACGGATCAAAATAATTTGAACAATCTTGGTAGAGGGTTAGCAAGGAAAAAGGTGTCACAAATATTTGTTTACAAAAGGCTCTACTTTTGTACCAGAAATTTTTACAGTTTTTCAATAAATTTACATATAAGGAAAACAAACCCTGCACCCTGGCAGCCATGTTTTTAAAGGGATCAGAATAATTTGAATAATCTTGGTTGAGGGTCACCAAAGGAACCTTTGAGCCAAATTATTTTCAAATCGCGCCTATATTTTTGGCCAAATTATTTTTAGTCATCAGATGATAAAGAGACGACAGACATTTAAGGGCAATTATAATATCTCACCCGAGCTCTGTTCTCAGCTGAACTAAAACATCATATTGTAAAGAACCACACAATACTGCTTGAGACAAAGCAATTGGATCAAATATCTGGTTCAAGAAAATTATTTCTGAAATTTCATTCTTCGTTGACCTACTTCAAAATTCCCTGACAATTCAAAGACTTGAAAAAAACAAACTTTTTTCCCATATAAGCCCCGCCCCCAGGCGGCCATAGTTTTCTACCAATCAACATGGCTTAAAGGAATCTAATAGAGGGTCACCCAAGGAATATTTCTACAAAATTATTTGAAAATCGGCCAAACACTTTTGGAGGACAAAAAGCTCACCTTGTCACTATTTGAGCTAAAAATGAAATGTCAAGGTTAAAAGGAAACCAGGGCCTCATTCCTTTGAGGGATAGGCTTCAATTAAGCTTCTTTGGTGGAAGATCTTCAACATATTTCTCTCTGTTGCAAGGATCATATTTGTTCAGCTATTGATGACTAAATCCAAATCATTTCTGTAAAGTTTAAATGGAGTTTTTACAAAGTTTAAAGTGACACAGGAGATGTCTTTTGAATTATTATTGACAAATGATGAGAAAAGCCTTTTTTGAGCTTGTAGTGCTTATGTGAGCTTAAATGAGCATCACACAAAAATCTTTGACAGACAACAGCAAATCTAAATCTAAGTTTTCACAAAGCCTGGTATAGAAAAAACAATCCTCCACATTTAAATAATTTAAATTATTTAACACTTAAAAGAAATTAAAACCACACAAGCTATCTTACCTTTAACTACAGTTTTAATCTGCTCTACGTGAGATCCACTTCTCTCAACATTACTTCCATTAAACATTTCACTGACAGCAGTTACAGAAACATCGTATCGGTGTCCATTTTTAATTTGACCATAGGAAATGGAAACGGAAGCTGTATCGGATGTACTAGATATAAGTGTGTTACCATTTTCGTTTAAACTCACTTCGTAAAAGGCCACAAAATCACTTGGAGCATTCCATACAATGTTTATTGTTTTATCATCAGCATCCAAGTTACTAGATTGTGCAATTATATTTCCTGGTGTTTGCGGTTCTGAAAAAAAGAAATAGAGAGAATGTTGTAACACACATGTACATTATATGGACATACATGTATTACCTCTTCAGTAACTGTAAATTTTATTTTTATAAGTTAATTTTTATTAATTCCGCATGTATGACTATTTCGCCCAGATTACCATTTAAATCTAAATGAAATCTTCATTACATTTTTTTAGGTTAGCTTCTATGACTGCAGTTTAAATATTACCCTACCAAATTCTTTGACACTGAGCCTACTACATTTAATAAGAATAACTTCCGATATATGTAAGCATGAAACTGTAAACTGTAAAATTAAGGTCTTCAGACAAGTATCAAAGCTATGCCCGTTGTGCAAACTTATATAAAATATAATCATATAAACCTTTTTGACAAGAGCCTACTACATGAAGTAAAGAGTAATTTTATTAAATCTTCACATCTAACATCTAGATGATCTAAGCATCCAAATCAGTTAGTGTCCTATTAGATATCAGGGTTTTATGAGAAATATCAAGTATTTGAAGCATTAACATAGTGAAATTCATAAGACTGGAATATCTTAAATATCTTATAACTTAAATTCATGACTTCAAGCCTTAATTAAACGAGACAGATGTGGATCTAATATTTGAAACCTTAACCCTTTTTTTTTTCAATACAAGAATTATGCGTAATTATATGTCTCACCGTCTCCAGCTTTGACTATCAATTATTAGTTACCGAGATATGGACTCTAATGTAGTTGCATGCAAAACATTACCCAGAATTTCTTAAAGGCCGATTATTTGCATTATATGCAGGATAGAGTTATCTTACTTGATTATTTACATAGGTGGGATGGTTGGGAAGGGTTGTACAACGTTTCAATTGATTGCACCAAGTAGTTATTAAGATATGGACTCTTTATGTAGTTGCACACAAAACTTTAACCATAATTTCTAAGTAAACAAGAACTGTCAGAGGACAGCATGCTCAACTTTTTCGTGCTTGCCAATAAAACAAAACTATTTTAGGTGGTACAGAAAACATCGATAGCAATTACTTTATCATACTATTTATAATCAAAGTACTTTATAAGTCATTAAAAGGTCCTAATTCTTACACAAAAATGAAGGTATTGATGGTAAAAAGATATTGTAAGTGTTTAAGCTATATCTCTAATTGTTTTGATAAAAAATCGATTTGGTATAAATAACTCAACCAAAATTCTAAATCGAAAGATCGAGGGCCATAATTCTTTAAGAAAAACCTTGACAGAGTGATGTACTCTTGTCTGCGGATAGAGGTAATGATGGTAAATAAGTATTGTAAGTGTGTAAGCTATATCTCTAATGGTTTTGAAAAAAAACTTAAACCAAAATTCTAAGTCGAAAAATGGCCATATTTCTTTAATTTTTTTTTACAGAATTATGTTTTCTTGTCTGTTGATGTAGGTGATGGTGAAGAAGTGTTGTAAGTTTCAAAGCAATATCTGTAATGGTTTTGACAAAAAAGTGAATTGATACAAAAAACTTAAACAAAATTCTAAGTCAAAAAAGGGCCATAATTCTTGCAAAAACCTTGACAGAGTTATGTTCTCTTGTCTGTTTATGTAGGTTATGATGGCGAATAAGTGTTGTAAGTTTCAAAGCAATATCTGTAAATGTTTTGACAAAAAAGTGAATTGGTACACCAATGTGTGACACCAACGCAGACGCCAACGCTGAGGTGAGTAGTATAACTAGCCTTTTCTTTGAAAAGTCGAGCTAAAAATGGAGAAATTGCTAAGCAAGAGCAATTTCTTCTTTAACCTCAATGTTTGCAACACTCGTCTGCTGCAAAAGCATCTACATGTTGGAAAAGGGGGTTAAATTATTATCATTTTTCAAAACCAATACATTTTCTTATGTCTTTATCTATTTATAGAATGAAACAAGACATACTACACGATGAAAGAATTTATAAATAGATTGGAAAGATGCATAAAGCCCATGCAGTATACCTCGGCAGATTTCATAACCCTACATCTAAGATGTAGTATGCCGAGATGTTCCGAATGCTATAAACAGTAAATTATATAATATTAAGGAGCAGTAGGTGTTTATACTATCATCAAAATACTTAGAATATTGGAAATAAAAACATGATTTTAAATGAACTATAATTAAGTCTGTTCACAATCAATTTTAACTGTATTTTAAAAGACCAATTCATTAAAATACATTTAGTTTATCGTAATAATAACTTCTCATTCATTCCATTGTGAACTATCGTGAAAATTACAAAGAAACCACATTTAGCACGGTGCGTGATCGCAAAGCGCAATAAGAAAACAAGATCACCCTCCTGGCGGCCATGTTTTTGAACGGATCAGAATAATTTGAACAATCTTGAAAGAGGGTCACCCAAAGAACATATGTGCCAAAATATTTTAAAATCAGGCAAGTTCTTTTGGGTAACAAAATTTCTAAGTTTTCACTATGTATACACATATAAGGAAAACAAGCTCCGCCCCCATGTTTTTATACTATCGGAATAATTTGAACAATCTTGGTAGAGGGTTATCCAAAGAACAATTGTGCCACTTTTTTTTAAAATCTGGCCAGCATTTTTCTACAAGAAGATTTTTCCTTTCTGACAACCAGAGTTCCGCATGGCATTCAATTCATTGAATAAATTTAAAAGGGGACCACCCAATGAACATCCCTGTAAGGTTTTATCAAAATCGGTCAAACGGTTTAGGAGATTTCTTTAATTGATTGGTTGATTGGGGTTTAACGCCGTTTTTAACAATTTCTCAGTTATATCACGGCGGCCAGTTCACCTACTCATGCATTTCCTGGTTTTCTCACACCAGTACTCCACAGAACAATCTTCCCAAGCAACTGGCTGCTTTTCCACATAGACTTAGCCCATTGGTGGAAGACGAATGACGTATGTCGCATTGACTTTTGTCAATCGTCGGAAAGAATGTTGGCCGAGCCGGGATTCGAACTCACAACCCCTGGATTGACAGCCCGCATCGTTACCGACTGAGCTACCGGGGCTCGGCAGATTTCTTTTGAAGCAAAATGTTGATGGATGAAAGACAACAGACAAAGACGAGTCACAATCACTCACTCTGAGCTTCTGACTCAGGTGAGCTAAAAACAATTAATGTTTATAAATACGGAATATTATGTTGCAAGAGCGATAAATTGGCTCGTATTGTACGACAAGTAGTGTGGAATAATCGATATCTTACGGAACAGAAGGTCGAGTAAGATATGGATTTTCCCACGCTACAAGTGGTGCAATACAACCCATTTATTGCTACTGTGATGTTATTTTGCTTTTATCATATACCTACAATCTATTAAGAGTAAAAAAGTAACAAATAAACAGATTCAATTTATCTTTTATTGAGATCCCGTATTCATTGTTTTGTGGGAGAATATGAATAACATAATCTTTATTTGCGGGTTTTTATTAAATTTGACCCTAGGTTTTTGATACTTAAAATAGAAACAATTTTCCTAAATAGTACCGGTTGTCTGCATATTTTACTAAGTAGATCAAATTCAAAACAGGAACTTCACTGAAAGTAGTCTGCACACTGTCTGACATCACACGTCCATATTATACATGTATGCAATACTGAATTTTAATCTGTCCTGTCTAAACTGCGTATGACAATCTGCATGTATTACCGCCAGAAAATGAACAGGTATATAATAAATGAAATTATTTATTCATTATATTATTTTTATTATAATATTTAACAACAAGACCTCAGGCTGAGGGTATCTCACCCTTCTAGAAAATTTGACCTAGTGACCTAGTGTTTGACCTACCACATTACCCAGTTTTGAACTTGAACAAGATGTGATCTAATATCTTTTCATGAAGATAAAATAGCAAATATGATTTCTAGTGTGTTCACAAGGTTTTTAGATATTTGACCTAGTGACAAGAGTTTTTGACCCCTCATGACCTAGATTTGATGATGAAAAATCTAGTGGTTAAATCTTGTAATGATTGAATGAAGAAAGAGACTCCTATAGTGTTCAGAAGATTATTCCAACATTTGACCTAGTGACCTGGTTCTTGAAACCCCATAACTCAGTTTAAACTTGACCGAGATTTGATGGAGACAATTGTTGTGATTGAAATTTCATGAAGATTGAATATCAAAAGTGCATTCTAGAGTGTTCACAAGGTTACAATTGACCTCTTGACCTAGTTTTGAACTTGACCGAGATTTGATGGAGATAAATGTTCTGATAAACTTCCATGAAAAATTAATGGAAAATGTGGCTTCTATAGTCAAAATTAACCAAGGTAAAGTTTTGGCAAACTATGACCTTGACCTTGGTAATTTTAATGTTGAATGATGGAAACAAATGTTTTGATTAACTTACATGAAGATTAAATGAAAAATGTAGGCTCTACAGTCAAAGTTTTGAGGTTAAGTTACCTAACCAAGGTCAAGTTCTGCCAAATTATGACCTTGACCTTGAACATTTTGATGTTGAATGATGTAGCATGAACAAAGTCATCTGACAAAGTTTCAGAAAAATTCCAGGAGGGGTTGCCAAGATAAAACCAAGGTTAAGTTACATAACCAAGGCAAAGTTCTGCCAAATTATGACCTTGACCTTGAATGATATTTCATGACCAAACAATACATCTGACAAAGTTTCAGAAATAATCCAGGAGGGGTTGCTGAGATGTAACCAAGGTCAAGTTTTGAGGTTAAGTTACCTATCCAAGGTCAACTTCTGGCAAATTATGACCTTGACCTTGATAATTTTGACATTGGATGATGTTCCATGACCCAACAATACATCTGACAAAGTTTCAGAAAAATTCCAGCCAAGGTTAAAAGTAAAGACATGAAACCGTAACGTTGAGCTTAATGCAATTGTTAAATAGAAGATATTTCATGAGTGTTTATTTATTATAGAGAATATCAAGTCCTATTTTAAGATATGAACTTCATCTGACGAGGTTGGGACAATTATAACTTCTCCCAGCTGAGTCAGATGTCAAAAGTCAAGGATGTAATATTCTATTTATCTTGTATGCTAAAACATGCATTTTAACTGGTTTTAAAAAATTACAGACAAAATTACAACAGCCCAATCATAAATGACTCCGCCCAAAATAAAATGACTTCACAGGTGAGCATGATCGAATATCAGCCGAATTACATTGTGTACATATGACTTACGGAAAAGTTCCGGAATTAGTTCAGGCTACAGAAATTCAAATAACACTAAAAGTTTAAATACAGAAGATAATGTGGTTAGTTATCGAACCTGACCAAGATATTCTGCCCATCAACAAATTGTCTAAATTTGGTGATGATTAAATAAAATGTATTCTAGTTACAGCACGGACAACATAAACTTTATGAAATTTAAGTAATACAAGGACCATGCATAACTATGAAAAGTAGGGTTATATTGTAAAACTAGTGATACATATTTAACCTGACATGACCCATTTTTACAAAGTTAGCCAAGACAATATGCCAATACACATTTTGACCAAATTTGGTGGTGATTGGACAAAGGCTTCTAAAGTTATTGAGCAGACAAGATCAATTTTAGGTAATTTCTATAATTAAAGGAAGATAACTCTCGAGTGACTAGAGTGATATGGCTATAGTTATAGAACTTGTCCAAGATATTATGCCAAAACACATTCTGAACAAATTTGGTAATGATTGCACAAAGCCTTCTAAAGTTATTGGGCGGACAACATAATGGACGCTGCCTGCCCATCCGCCCGTACACCGCAGGTAAAACTATAATATGTCATAACAAGAGGGCCATGATGGCCCTGGAATCGCTCACCTGATTTTTTTTTTCACTTTAGCTATATAAGCCCCACCGCCTGACAGCCATAGTTTCCGACCAATCAACTTGGCTTGAAGGAATCTGATAGAGGGTCATCCAGGGAACATTTCTACAACATTATTTGAAAATCGGCCTGACACTTTCGGAGAAGAAGATTGTTTAAGTTTTCACTATAGCCATATAAGGCAAAATAGCCCCGCCCCCCTCTGGCGGCCATGTTTTTCGACCAATCAACATGGCTTGAAGGAATCTGAAAGTGGGTCACGTAAGGAACATTTCTACAAAATTATTTGAAAATCGGCCTGACACTTTCGGAGAAGAAGATTTTTTAAGTTTTCACTATAGCCATATAAGGCAAAATAGCCCCGCCCCCCCTGGCGGCCATGTTTTTTCGACCAATCAACATGGCTTGAAGGAATCTGATAGAGGGTCATCCAGGGAACATTTCTACAACATTATTTGAAAATCGGCCTGACACTTTCGGAGGAGAAGATTGTTTAAGTTTTCACTATAGCCATATAAGGCAAAATAGCCCCGCCCCCCCTGGCGGCCATGTTTTTCGACCAATCAACATGGCTTGAAGGAATCTGAAAGTGGGTCACTTAAGGAACATTTCTAGAAAATTATTTGAAAATCGGCCTGACACTTTCGGAGAAGAAATTTTTTAAGTTTTCACTAGTTTTTTTCGTTTCGTTGCCATGGCAACCAGAATTCTGCATGGATCCCAACAATTTTAAGGAATTCTGCTGAGGACATTGAGAGGATGCTTTCTGCCGGACATAGGGCGATCACAATAACTCACCTTGAGCACTTCGTGCACAGGTGAGCTAAAAATAAAAGCATAGATATTTAATAAAATTTAAAACATTAAAGCTTAAGCATAAATTAGTCATTATTACTACATGTAGTAACTTCTGGCATTTTAAATCTTGATTATGAACAATATAACCTACAATGATTATAAACATTGAACATTAATTTGTTAGACTGAAAAAAAAAAGATATGGACAACACAACATTGTCTTATAATTTCTTAAATCAAATGCCACAATTCAAACAGTACTAAGACAGTACAAAATAAGTTGAAATAAGCTCTGTATATTGAATGCAAGTACTTACTCAGTGCCTGTTCTTGTTCTACACTGGTTGTTTGTACTGTTGATGTATAGTCGACGGTGTTCCGAGAGATGACCTTCACTGTGTATGTCCTTCCAGAAATTAAATTTACAGAATTTATGTTATAGCTCGTAATGGAGAGAATGACTGAAGTACCACTGATTATACCATTCTGTTTCCATTCAACAACATATCCAGATATAAAATTGTCTTTGTTTGTAGGTGCTGTCCATGTAACAGTCATTTCTGATGTAGTGACTGATGGGAATGAAGGGCTTTGGACTCTTAATTCTTCAACTGAAATTGAAAATGTTTTATCCTTTTACAAATATAACTTTACTACGAGAGGGCCCCCGACAGCCCTGGATTGCTCACCTGAGTAATGCAAAATGATTTGTCATGCCAACCACAATAACTCGTTTCTTTTACAAATCAACATGGCTTGAAGTAATTTCATAGAGGCTCACACAAGGGACATTTCTACAAAATGATTTAAAAATTTGCCAAATACTTTCCTCTGAGAAGGTTTTTAAATTGTTTACTTTAGCCATATAAGGCAGAACAGCCCCTGGCCCTGACAGCCATTTTGTTCAACCAATCAACATTGCCTGAAGGAATATGATAAGGGTCAATGAACATGGTTTGAACAAATCAGTTAGAAAGTCACCAAATGAACATTTCTCAAAAATTATTCGGAAATCGGCCAGATACTTTGGGGAAGAAGATTTTAAAGTTTAAACTATAGCCATATTTGGCAAAATAGCCCCGCCCCTGGCGGCCATGTTTCAACCAATCAACATTACTTGAAGGAATCTGATAGCGGGTTGACAAAGGAACATTCCTAAACGTTATTTGGAAATTGGCAAGAAACTTTCGGAGAAGAAGATTTTTACTAAAGCCATAAAAGGCAAAACAGGACGCTCTCGTGGCCATGTTTTTGACCAAACAGCAGGGCTTGAGGGAATCTGATAGAGGGTCACCAAAGGAATATTTTTACAAAAAAAGAAGATTTTTAAAGTTTTCACTATAGCCTTAGAAGGCAAAACAGCCCTGCCCCTTGGCAGCCATGTTTTTTGACCAATCAACATGGCTTGAAGGAATCTGATATGGAGGCATACAAGGAACATTTCTACTTACTTAATCAACCATCCAGTTTGGAAGGAGATATGTTGACGGTTGACTTTATAGACAAACAAAGAATGATCACAATATCTCACCTTGGAGCACTTCATGCTCAGGTGAGCTAAAAGTTAACATAAAGCATTCTCAATGTGAACTGAAGCAGTAAGTTGACTGAAAGGTCAATGAACAGAACAAACAGTACATATTTAGACACAGTTATTTCTTCATTATTAGCTAATTTTGCTTTTTCAATGATCATTATCAATTTATTGTCTCTACGAGTCGATTCTTGAAAATTTATCATTTTCACATTTCACAACAGATTTCTTTTGTATATCAAGAATATGGCTAAACTTTATCAACAGCTTTTTAAAGTCAATAGCAAAAGTTATAAATAACCCCCCAAGATTTTTTTGAGACAAATTTGGTTCATCTATAATTCATATTCCATAGAGTTCCAAAGTAAAATTGTCACCTCCTTAATTTAAAGATCAATACAGTAAATGCCTTTGTATTCTTTGACATACACAGCAATCTGACAATACCTTGAAAGCTAAAAAACAGCTATTTTCATCATTCAGTAAGAAATTGAAACAAGAAGTTGAAGAGGGTCAGTATCACTCCACTGCATTAGGAAAAATGTATACACTATAGCCATGAAACAATCAACATTGAATGATTCAATCATGTAGAGAGTCAATCAAGGAGGATTTCTACAAAATTGTTTTACATGGATAAAAAAAATGTGAATTATTTTAGGAGAGGACATTGAGAAGATGTGTCCTATGAAGTTTCATCCCACGTGGAGCAGTGATTACAGAGGTGAAGTTGTTTAAACAAAAGGTTTACGCACACAAAGTTGAACGCACATACCCACACACAATAGACAATTCACCATGACATAAGCTTGACTGGCTTTTTAGCCAGTGTTGCTAAAAATACAAAAGGTAGGAGGACATTTACACAAAACAAGAACAGTAATTCAGCAGAAGCCCAAAAAAAAAGGATTACTGGAAGTTTTTTGTCATGAAGAATATACCCTTTTCTAACCACTTAAACACTTATGCAAAATGATCACTTGATAATACATAGGATAATTAAAGGTAAGTATAGAACAATAAAACTATAATTCCATTTTTACAGAAACCTCTAAAGAGTTTACTTTTAGCGATTTAACAAATCATTCCTTCACCAACAGTTTGGCACTCAAAACAACTTATGATGATGAATCCGTGTTCCATTTTTTTCAAATCAGTAATAGCCTTGCCCATTCAAGACAAAAACATATCCACACACATTACTATTTGGAGCTTCAAACCATGTTTCATTAAAAATGACTGACATTTAAATCTCTTCCATACATTAGTCAGATACATTCATAATTTATGATAATTATGGTGTTTTATGCAGCTTGAAACAGTTTTTCAGTTACACCACGGTGCTGGTAAGTTTATCCAGACATCAGTGCATCAATTAAAATCCTATCCCTCCAAACTTGAAGTCAAAGGGTGGATCGAGAGCCCTTTTTACCAAGTCTTTAGTTTGACCCGGCCTTTTTATAATTATGATCACCAATTAAGTTTCTCATTATAATATCTTAAACATTGAAGATGTTTGCCCAAATTATATATTTGTCATAATGACAAACCAACCAAACAATTGACACAGGGATTCTAGTATATCCCACGTAAACTTTGTTTGCAGGGATAAAATAAACATTATCTTAATCATTATTTGATACAAAGAAAAACTTAGAAATTGATGCACCTTTGAATATAAACAGATATAATTTTTCTGGCATTTTACTACAGAAAAGTTAGAGATAAAACTATATTCCCAAATGTTTACAGCTGCTACAAATCAACAGTTTGTACATTCAGCAAAGAGTCTAGCTGAACACTGGATTGACTGGTGTTTAACCCTGTCCTACATCCAACAAATCTGCAACAGACAACTTTGAACAAACACAGAAATTCTCTATAAATGAAGGTTAAATTACTGAAAAAAGTCGACTGCTGAAGAGGCGTCAGAAAGCGTCTATATGTGGTAAAGGGTTGAGGACTTCAGTTATTCTACAGCAAAGATTCTAGCTGAACACTTGATTGACTGGTGTTTAAGGCCATTTTTCAAAAGAAAATCAGTTATTCTATGGCATGTATTTTCCTGATTTTCTAGAAACAGTATTTCACACAACATTCTTCGCAGACAATTTGTTATCTTCCCACATATCCTTTATTAATCCGATTTATACAGAAATATATAAGATCATAGTATCAATTGTCGAGTCATTGACGGATAATTGTTGTATTTTCTTAAGTGACATGATCCACTTTGTCCTAAAATTGTACTTTCATTTGTTCACATTTTCAATGATACTTATGATAGTAAACTATGGGATATAATTGTTATTAGTAACACTTTTCACACAGGATTGAAAGGTTTCAGTTAAACACATACTAGTGGCTGTCAATAAGTGATACAGTACAATAATTATTTAGTATTACACAATCAATAATGAAAAGTAAAAACAGTTTAAATATTGATTTACCATTTACACAAACTCCACCTTCAATATCTCCATTATCATCATAATATCCTGCGCTACACTGACAAATGTAATCTTGACCATTAGCATAACGTAACAAACATTCAGCATTGCTTCCAATACACAGATCTCCTGGTGGTACCATGGCGGTAGATGGATTTGGGCATGAAGCACCGAGAGGATCACCTGAAAATGTTATCATGATGTGATAAGTAAACTAAGATAAGCATTCTTTTACACAATCCATTTTTGATATTGTTTTCATTGACACTTTACAGGGGCTCATTAAATTAAGCCATACACGACTTCCCAATCAATCTATCAGAAACCAAAAACGCTGCAATGCGACGAAACCAGGTTTTTAATGATTGACAAAGGAGCTTCAGCCTGTGTTTTGAGAATTATAATTAATCTATTACATTTTTTTTAAGAACTCAGTGGGTAAGATATTATGACCCATTTCTTGAAAATCATGTAAATTCCCCAATTTTGGCAGGTTATCCCCGGAATTTTCAGTCTGAAATAAGAATTACATAGATAATCCTTCCCAAATATTGGTCCAAATACTTTTTCCCAAAATGCCTAGAAAAAGCCCTTAATAGCTAATGAAACCACTACTGTATTATTCTGCATTAAGGCTTCAGTGCAAACCTATAGGTGGCAGTCTTGTATGCAGTATTGATGAAAAACTGATTACTAAGAGATTAAAGAGGGCTAAATGTTCTACCAGCTACGTATATGTAGTTGAGCATTCGGTTATTACAAATTTTGCAATAAATTTATAGTGTATCGTAAATCGCCTATACTCCAAGGGCACCGCAACATAAGAAAAATTATAGAACATACTCTGGTACAAAAGTGTTACAAGTTTTACTTGTGAGCAAGATGAACACGTCTTTAGGTTTATACATCATTTATATAACTCTAGATTGGTTGGAATATATAATTCCTTAAAATATGCCACAGTAAAAAATATGTTTACATGCGGTGTCACTAAACAGAGTCTGGTAGAGTCCGGTAGAGTCTGGTGGTCAAATATCCCATTATATCACTGTTTTGTTGTGTTTTTGTATTGAAATGAATGAAATAAAGTGTTATTGTATCATATAAATAAAACAAGAGGCCCAAGAGGGCCAGTATCGCTCCACGGCCATAAGGCAAAAATAAAATCTCCAAACAGCCCTGCCCCCTGGTGGCTATTTTTTTTACCAACCACCATGGCTTAAAGGAATCTTGTAGAATGTCACCCAAGGAATGTTTCTGCAAAATTATTTGAAAATCGGCCTGACACTTTCGGAGAAGAGGATATTTTAAGTTTTCACTATAGCCATATAAGGCAAAATAGCCCCACCTCCTGGCAGCCATATTTTTCAACCAATCAACATGGCTTGAAGGAATCTGATAGAAGGTAAGCCTAGGAAGGAACATTTCTACAAAATTATTTGAATATCAGCCAAACACTTTCGGAGGAGAAGATTTTTTGAGTTTTCACTATGGTCATATAAGGCAAAATAGCCCGGCCCTCTGGCGGCCATGTTTTTCGACCAATCAACATGGCTTGAAGGAATCTGATAGAGGGTCACCCAATGAACATTTCTACAAAATTATTTGAAAATCGGCTGAACACTTTTGGAGAAGTAGATTTTTTAAGTTTTCACTATATGTATATAAGGCAAAATAGCCCCGCCCCCCTGGCGGCAATGTTTTTCAACCAATCAACATTTCTTGAAGGAATATAATAAAGGGTCACCCAAGGAACATTTCTACAAAATTATTTGAAAATCAGCCTGACACTTTTGGAGGAGAAGATTTTTTAAGTTTTCTCTTTAGCCATATAGGCAAAATAGCCCCGCCCTGTGACGGCCATGTTTTTTTACCAATCAACATGGCTTGAAGGAATCTGATAGATGGTCACCCATGGAACATTTCTACAAATATAAAAATATAATGTATTTGCCTATTTTAGTTCATGTTCAAGTGAATATAGAAATATTATATGCGTGAACACGGACACTCGAAAATGAACTAAAATAGGCAAATACATTATTTTGTTTAATTTATATGATACAATTACACTTTCTTTTATTCATTTCAATACAAATACACAACAAAACAGTGATATGATGGGATATTTGACCACCAAACCCTACCGGACTGTACCAGACTCTGTTTAGAGATACCCACTTACATGTCATGTTTAGTTATAATAATTGAACTGTAACTAAAGAATTAAGATTCAACCGTCTTTTATATATACAGCGACCTTGATCTTGACCATAGGGACCCCAAAATAATCCCATGAAAGATCTACATAAAATCCTTTTACATACCAACTTTGGTTACAATATGTCAACCTTAACTAAAGATATTTAGTTTCAACCATTATTCTATTTTGTGTAACAGCGACCTTGACCTTAACCCTAGGGGGCCCAAATGAACTCCCATGAAAGGTCTTCATAAGCTCTTTCTACATACCAACTTTCGATTTTTCAATTTCAACCGTAACTAAATAAATTCAATCTAAACCGTTTTTCTATTTTTAGTAACAACAAGTTTGACCTTGATTCTATGGGCCCCAAATGCAATCCAATGGAAGGTCTTCATAAACTCATTCTACATATCAATTTTGGTTACAATATGTCAACCGTAACCATAGATATTCAGTTTCAACCATTTCTCTATTTTTAGTAACAGCAACCTTGACCTTGACCCTAGGAGCCCCAAACGCAATCCCATGAAAGGTCTACATAAACTCTTTCTACATACCAACTTTAGTTACAATAAGTTAACTATAACTAAAAATATTTAGTTTCAACAGTTTGTCTATTTTTAGTAATGGCAAGCTTGACCGTGACCATGACCAAAGGGGTCCCAAACATAATCCCATAAAATGTCTCCATAAATTCTTACAATATGTCAACTGTAACTATAGATATTCAGTTTCAACTGATATTCTATTTTTTGTAAAAGCATCCTTGATCTTGATCCTAGGGGCACCAAACGCAATAAAGGAGAAATAAAGGCCTCCATAAACTCTTTCTACATACAAATTTTGGTTGCAATATGACAACCATTATTAAAGTTTCATAGGTGAGTTTGACGCCACATGCCCGAACAACAACATCCTTATTCTAATAACCAGGTTTCAACTATGTTGAAAACCTGGTCAACAAATTAATTATCAAACATATAGGAACACTCTATAAATGAAAGAAAAGTTATTAAATGAAGTTGAACAAATTGTGGCAAAAGTAGAAACAAATCATCAAGAGCAATTTCTCCTACTGTCACAATGGTTTCAAATGTTGTCTGCTGCAGAGGCGTCATAAAGCGTCTATATGTTGGAAGGCTTAAAACACTTCACAAGGTGATACAAGATGTAAAAGAATTGCTGACAATATCTTATCACTAGTAAATGCAAATAAGCAGTAACTTTCATTAAATTAAGTACATAGTTTTTCACAAGCTATGTCATAACATTTGTGACCTATTCTCCTTTCAATTTGGGATAAAACATCATATAACTTTGTTAAAATTAGGTTCAGAGCGTCGAGTATGTGGTTTATGTGAAAAAACATAAAGCCATTTGGCGAGCTGCGTGTTATCTCAATGGAAAAGGTACATAACTGCATATCTTTAAATACCAACTCTGGGGAAAATGTGTTACAAACTTCAAAATACTCTTCCAATCGTGTTGGTAAATAATAATTTACAAAAACAACAATTCAAATGTATCACACTCACTCCAATTAGCTGTATTACCAAAACAAACGCCGAATATAATTAATAAGTCATTCTCTTATAATTTCTGCCTTTATTAGACGTCAAACTTTTTTAAAAAGAAACAAAGCGTCCTTTAATTGACAATTACACAAACAAACGATCATCAATAAAATCAAGTGCGGCTGTTATCGCAGTAATGTAAACACTGGCCAATCGAGGTGTGAATAATTAACCTCTCATGTCAGATACGTGTGACAAATTGAAAAGAACAAAAGGTGAAACACAACTGTGTATATATTTTATCTTTTCTTCCGAGTACTACCGAAATTACTAACCGATTAATCGGAAAACGTACGGTTAACCGGGTAACCGATTAATCGTTGCCATCCCTACTATATATATATCAGGTAAACAAGCCCAAACCCCTGGCAGCCATGTTTTTTAACAGATCAGAATAATTTGAACAATCAGTGTCCTTCAAGGAACATTTATGCAAATCAGGACAGTACTTTTGGAAAAGAATAATTTTTTAGTTTTTACTATATATCTTAAATAACAAGAGCACCGCCTGCGGGTGCCTGATGCTCGTCTGATATTATCCTTTTACAGTTTATCTATTTTATATACAAGAGGGCCATGATGGCCCTGGAATCGCTCATCTGATTTTATTTTGTTTTCACTTTAGCTATATCAGCCTCGCCCCCTGGCAGCCATAGTTTCCGACCAATCAACCTGGCTTGAAGGAATCTGATAGAGGGTCACCCTAGGAACATTACTACAACATTATTTGAAAATCTGCCACACAGTTTTGGAGGAGAAGATTTTTTAAGTTTTCACTATAGCCATATAATGCAAAATAACCCTGCCCACTGGCGGCCATGTTTTTTGACCAATCAACATGGCTTGAAGGAATCTGAAAGTGGGTCATCCAAGGAACATTTCTACAAAATTATTTGAAAATCAACCTGACAATTTCGGAGAAGAAGATTTTTTAAGTTTTCACTATAGCCATATAAGGCAAAATAGCCCCGCCCCCCTGGCGGCCATGTTTTTCAACTAATCAACTTGGCTTGAAGGAATCTGATAGAGGGTCATCCAAGGAACATTTCTACAAAATTATTTGAAAATCGGCGCGACACTTTCGGAGGAGAAGATTTTTTAAGTTTTCACTATAGCCATATAAGTCAAAATAGCCCCGCTCCCCTGGCGGCCATGTTTTTTGACCAATCAACATGGCTTGAAGGAATCTAATAGAGGGTCATCCAAGGAGCATTTCTACAAAATTATTTGAAAAACTGACAACCAGTTTGGGAGAAGAAGATTTTTAAGTTTTCACTATAGCCATATAAGGCAAAAAAGTCCCGCCCCCCCCTGGCGGCCATGTTTTTCGACCAATCAACATGGCTTCAAGGAATCTGATAGAGGGTCACCCAAGGAACATTTCTACAAAATAATTTCAATATCTGCCAACAAGTTTGGGAGAAGAAGAATTTTGAAGTTTTTTTCGTTTTGTTGCCATGGAAACCAGAATTCTGCATGGATCCCAAAAATTTGAAGGAATTCTGGTGAGGTCATTGAGAGGATGCTTTCTGTGAAGTTTAATCCCAATTGACCCACTGGTTACTGAGGAGAAGATGTTGAAGATTTCTTAAGTTTTCACTTTGGTCATATAAGGCAAAATAGCCCCGCCCCCTGGCGGCCATGTTTTTCCACCAATCAACATGGCTTGAAGGAATCTGATAGAGGGTCACCAAAGGAACATTTCTACAAAATTATTTGAAAATCGGCCTGACACTTATGGAGGAGAAGATTTTTTAAGTTTTCACTATAGCCATAAAAGGCAAAATAGCCCCGCCCCCCGGCGGCCATGTTTTTTGACCAATCAACATGGCTTGAAGGAATCTGATAGAGGATCACCCAAGGAAATTTCTACAGAATTATTTGAAAATCAGCCTGACACTTTCGGAGGAGAACTTTGAAAGAGGATCACCCTAGGATCATTTCTGTTAAGTTTGGTCAAAATCAAAACAGTGTTTTAGAAGGAGATGTAACTTAAAGACAAACCTTTGAGTTGCATATACACTTCTTTAGCATGGTTTATAAGTATTTGTTTTATTAGAGTTTTAAGCCATTTCTACATTTCCTTTATATCCTGGTAACAGATCACTTATTTATGATCCCTGGGTAAACAAACCAGTACTACACTAAGGAATGTGCCTTGCCCAAGAGCACTGGTATGCCTGGTTCCAAATCTTTGATGCTAACCACTCAGGCGTAGAATTTTTGTTTTTATGGTGTTTTACGCTGCTTTAAACAGTTTTTCATTTATAACACAGCGCTTCCTGGTATAACCAAGCTAGACATCAAATCAGCGACTTCCTGCACCTTAGCTGCACGTTTTAGCACTACACCACTAAGGCAATCTTGATAGCATAGATGATATGGCCTCGAAAAAAGTTTGTCTTTTAATAAGTTGAGAGGTCATATGGTAACTCTAATGAAATTATATGTGAAATATGACTCATACATGACTAGGTGGTTGTAAAGTAGGTTAGATGGAAACCTAAAGGTGAACCTGAATGTAGACCATTTAAAACAAAATCCCCATCTACCTGCACTTCCTCACAAAATATAGGCATTTAAAAGTAGCATGGAATAAGATACTAGTACAACCTACTTTTAATTGTACAAACAGCTGTTGACCATGTCCCTTCTGGTTGACAAGAAATCTGTATAGTTGATGTTTCATATCCTATGTTACAGAAAACATTGGCTGTAGCTAAATAAGTTGTTGTTGTTCCTGATGTAAGTGTAGCTGTTCCAAACATCACAGCATTGAGTGGTATCACACCACAATCTGGAAGAATACAAACAAATAATGCAATGCTCTAAGGTATGATATTTGCAAAGTAAAATGATCAAAAAAATGTACATTCATCAGCCAATCAGCCATCAGCCAATAGAACTGTTAATGTCATAAGGGTATGTATCTTGTATCATTAAAATGTAGATATATTAATACAGCTGATAACAATAGTAGATATATCACACTTTTCTTCAGTAAGTTATCAGTACTACCAGATGCTTGTCCTGACAAGGGTGCATCTGCAGCAATATTACCCACACCATCAACAACCAAGGATGGAAGTCATTTTTATTATTACCATACAAGGTCTGAAATTTTGGAGGATGGTACCCTTATCTATCATGCTCAAGGTAGACACAAAATATAGATAAATGATAGAGCGATTCTTTCACACAGAATGCTTTTTAAAGCAACTGTGACCTTGAACTTGGATTAGATCAGTGAAACACATATTTAGTCATGTTCAATTGAAACTGACATTTGAATGAAGTATGAAGGAGTTTTACATACAAATGAAAATACTAGAAGGATGACTTCATTTCGTACAGATGTATTTAGCAACCAGCTCTCGACCTCTTATCTAGGTCAGTGAAATACAAACTTTTCCAAGTATCCTTAATATTGACCCTTTATATGACAAAGGAGGTATAACCTAGATAACTTTTTCTTTATACTAGGTCAGAGGTTAAGGTCACAGTGACCAATTTTAAGTATGCATCACAGTGTTCCCAAGATACATCTTCAACTTACCAAATAGCTAAGGAGAGGTTGGCTGGAGAAGCATTTTATTTTAATTTAGTTTAACCCTTTCCATCATATAGATGCTTTCTGATGCCTCTGCAGCAGACAGCTTTTTGAAAACATTGTGACAAAAGAAGAAATTGCTCAAAACAAGCAATTTCTCCTTTTGCCTATTATTGTCTAATAACCCTAGCACTTGTACTTTTTGGGAAAATAGAAAACGAACGAAACTTTAATTTAGAGCTAAACACATTTGTTAAAATGACAAAGATTATCAAGAGGACAACAATTGTCCTATATTGCTTCCCTGATTTAATAGAACTTCAACAGTTTTCAAAGGGTTTATTCTAGGTAACAGTTATAGTGTTACATGATAAAATATATGTCTGCCATACAAAATGGTACAGCATGACCGTTACGAATACAATAGATGCAGATAAACCTGCACTTTTCTAAAATTTATTCCAAAGGCCTTTTAGAAGCTTCAGGTGAGTTGTGAGGATTTTGATGAAACAAAAGCCATGCAAATGTTGATCTAAACCTCAACTATTCACAAATGCCATCTTACATCTTTTCATATGAACAAGCTCTAGAAGCATCATATACTCATACTATTCCAAAAAAAGTTAATAATTGACAAGGGGTAATAATCATTAAGTCAAACATATTCTATCTTTGTACATGATAGTAAGAAATGCTACCCCTGCTAATGCTTGGTAAATCTCTGTACAACCTACACTTGTTGTTTCAATTTGAGATGGACCATGCCAAAACAAGATCCTTCCCGCTTTAGTTGGGGATTATAATTGGCTCTGAGCAGTGTGGTTATAAAAGAGATATTTTAATACAACTGTTGATGTAGATAAGACACATGGAAAAGCAAATTCCACTATGGAAAGACCACATGTGGTATGCCAAATACAGAATGAATTAAGGCTGGTAGTGTTTCAGGCCTATTTAAAAAACGCCTACTGCCAAAATGAGGGTTTATCCTCTAGCTCTCTTCTCCCCACCAAAAAAAACAAGATGTGTTTGTGAAACACTGATGCCCCCGAATGGCAACATCTAGGTCAAAGGTCAAGGTCGCCAGGTCAAAAATGTTGGTACTGACAGAAAGGTCATGTCACAAGGAATACACATGTGAAATATGGTAGCCGTACCTGTTATGGTTCAAAAGTAATGGCCAAGGTTGTTGTTTTTTCCGAGAATGGCAACATCTAGGTCAAAGGTCAAGGTCACAAGGTCAAAAATGTTGGTACTGACAGAAAGGTCATGTCACAAGGAATACACATGTGAAATATGGTAGCCGTACCTGTTATGGTTCAAAAATAGTGGTCAAGGTTAAAGTTTTTTTTCGAGAATGGCAACATCTAGGTCAAAGGTCAAGGTCGCAAGGTGAAAATTTTGGTACTGACAGAAAGGTCATGTCACAAGGTATACACATGTGAAATATGGTAGCCGTACCTGTTATGCTTCAAAATTAGTGGTCAAGATTAAAGGTTTTTTTTCGAGAATGGCAACATCTAGGTCAAAGGTCAAGGTCGCCAGGTCAAAAATGTTGGTACTGACAGAAAGGTCATGTCACAAGGAATACACATGTGAAATATGGTAGCCGTACCTGTTATGGTTCAAAAGTAGTCGTCAAGGTTAAAGTTCTTATCGAGAATGGAAACATCTAGGTCAAAGGTCAAGGTCGCAAGGTGAAACATTTTGGTACTGACAGAAAGGTCATGTCACAAGGTATACACATGTGAAATATGGTAGCCTTACCTGTTATGGTTCAAAAGAAGTGGTGAAGGTTAATTTCTTTTTTGAGAATGGCAACTCTAGGTCAAAGGTCAAGGTCGCAAGGTGAAAAATGTTGGTACTGACAGAAAGTTAATGTCACAAGGAATACACATGCGAAATATGGTAGCTGTACGTGTTATGGTTCAAAAGTAATGGCCAAGGTTAAAGTTTTTTTCGAGAATGGCAACATCTAGGTCAAAGGTCAAGGTCGCAAGGTCGAACATGTTGGTACTGACAGAAAGGTCATGTCACAAGGAATACACATGTGAAATATGGTAGCCGTACCTGTTATGGTTCAAAAGAAGTGGTCAAGGTTAAAAGTTTTTTTCGTGCAGACAGGCCAAAACCTACATCTAGGTCAAAGGTCAAGGTCGCAAGGTCAAAAATGTTGGTACTGACAGAAAGGTCATGTCACAAGGAATAGACATGTGAAATATGGTAGCCGTACCTGTTATGGTTCAAAATGAGATTCCGGGGGCATACAAAAAAAAGGCAGGAGAATTCAGTTTTGTACACCAGGTCATTCACTGAATGACTTTATATCCTATTCTTTGCTCAGTTCAGTATACAAGCTTTGATGAAGTTGTTGTTATGGTACACAATCTTGGTAATGGTTGTCTACTAGTGAAATTTGAAATCTTGCCTGTATTTTTTGATTTCAATGACCTTGGTTTAATGTTTGATGGCAATTTTTATTTTGACATGGCTTTGTCATTTGATAGCCTGTAAGACAGGGGGACTATGGGGAAAAAGGGAACTGAACATCGTGCTTCCATAATGTCTGTTTTTCTATCACAAAATGGGTTTGCTAGGATTACTTACTGCTGGGAAAAAACAGAAGGCCCAACATCAAAACTGAGTTTTCCTGCCTTATACATTGATTCAGAGTAGGAATTAGTCTTTCAGACATACTTTTCAGAAAAGATTCTGGCAGAAAATTTGTGAAATTAGTTAGAATTTTGAGTATATACTTTCAGAAAAATGTACTTTTAAGAAAATGTCGTTCTTAATTGGTATTTTAGATAATTGGTGAAATTGGTTTGAAATCTGGGGATATACTTTCATCAACAAATGTACTTTTAAGAAGCTATTCCAGCAGATAATTGGTGAAATTGGTTTGAAATTTAAGTATGTACTTTTAAGAAAATGCAGTTCATAATTGAATCTTTAAACCTTGATTGCCAGGCTATATAGCATATAGTTTTTGTTAGTATTCCACTAAATTGTGAGTGTGAAAATGGGTAACCATTTGCATTTGGACCATCTTTAAACAAAGTCCAAGATAACGCAAGCAGGCAAGCATTACGGCTAAAGCACAAATCGCTTACAAGCAGCTCTACCAGTCTTCATGCCATTTTGCAAAAATTACAGGATACCTCAATTGTCTCATGCTCCCTTGGCCAAATTACACTTTTCATTTTCTACTGTTTTGGGATTGGTTATTCTCCCTTCCCACATACTTGCCAGGGATTATAGTTTCCATCACAAAATAAGAAACTTTAAGGATCCCACCTATGCATGCTTACAAGAAGCCCTATCAGTCTTTATACCATTTCACAAAAAAAACAGGATACCCCAATTCTCTCATGCTCCCTTTAGCCAAATTACACTAGTCATTTCTTACTGTTCTGAGATTGGTTATTCTCCTTTCGCTATTTCCACTTACTTGTCGGGGATTAGTTTCCATCATAAAATAAGAAACTTTAATGATCCCACCTCTGCATTAAATTTGAAAAAATTCTAGAAGGTTGTAAAAGAGCTCACAAACAAAAACGAGCCTCGACCAACGGTGTCATACTGTGTATATAAGTTACATATTTCCTAACATCTACATTCCCCATTTCAATGCTGCCTCTTTAAAAACGGCATACTTGGCATCCTACTTTAGACTAATGCTTGTGAGCGAAGTCGCTTTCACTTACAAACTTCAGGGAAATGGACCACTATTTAGTTCCGACATTTACAAATAAAATGTAAGGGTCTTAAGCAATAAGCATCACCATTAAGGTTTCTTAAACACACCAGTAATCTTTGCGATTTTAAGGGGCCTAACGAGTCGGCAAGTTTATTTGAATAGCCAGATACATGCACAGCCCTAAAAGCGATATTCAACCTCAAAGTCAAACAGAGTAGGGTGAATGCCCTAAGAAGTGTCATGACTCGGTGAGATTTTCATGTCATGGAATAAACTATGTGAACTACTGTTAAATTATCACCATAAAATGTTTTCGAAGGCTCTCTCCCCATATGGAAGTGATACTAAAATCTGGAAATTTCTAAAACTGTTATGTCATCAGTGAGGCCCTGTTAGATCAAGGCAGGGGGGCCAATTTGCATTTGCAAACTTCCTGCAAAGACTAAAAGTCCTCATTTAATACAAACCCAGTATCTTTCCTTGAAAAACTAAAATACCATGAAATTCTTAAAAATTCCAGCCATAGTTTGAGACTCAAAGGTCGTCTTCCATACCTGTTTCTGCTTGAAGGTGAAAATGAGGCTTTCAAACCTTAAATTCAATTGATCCGTCTGCGGCAGAATGCTCATAAGGTTTACCTACTCCTTACATCAGTCTTAACATAATGCTTCAGCTTGGTTCACAAGCTGCACCATTCCTTAGTTTATTTACAGATATTTGGCTCATAAGTGACTCACTGATTGCTAAATTGGAAGGACAAGCTAATTTAAGCAGATCACAGGGTCTGGGTTTGTATGATTAAAAGGTGCTATGGCTTGGTGCCAGTGGTATTTACTGAAGCTAACTGCTTCCCAAGTTACAGTATACTATGCTCATCAACTAACAGTCAGTCATGATCGTAGTTCTCCTAGGTGGGAATGATCTTGTTGGTACTACACAATGGAAACTTATGAAGAACATGAAAGTAGACTTTTATTATATTGCTTCTGCTATCCCCACTGTTTTTATTGTTTGGTGAAAAATCTGATCATGGATTTCCTGGAGAGGCCTATAATCTAATCAATTGAGCTTGGAGGGCAAAATTGAATAGCAAAAGGAAACGCATTAATAAGGCTGGACATCAAATTGTGAGGAATATATGGAATGGTAGATCAATTATATGTGAAATAGATACCAAAATAAGTGGCCTTACGATACATGACAGAGGACAAATAAGTTTTTTGAGGCCGATAAATTGGCCACTGAATGGTGGACTAAATTTGCTGTGACGGATTCTAGCGGCCAGTGAGTGGGCGGCATAGTGATCTAGCATGCCTATTAGTCAGAATTCATTGTTATTTATACCTCCGACATCGACCTCGAGGCGCGGAACCCACTTTTAGGCCTTTGATATTATGTTGGATTTGGAATGGCATGCACCTTTGACAAAATAATTTATTGGGGAGAGGGATGTCCGGGACAGGCAGAAGGCAGAGGATGTCCTTTATTGCGGCGGCATCCTAAATAATAACAAAGTTAAACTAGAATTGTTTTGGCCAAAAACAGATGTCTCCCACTCAAATATCTGTCAAAACATTCTAACCTATAATAAAGCAGACAATAATTTGGCCAAGTCGGACAGTATTCAACTTTTAATTACTAATTTTATCTTGACCTTGTACAAAGTGGACATGATAGCAAATGGTTTACAATAACTCATCTTTTTACTGCAGCTGTAACATTTCATGAAAATCCTTCAAGCCGTCTTGGGACTCCAAGTTTCTTAGAAATCCTTCAAGCCGTCTTGGAGATATGGAGCGGACACGAAATAAAGCCTCAAACCTTTAACCTGCAAGCGTGACCTTGACCTTGAACCGGTATGGTCCAGACATGGGTTCTGCACATCGCCTTGATGAGGTGAACATCGGACTTCCAAGTTTCTTAGAAATCCTTCAAGCCGTCTTGGAGATATGAAGAGGACACGAAATAAAGCCTCAAACCTTTAACCTTCAACAGTGACCTTGACCTTGAACCGGTATGGTCGAGACATGGGTTCTGCACATCGCCTTGATGAGGTGTACATGTGACCTAAGGTTCATGAAAATCTGTCGAGCCGTCTTGGAGATATGGAGCAGACACGAAATAAAGCCTCAAACCTTTGACCTTCAAGCGTGACCTTGACCTTGAACCGGTATGGTCGTAACATTGGTTCTGCACATCACCTTATTAAGGTGAACATGTGACCCAAGTTTCATGAAAATCCTTCAAGCCGTCTTGGAGATATGGAGCGGACAAGATTTAGGACAGACAGACAGACATCAAATACAAAAACAATATATCTCCCCTGTATACAGGGGGAGACATGATAATTCTCAAGTTATAAATTCAGCATTTAGAGTGTCCATATGATTTCATTTAGTTATGGCCTAGAAACCTAGTTTTCGAGGGGTTATGACTCAATTTTCGATTGTTGCCTAGGTATCATCATGAACAAATATACTGACAGTTTCAACATGATCAACTAAACAATGCTGCCTATGAAGTGTCAACATGATTAATTTCAATTTTGGTCTAATGACCTAGATTTGACCGGGATAACCAAAATTCCAATTTAGTCTAGATATCATCAAGATAGTTTCAATATGCTCAAATAAGAAATGCAGGTTCAAATGTGTTAACAATATTTTTTCTTCAATTTCGTCTAATAACCCTAGCACTTGTACTTTTTGGGAAAACAGAAAACAAACGAAATTTTAATTTAGACCTGAACACATTTGTTGAAATGACAGAGTTTTTCAAGAGGACAACGATTGTCCTATATTGCTCCCCTGATTTAATAGAACTTCAACAGTTTTCAAAGTATTTACTCTAGGTAACAGTTGTAGTATAATAAGATAAAATATATGTCTGCCATACAAAATGGTACATCATGACCTTTACGAATACAAAAGATCTAGATAAACCTGCACATCAGCCAGTCTGATCTAATCTACACTTTTCTAAAATTTATTCCAAAGGCCTTTTAGAAGCTTCAAGTGAGTTTTGAGGATTTTGATGAAACAAAAGCCGTGCAAATGTGGATCTGAACCTCAACTATTCACAAATGACAACTTACATCTTTTTATATGAACAAACTATATCAAGAGGACAACGATTGTATATATTGCTCCCCTGATTTAATAGAACTTCCAACAGTTTTGAAAGATTTTACTCTAGGTAACAGTTATAGTGTTACATGATAAACTATATGTCTGTCCATACAAAAAGGTACATCATGAACCTTTGAGAATACAATAGATCATGATCAACCTGCCCATCAGCCAGTCTGATCTAATCTACACTTTACTAAAATTTATTCCAAAGGCCTTTTAGAAGCTTAGATGAGTTGTGAGGATTTTGATGAAACCAAAGCCATGCAAATGATGACCTGAACCTCAACTATTCACAAATGCCAACTTGTGTCTTTTCATATACTTCCACTATTCAGAACAAAGGTATTAATTGACAAGGGGTAATAATCATTAAGTCAAACATATTCTATCTTTGTACATGATAGTAAGAAATGCTTACCCTGCTAATGCTTGGTAAATCTCTGTACAACCTACCCTTGTTGTTTCAATTTGTGATGGACCATGCCAAAACAAGATCCTTCCATCTTTAGTTGGGGATTATAATTGGCTCTGTGGTTACAAAAGAGATGTTTTAATACAACTGTTGTTGTACATAAGACACATGGGAATCACAATACTTCACCCTGGGCACTTCATATTCAGGTGAGCTTAAAAACTACCTAGATATATGATAAAACTAACCTCTCTTTGAACATGATAGATCCCCTCCAGACCAGGTTCCACTAGCGCCACATGTCCTAGTATTACTCCCAGTTATGATATAGCCACCACCACAAGCATATGTAGCGACACCTCCAAATTTCGTATCAGGAGAGAAGGTAATGGTAGTAGCACTGTTAGGGTTCTGTATTGTTCCACAGTCTGAAACAGTCATAGTTAAGTAATCATGAAAAACATGATGAGAAGAAGGTTCATGGTGGGCCTGTACTGCTCACCTGAGTACCATGGCTCCTGTATGAATTATTCTTTAAGAAGTTTATTCTAGTAAACTAATTTTTGAGTCAATATGGCCCAAACTTGTAATTAGCATAGACAACGTCAAGATAAACATACTAACAAAGTTAAATAATGCTCAAGTTATAAATTCAGCATCTAGAGTGTCCATATGATTTCATTTAATTATGGCCTAGTAACCTAGATTTCGAGGGGTCATGACTCAATTTTCGAGCTTTGCCTAGGTATGATCATGAAAAAATATTCTGACAGTTTCAACATGATCAACTAAACAATGCTGCCTATGAAGTGTCAACATGATTTGTTTCAATTTTGGCCTAAGGACCTAGAATTGACCGGGATATTCATTATTCCAATTTAGTCTAGATATCATCAAGATAAATATTCTGACAAAGTTTCAATATGCTCAAATTCGAAATGCAGGTTCTATAGTGTGTAAACAATAGTTTTCTTTAATTTAGTCTAATAACCCTAGCAATTGTATTTTTTGGGAAAAAAGAAAACTAACGAAATCTTAATTAAGAGCTAAACACATTTGTTAAAATGACAAAGATTATCAAGAGGACAACAATTATCGTATATTGCTCCCCTGATTTAATAGAACTTCAACAGTTTTCAAAGTTTTTACTCTAGGTAACAGTTGTAGTGTTACATGGTAAAATATATGTCTGTCCATACAAAATGGTATATCATGACCTTTGCGAATACAAATGTTGATCTGAACCTCAACTATGCACAAATGCCAACTTGTATCTTTTCATATGAACAAGCTCTAGTAGCATCATATACTCCAACTATTCAGAACAAAGGTATTAATTGACAAGGGGTAATAATCATTAAGTCAAACATATTCTATCTTTGTACATGATAGTAAGAAATGCTAACCCTGCTAATACTTGGTAAATCTCTGTACAACCTACCCTTGTTGTTTCAATTTGTGATGGACCATGCCAAAACAAGATCCTTCCATCTTTAGTTAGGGATTATAATTGGCTCTGTGGTTACAAAAGAGATGTTTTAATACAACTGTTGTTGTACATAAGACACATGGGAATCACAATACTTCACCCTGGGCACTTCATATTCAGGTGAGCTTAAAAACTACCTAGACATATGATAAAACTAACCTCTCTTTGAACATGATAGATCCCCTCCAGACCAGGTTCCACTAGCGCCACATGTCCTAGTATTACTCCCAGTTATGAAATAGCCACCACCACAAGCATATGTAGCGACACCTCCAAATTTCGTATCAGGAGAGAAGGTAATGGTGGTACCACTGTTAGGGTTCTGTATTGTTCCACAGTCTGAAACAGTCATAGTTAAGTAATCATGACAAACCTGATGAGAAGAAGGTTCATGGTGGGCCTGTACTGCTCACCTGAGTACCATGGCTCCTGTATGAATTATACTTAAGGAAGTTTATTCTAGTAAACTAATTTTTGAGTCAATATGGCCCAAACTTGTAATTAGCATAGACAACGTCAAGATAAACATACTAACAAAGTTAAATAATGCTCAAGTTATAAATTCAGCATCTAAAGTGTCCATATGATTTCATTTAATTATGGCCTAGTAACCTAGATTTCGAGGGGTCATGACTCAATTTTCGATATTTGCTTAGGTATAATCATGAAAAGATATTCTGACAGTTTCAACATGATCAACTAAACAATGCTGCCTATGAAGTGTCAACATGATTTGTTTCAATTTTGGCCTAAGGACCTAGAATTGACCGGGATAATCATTATTCCAATTTAGTCTAGATATCATCAAGATAAATATTCTGACAAAGTTTCAATATGCTCAAATTCGAAATGCAGGTTCTATAGTGTGTTAACAATATTTTTCTTCAATTTAGTCTAATAACCCTAGCACTTGTATTTTTTGGGAAAAAAGAAAACTAACGAAATCTTAATTAAGAGCTAAACACATTAAACTTTGTTAAAATGACAAAGATTATCAAGAGGACAACGATTATCATATATTGCTCCCCTGATTTTAAAGAACTTCAACAGTTTTCAAAGTTTTTGGACGGTACCCCTTAAGGGCACTGTCTATAGCCATGTGCATTTTGAGAAATCGTACAACAATTGGCTCCCTGATTATAAACAGTTTGACAGAGTAAAGCTGGGAACCAAAAATCGAGATGGCTTTTTTTAACCCTCAACAAAAAAGTAGTGTCAATTATCAAGCAATATAACTGCATTTTCGAAAACATTGATGAATCAAGGTATCTGAATTTTGAAAAAGGACTGTAAAAAGGCAGCGTTAGTGGTTGAAGTATTACATAAAGAAATTTGCGTTGAAGTTTGAATTAATATACAATGTATTCATAAACAGTGTCAGGTTTTTTTTACCTTATATAAAAGGGGCCGTTTAATGGCCCCTTCCCCTCGGAAAATAAGCATAGTTTTTACCCTAAAAATATAAATTCCCCTCCGATAAAAAAAAAAAAGGTGTAGGCTTGGTGCTGAAATACTTGATATTTTGATGAGAATTAAAGTTGCTGATGTTGCCCTTAAAGATATGACCCAAAAACTGCTGTGACAAGATGGTTGTTGTCTGGACTAAGACAGAAAAGACCCCATACTTTGCCATATGGAGCCAGAAATTGAAACACGGTTTCTAGGCTGTGCTGTATATCTAACAGTCTCAGCAGCTTCTTTGCACAGAATGCATGGTTTGGACCATGTTTACATTACATTCATGATTAACCATAACAGTATATTGCACTATTGTAGTTTTCATTGTGTTGCTTAAATTTGAAGTTCTAATAAGTTCTCAAAAATTAAAGTTGTTTTCTCATTTAGCAAGTAACAAAAACTAGCACTTGCGAAAAAATAGAAAATCTTGCTGTTTTCGACCCTTGACAGTGGTATAGTTTGAGTGAACTGGATTATGACAATCTAGTGGAGGAGTTCAAGAACATGAAAAATAGAGAGATGGCCTTGTAATACTACAGTACAGCTCAAGGGGGTTTTCCCAAAAACCCTCACCCCCGCGGGCTGATAAGGCAGCCCACCGCGTTCCCGCTCACCTGTACGCAGGGTTTCCCCTACAATAACCCGGCGGTCCCGCGGGGTTTGATCATTCAACTATTAAGCCCGCGGAGGGGAATCCGATAACGATTTATGACGTCACGATGATTGACAGCTGTGATTAAGGCAGCCCCCCGGCGTTCCCGCTCATCTGTATGCGGGGTTTCCCCTACAATAGCCCCGCGGTACCGCGGAATTTAATCATTTTTCAAACGGTAGTTAATATACAACATCACACTATTGGACTAAAATGTTTTTAAATCAAGAGGGATATCCTATTCAGTAACCCAGACGCGACATGTAACATTAACCCATCTGTAATGCGATCAAAGCAAGTGAACGTCAATTATTACTTTCAATTAATAGGTGTTAAAAACATGTCGACAATCTGAGTTGTTTGGTATTATTATGTTATGGTTAATCACTTATGCTGTCGGCTTTATGAAGCATTCATGTATCATAAATTCACAAATCAATTCTACCACCCGGTGTCCTCCCCTATTAATATAGGCGAATCTTTGATTGCCGGATCTGTAATAAAATGACAACTGGACGCTTGTTAATGAGAATCGAAATGTTTAATTCACAATACTCGCATTTGGTACGGTTTCGAATATGGAAACTTATACACAATATTAACTGGAAAGATGATGAAGTTCAATTATGTTGTCGTCTATATGTTTTCCCTTTTCCACTTGCAGACGCTTTCTGACGCAGCTACAAAAGAAGAATTTGGAAACATTGTGACAAAATACAAAACTGTCTCAATGGTTTCAACCTTATTCAATAATAAGTGTACTTCCGTTTATAGAGTTTCCAAATGTTTACCTACAAGTTTTCAAATTGGCTACTGCTGATGTGTTGCATGTGGAAAATGGTTAATAAGAATAGCATTCCTCTCAGTGGCATAATACAACTTAGTTGTAAAGGATGTGCATGTAATGTAATTCAGAAAAAATATATCACCATTCGCATACGCGCAATAAGATCATGATGTAACCGTCTCACTACATGCATCTAGGCTTACAAGCCTCACAAGAATGGTTATGACCAAACACTAACTATAAACGTACGTTTTTTATTGTAAATTCTATTTATGTCAATATATCCGAAGGTCGGTTTTGGCGTGACGTGAAACATGTATTAACAAAACCCGTCATGAGCAAGTTCTCCATTTGTCAAATGTTTTCATCTATAGTCCATAATAGATATATAAGTTTTTGATATATGTTTCTGTATTATATGTAGACGTTTTGAATGTCGTCTACTGCGGATTTATCATATGTTGGAAAGGGGGGTTAAAGAAAAAATAAAAAGATGAGCGCTTGTTAGCTGATCGTGTAATGATCTTATCAAGTTAACCCCTTTCCAACAAACACCAAGCAGACGACTTTTAAAACACTTTGTCAATCATTATTTTCAGCCCTGTATCCATTTGCCACAATGCTCTTTCTGACCCTTATGTTCCCGTCTGCCACTTGATTCAATAGTACATAGTGCTAAAGAGTGGAATTACACTTGTTTTTCCCCCTCTGGTCTTTTCTTAAAAGAACCTTCTTTGTCATCTTTTCGTCTTAGTCCCTCGTTTGTGCGGCTCACGATGGTGTCTTCTCAAACAAATGTTTTACCTGCAGCGGAGTAAAAGGCTTTGACATATCTTCTGATGATGTTTTCCTTACCGAGTCTAGTTCCTCCTTAATCTTCACTCCACCACCGAACCAACTACTCCCCCATCTTATATTTCCCAGACCGAATAACTCCGGAAAAAAAGTCGTGTTAAGGTTAGTCCAACATTCCCTATGCCGATGGAATCATCCCTTAGCTTCCGAAGTCACATTCTGTTTTGTATTAGCCTTTTTAAATAGGTTGTAAACAGTTAAGTAGATAGGACCATGATGTGACCATTGTACAGGACAGTGATCTATGAATTGATTGATTGATTGATTGGGGTTTAACGCCATTTTTAACAATTTCTCAGTTATATCACGGCGGCCAGTTCTCCTACTCATGCATTTCCTGGGTTTCTCACACCAGTACTCCACACAACAATCTTCCCAAGCAACTGGCTGCTTTTCCACATAGACTTAGCCCATTGGTGGAAGACTAATGACGCCATCTATGAATTGAAAATGAAATGTAAATATAGTTCAGAACGGCAGTTATTTTAAAAATCATTTATTTTAAGTCACTCTTTTACACGATGTTTAATGATGCACAGTTAATAAAAATGCGCTTGTTTTTCAGGAATTATCTTTATACATTATAATATTGTCACGCTGATTAACCCACTTTTGAGATATACCACTCTTTAATACGGATTAAGATAAAGTGGCTGTTTATTACAACACATGTCAACCCTTTACCCAGACTTTCTGTAGATGACTTTCAACTGTATTTCAGTTAGATCATGGTATTGTATTGTTAAGTTACCAATACTCACGATTTTATTTACCCTGACACGATAACATATATTTTACCGAATCTATTAGCGCGTAAGATGGAACCCATTAATACGTTTTTTAAAGTGTTTGGTATGCCGGGAAACTATTTTGCCCTTTTACCACATACAGATGCTGTCGACGCCTCTACAGCAGACTTATGAAAACATTGTGACAAAATGTAAAATTTCTCATGTTTCAACTTTATTCAATATTGATTCATTCATTAGGGCTTAACGCGGTTTTCAACTATTGTTCAGTATATCACGCGTGCCGGTTCACGTACTTAAGCTACCAGTTCTACTTACAACATACATCAAAAGTAGCTGACTGCTTTTCAAAATTGACTGTTAGCCCATTGGTGAAACACGAGTGACGTTTCGTCAAACTTCGAAAATGTTGGCGGAGCTGGTATTCGAACTCATAACCCTTGGATTTACAGCCTGTGTCGCTACCGACTGAGTTATCGGGGCTCAATAATTAAGCTTTTATTTATTGTAATATCACGAAGTTTTGCATAGATATTTTATATGTCGTCTGCTGCATACATGTATATCAAGTATACATATTCATTGAGCGGGGCGGGGCGATCACGCACCGGTTTATGATGTAACTTGGATCTGTTTACGATAGTCGACGTATCAGATGGCAATTTTAAGATACACCAGCTTTTTCCATGATGTTTTATTTTACTGTATGCATATCTAAACGAAGTCCACTATGCACAGGTACAAAATATTACCTATAAATGAGGCGTGTTAGGGGATATTGAAGCCAATTCGAACAGTATAGTGTATGTACACCAGCAAACTGTTGCAACCTGTTATACAGTCATAAATGGCAAAAACACAACATTAACAGAATAGTTGATTCCTTATTTAATGCAAAAATAACTTTGATGTCAAATCAACAATACCCAAAGTCACTAGACACTACTAAAAGATGAGGATATTATGAGCTTGTGCATGTCACAAGTTAAAAGTTGGCTTTTGTGCAAAGTTTAGATCCAGAACAGGGATGCACACAGCTCATATATAACTTACAAGATTGTTTGACGAAACTGTCAACTTTTATAGATTCTGATTAAACTGACCAGGTTCACAAGACAATCTGAACATACACTTAAAATAGCTTGTTCCTTTTCTCATACACTCGCTCTGAACTAGCGTGCAGCGGTTGTTTTGTGCATGTTTTATTTGTTCTTGCCTGCGCAGGATTTAATTAATCGCATTACAGTAAGAAAAGCTTAACGCCGATTATACACTATTCAGTCATATCACGGCGGCCAGTTCAGATACTCATGTGTTTCCTAGCTTTCTTCGGGACAGGTCCTATGTTCGAGGCTTATGATACAGGCATATATTGGTAAACGTAAATAAATATAAACCAGAAACAGACCTATATTTTGCTCCGATACAATTAGTTTAAACATGCAGACTATTGGAATATATTTGAAATCTCTACTCCAAATTAAATGATTTCATAAAAGTTTCCGTTTATTTTTAAAATGAGCATTTCATCATATGCTTTTAACATTGCTCAATGTTGATTAATTGGGATAAAACGTCGTTTTCAACAATTGTTCAGTCAAATTACTGCGGCCAATTCACATATGTCGACACTGCAAACAATCATGATTAAGGGCACCCAACGTTATGGCATTTGCTAAATGTATATATAGAGATCAGCACGCACATTCATGCTATCCAATGTTGTTGTACATAGTTCGAAGGAATTTCTGGATTTGCCTGCATGAATACGCATAGTAGTTTCGATCTACACTTCACTGCCTACGCTAAAAACAAATTATATTACCTTTGATCATATATACTTTATGTTGTCGTTTTACATTGTTCTAATATCTTTTGTGTTTTTTAGGTGACATAGATAAATTTCTTTTACATATTTCTATTGAATATAGCAAAATGCAAGTTTTAAGCCGAATCTTATAAAATGTATGTATATATGTATGAAATTTGCTTGCCAAAAAACGATGTTATTTAAACGACGAAACAAACTGTCAGATTACCAGCTGGTTAGTCGGGTCAATAAAAACAATGCCCTGTGATCTATATGCACGTCACCGTCTTTCAATCAGCCTGACAACCAACACAAAATATATCACACGTTTTTCATCTGTCACGTGCTTTATAAAGTGCTACACCCTTTACACGCAAACATTAATGTTTATATTGAAACGAAATCTGTTTTGCGATTCATTTGTCTTCAATGTAGTGTCGTATAAAAAGTGATTTTTGTTTGATTTGGTAAATGAATATAAATTTGTTAATGGATTTATCATAATCGTGTTGATCTTAATAGTATGTGAATGTAAAAATAGGATTATCATTCTCAAAGGTAAGGCTTTATTTCTCAATTATGCTGTAGAACAATGAATTTGATTATAAATGTTTGCAATATGCACATGCAGATTTCATCGCAATATAGCTCAGACAACTCGATGTTCAAAGTATTCAAGTAAGGTATTTTAGCGACTGTTCCAGTGTTTCTTTGTTTTGGTCTTAGTTTCAGCATATAAAATATACTCGTATATATACATGATGAGTCAAGTTTGCACATATATGCGCATACAAATCCAGGTCTACAGTGTACATGGTACATTTAGTAACAGTGATTTATCTGATCTGACTCAATTGTCATTATTTGATTTAGCCATTGGTTTGCTAATATCCATGGAAACATGTAATGACCTGAAAATTAGCAGTATACATGTAGATTTGAGTAGGGGGTCATATTTTAAGAGACGTAGAAGTCGCTCCCTTTTCAGTGTTCTCTCTTCCGTCCGTAATTACATCATAAATCGACTCCTGTAGATGCGTTTACAGACTTCTGGTTCGGATTAATGGAAATGGGTTACAATATGAAATATAGTAAATGAAATATAGTAACACAAGTTAAAAGCCAATGAAAAGAGGGAACGTCATCTAAAACATTTAATCTCGAGGAGCTTGAGAAAGAACGTAACTATTATTGAAATTAAATTGCAATATATTGATTTTTTTTTATTAACACTCGCCATGCAGAATAATCAATCTGGCGAGCGATTATTTTGAAAAGTAAACAATCGCTCGTGATGCATATGTCTGCAAAACTTACTATTTGGGAAGCAGAGTAAACTAGAAATATCACTGAAGATGATAAATACCCCCAAAACAGCACCTTGACTCAAAATATGGTTTACGACCGACCAACAAAAGGGCCATAACTCTGTAAACAAGAAAAAGTAACAAAGGGCAATAACTCTGTATTTAGATTAAATAGAGTTATGGTTTCTGTACACTGCACTTTCTCTCAATGTGTTGTATCATCCTATGAAGTTTTATTAAATTCCAACAATTAGTTTTAAAGTTATGCTCCAGACAAGACTCTACGAATATGAAAAAGTAACAAACGGCAATAACTCTGTCATTATGTAAAGTAGAGTTATGTTTCTTGTACACTGCACTTCCTCTGATTATGCTCTACCATTATATGTAGTTTTATTAGATTCCATCTATTAGTTATTAAGTAATTCTACGGACAAGAAAAAGTAACAAAGGGCAATAACTCTGTATTTAGATAAAATAGAGTTATGGTTCCTGTACACCGCACTTCCTCTCAATGTGTTGTATCATCCTATGAAGTTTAATTAAATTCCAACAATTTGTTTTAAAGTTATGCTCTGGACAAGACTCTACGAATAAGAAAAAGTAACAAAGGGCAATAACTCTGTAATTATGTAAATTAGAGTTATGGTTCTTGTACACTGCACTTCCTCTGATTATGCTCTACCATTGTTTGCAGTTTTATTAGATTCCATCTGTTAGTTATTAAGTAATTCTCCGGACAAGAAAAAGTAACAAAGGGCAATAACTCGGTATTTAGATTAAATAGAGTTATGGTTCCTGTACACTGCACTTCCTCTCAATGTGTGGTATCATCCTATGAAGTTTTAATAAATTCCAAGAATCAGTTTTAAAGTTATGCTCTGGACAAGACTCTACGAATAAGAAAAAGTAACAAAGGGCAATAACTCTGTAATTATGTAAATTAGAGTTATGGTTCTTGTACACTGCACTTCCTCTGATTATGCTCTACCATTGTATGCAGTTTTATTAGATTCCATCTGTTAGTTATTAAGTAATTCTCCGGACAAGAAAAAGTAACAAAGGGCAATAACTCTTTATTTAGATTAAATAGAGTTATGGTTCCTATACACTGCACTTCCTCTCAATGTGTTGTATCATCCTATGAAGTTTTATTAAATTCCAACAATTAGTTTTAAAGTTATGCTCCGGACAAGACTCTACGAATAAGAAAAAGTAACAAAGGGCAATAACTTTGTATTTAGATAAAATAGAGTTATGGTTCCTGTACACCGCACTTCCTCTCAATGTGTTGTATCATCCTATGAAGTTTCGTTCAAATCCTATGTTGCATTGTTAAGATATGGTCCGAACAAAATATGGCTTCCGACCGACCGACCGACCGACCGACATACCGACCGACCGACCGACCGACACAGTGACTCCTATATACCCCCCCAAAACTTTGTTTTTTGGGGGTATAATAATATAGAATAGTTAACATAATGTATAATCGGAAAACAAATTAAAACACACCCACTTGCATTTTTTCGCGGGGGCTCCGCGAAAGAAATATAGGCCACTCCCATTTAACATTTTCTGCGGGGGGAACCCTGCAATCCACCTCAAGCGGGCATATCTCTGAAATACCTGTAAGACGCCGGGTTAAGCCGGGGGAGCGACTTAACGCCGGCAGTTGATCATTTTATCGATACCCCCCTCAACCCAGGGGTGAGGGTTTTTGGGAAAACCCCCTTGAGCTGTACTGTAAGTTAAACTTGCACATTATACTAGTTTACAATTCTTCCCCTTTTTAGCTCGCCTGAGCTTTGCTCAAGGTGAGTTATTGTGATCGCCTTTTATCCGGCTTCCGTCGTGCGTCAACTTCTTCTCCTCAGTAACCAGTGGGTCAATTGGGATGAAACTTCACATAAAGCATCCTCTCAATGACTGCACCAGATTTCCTTCAAATTTTTGGGATCCATACAGAATTCTGGTTTCCATGGCAACGAAATGAAAAAAGCTTCAAATTTTCTTCTCCCAAACTGGTCGGCAGATTTTCAAATAATTTTGTAGAAATGTTCCTTGGATGATCCTCTATCAGACTCCTTCAAGCCATGTTGATTGGTCAAAAAACATGGCCGCTAGGGAGGCGGGGCTATTTTGCCTTATATGGCTATAGTGAAAACTTAAAAAATCTTCTCGTTCGAAAGTGTTAGGCCGATTTTCAAATAATTTTGTAGAAATGTTCCTTGGATGACCCTCTATCAGATTCCTTCAAGACATGTTAATTGGTCGAAAAACATGGCCGCCAGGGGGGCGGGGCTATTTTGCCTTATATGGCTATAGTGAAAACTTAAAAAATCTTCTTCTCCGAAAGTGTCAGGCCGATTTTCAAATAATTTTGTAGAAATGTTCCATAAGTGACCACTTTCAGATTCCTTCAAGCCATGTTGATTGGTCAAAAAACATGGCCGCCAGGGGGGACGGGTCTGTTTTGCTTTATATGGCTATAGTGAAAACTTAAAAAATCTTCTCCTCCGAAAGTGTCAGGCCGATTTTCAAATAATTTTGTAGAAATGTTCCTTGGATGACCCTCTACCAGATTCCTTTAAGCCATGTTGATTGGTCGAAAAACATGGCTGCCAGGGGGGGCGGGGCTATTTTGCCTTATATGGCTACAGTGAAAACTTAAAAAATCTTCTCCGAAAGTGTCAGGCCGATTTTCAAATAATTTTGTAGAAATGTTCCTTAAGTGACCCACTTTGAGATTCCTTCAAGCCATGTTGATTGGTCAAACTAGAAATACTGTGAGCAAAGCTCACTAAAGAATACCCCCCGCTCCCCTCCCAAAGCATCGGATACATTGGTAAAGTTTCTACTTTGCTTATCTTCCCTTGGAAGAATCTGAGGAGAAAAATCTTCCTTCATGCATATCTACATATAATGTGTAGCCTTCATATACAGTTTGACTCAGTAGTGCTTACAAGAAATGTGGAGGTATGTGCACAGGAGTCCCTCGCAGGTAACCTCTAAGTTGAATTATCTGCCCTTGGAAGAATCCGAGGCGTATGATCTTCCTTCATGCATATCTACATATGATGTGTAACCTTCATGTAAAGTTTGAACCAAATCCATTGAGCCATTTAGGAGGAGTAGTGCTTACAAGAGATGTGGAGGTATGTGCACAGGAGTCCCTCGCAGGTAACCTCTAAGTTGAATTATCTGCCCTTGGAAGAATCCGAGGCGTATGATCTTCCTTCATGCATATCTACATATGATGTGTAACCTTCATGTAAAGTTTGAACCAAATCCATTGAGCCGTTTAGGAGGAGTAGTGCTTACAAGAAATGTGGAGGTATGTGCACAGGAGTCCCTCGCAGGTAACCTCTAAGTTAAATTATCTGCCCTTGGAAGAATCCGAGGCGTATGATCTTCCTTCATGCATATCTACATATGATGTGTAACCTTCATGTAAAGTTTGAACCAAATCCATTGAGACGTTTAGGAGGAGTAGTGCTTACAAGAAATGTGGAGGTATGTGCACAGGAGTCCCTCGCAGGTAACCTCTAAGTTGAATTATCTGCCCTTGGAAGAATCCGAGGCATATGATCTTCCTTCATGCATATCTACATATGATGTGTAACCTTCATGTAAAGTTTGACCCAAATCCATTGAGCCGTTTAGGAGGAGTAGTGCTTACAAGAAATGTGGAGGTATGTGCACAGGAGTCCCTCGCAGGTAACCTCTAAGTTGAATTATCTGCCCTTGGAAGAATCCGAGGTGTATGATCTTCCTTCATGCATATCTACATATGATGTGTAACCTTCATGTAAAGTTTGAACCAAATCCATTGAGCCGTTTAGGAGGAGTAGTGCTTACAAGAAATGTGGAGGTATGTGCACAGGAGTCCCTCGCAGATAACCTCTAAGTTAAATTATCTCCCCTTGGAAGAGTCCGAGGCGTGTGATCTTCCTTCATGCATATCTACATATGATGTGTAACCTTCATGTAAAGTTTGAACCAAATCCATTGAGCCGTTTAGGAGGAGTAGTGCTTACAAGAAATGTGGACATACGGACAGACAGACAGACGGACAGACGGACAGACGGACGGACAGACAGGGTGATTCCTATATACCCCCCCAAACTTTGTTTGCCGGGGGGTATAAAAACATGGCCGCCAGTGGACAGGGCTATTTTGCCTTATATGGCTATAGTGAAAACTTAAAAAATCTTCTCCTCCAAAAGTGTCCCTCTATCAGATTCCTTCAAGCCAAGTTGATTGGTCGGAAACTATGGCCGCCAGGGGGCGGGGCTTATATAGTTAAATTGAAAAAAAAAATCAGGTGAGCGATCCAGGGCCATCATGGCCCACTTGTTTTTCTAAAACGCCGTGAAATGTTCCCCTTCTCAAAGGCCCCAGGCCCCTTCTCCTTTTTCAGAAAAAAAACCTGATTTCAATCATAAAGAATTTAATTTTTAGAAACGAAATAACATTGACACTATTAAAATTCATACGTTACGTTTCTTAAAATTTTGTTTAATATAAAATCGTAGTACAGCAATTTTGATGATATCACGTGACATTTTGTTTGATCAGAAGTGGTTTCGTGGATGTTTGGTAGTATTAACAATAAATGCCTAACCCTAACCCTAAAATGCTTCGATGAAGAACTATCTCCCAACTATTTATCTAGCCAATCGATTAACTTTACTGAAAGAGATGGTAACTGTAATTTGGAGAGGAAAACTTTTATTTTTATTTTCGCCCTGTGCTGTATCGTAAGGTAGCCAGACTTTTCGACCCCTGATTTCTAAGACTTTTCGATACCTCTCTTTCAATTCCTAGTTTCCGACCCCTAGCTCAATTGTCAGTTTATATAAAATTAAAATGTACTTTGTTGTATATTCACTACAGTATACTGTTTACAGAAAATATATTGATTATCAGTACACTATTTTTAATAATTACGTTTTGATATCTTGTATATTCGCTTCATTGTTCAATAAAAATATTTATATTGAATCTTCGATACGTCAATGAAGGAAGCTTTAAATATTTCACCCTATTACAACAACTCATATTTCTGATACACTAGTTTTGTGGACCCTGGGCTTGTCTTCTTTACAAAACTGTTTGTGTATGTAAACCTTGATAACCTTGTACAGGTATCGATAAGAACGACAAGCATATTATATAGCGCTATATAGCTTATCGCACTCATTTGTCTTCTCTGTATAAGTAGTCCCAGGTTATCGTGTTAATATTAAATCAGAACATGGCAGAAAGAACATTCGTGGCTATGCTTTGACGAATTGCTACACGCCATGTAGAAGTTTGGAGACGATAAAACTTCGTCTTTTGTCACTCGCTGTACAACTTTTCGTGTTAAAACAGTCAACAGTTATGCAATTAGTATATCACATGACTGTGTATGAAATAAAAACCGAAAATTGTCGTCTGCTGTTACACTGGTAAAACTGACAATTCATCTCAGTCTGCTCTGTGAACAGCTCTGTGACTTTTCTCAACACAAATAAAGTTTAGTTTTGTGTTATTTGAGTTATTATTTCTTATTTGAAGATAGTTATCATAAATATTCGTACAAGTTGTATTTGAGTCTGGGCAAGTAAATGTTCAAAGTACTTGTCCTACTGGGCAAGTAGGTTCAGAAGTTAATGTAGAGGTCTGGGGACTTTACTTAATAATATATATATTCATTAGATTTATTAAATATTTTGAAAGAAATGTCGGCTTTTATAATAATACCTAAACAATACATTTCAAATATCAACTTCAGCAGTTTTTATTGTATTCATGTCTGAAATACAATCTTAAATTATGTTGCATTTCTAAATGAAGGTCCACTGTACAAAACAAGACATCAAGCAAGTTAATTAATAATGTATCAGACAGGTGTATGCTAAATCATCAATTAACACCTATATACACCGATAATTGAACGAAGGGTTGAACAGTCTAAGCAATCAGGGGTCGAAAAGTCTGGCAGCCTATTGTAACCGGATATGAAAACAAGAGCTGTCGGAGGACAGCGCGCTCGACTATATGCTGCTTATTCACATAAAGCACTATTTAATTATATTGCACTTAAGTACTTTTAAATCATATATACACTATATGTAAAAGCAACTGAATAGATACATACAGTACATTTAAATATATATAATTTAAAAAATCAAATTTCCTAAGTCAATCAAAGGCAATAACTCCATATTTAAGATACAATGGAGTTATCTTACCTAACTGTGTGATGGTCCTTAACAAATGTGTGAAGTATGAAGTGATTTGAGTGAAGGGTAATGAATGATTACAATTAGAAAGGAACATAACCAACAAGAGCTGTCGGAGGACAGCGCGCTCGACTATATGCCGCTTTTTCACATAAAGCACTATTTCATTATATTGCACTTAAGTACTATTAACCCTTTCCCTCATACGGCAATTCTGCAGCAGACGACTTTGAACTTATTTTGTCAAAACATAGAAAATCTCCATAATTGAATGGATAACCTATGACAAAAAGTGGAAAACATTGTGGCAACATTTTCTAAGTAATTCAAGGGCCATTACTCTATATTTAGGATGCAATGGAGTTATCTAACCTAATTGTACGATGGTCCTTAACAAATGTGTGAAGTATGAAGTGATTTGAATTATGAAACTTTAACGCAAATGTTAAAACTGACCGAGTTTAAAAATAGCAAAACCTTAAAAAAAGGTTTACCAAATGTTTGACATCATGCAAAACCCATTTGATATGTTGAAGAATTATATTTGATAAATGAATGATCACAATTAGAAAGGAATTATTGAGAAAAAAAAATTTTAAAAAAAAATCCAACTTGCCCTAAAACTTTAACCACCCAAAATCATGTTTTTTACCCCAAAAAGAAGGTCACACTCAGCATCTTCAGCATTCAATGTGAAGAAAGGTATAAGATGTAACTACATTCCAAATATTAAAGCCGTAGCACAAATACTTATTGAGAAAAATTAAAAAATTAAATGAAAATGCCAACTTGCCCTAAAACTTTAACCACCCAAAATCACATCTTTTACCCCAAAAAGAAGGTCACACTCAGAATCTTCAGCCTACAATATGAAGACAGGTATTAGATGTAATTATATTCCAAATATAAAAGCCCTAGCATAAGTAACTATTGAGAAAAAAAAAATAAAAAAAAACATTCCAACTTGCCCTAAAACTTTAACCACAGAAAATCAGGTTTTTTACCCCAAAAAGAAGGTCACATTCAGTACCTTTAACATTCAATGTGAAGAAAGGTATAAGATGTAACTATATTCCAAATATTAAAGCCCTAGCACAAATACTTATGAATGAAAATGCCAACTTGCCCTAAAACTTTAACCGGACGCCGATGCCGGGGCGAGTGGTAAAGCTCTCATATTCTTCGAATAGTCGAGCTAAAAATTATGAATTTATCTCAAATTCTCAAAATCGAACAAAAAAAATGAATATAAGGTATTAGATGTAATTATATTCCAAATATGAAAGCACTAGTACAAGTATTTAATGAGAAAAATTAAAAAAAAATCCAACTTGCCCTATATTTAATCCCCCAAAATCATGTTTATGACCCAAAAAGAAGGTCACACTCGGCATCATCAGCATTGAATGTGAAGAAAGGTATTATATGTAATTATATTCCAAATATGAAAGCCCTAGCACAAGTACTTATTGAGAAAAATTAAAAACAAAAATAAAATTCCAACTTGCCCTAAAACTTTAACCATCATGTTTTTCACCCCAAAAAGAAGGTCACACTCAGCATCTTCAGCTTACAATATAAAGAAAGGTATTAGATGTAACTATATTCCAAATATGAAGGCTCTAGCACAAATACTTATTGAGAAAAAGTAAAATTAAAAATAAAATTCCAACTTGCCCTAAAACTTTAACCACCCAAAATCATGTTTTTTACCCCAAAAAGAAGGTCACACTCAGCATCTCCAGCTTACAATATGAAGAAAGGTATTATATGTAATTATATTCCAAATATGAAAGCCCTAGCACAAATACCTATTGAGAAAAATTAAAAATAAAAATGAATGAAAATGGCAACTTGCCCTAAAACTTTAACCGGACGCCGACGCTGGGGCGAGTAGTAAAGCTCTCATATTCTTCGAAAAGTTGAGCTAATATGCTCACATGTATTTCATGTACACTTAAGTCTGAAAATAGCCCAATTCCTATAGACATTCGCTTGTCGTTTTATCATCTGACGTCTGTTAATTATTTAAAAAGGGTGGCATATGAAGGAAAATAAAAAAATAAAAAATGAAGGACTTAGGAGACTTCGTAAATATATTCAGAGACATATATATATGTACATTATATATTTCTATTTAGGTCTCTGATATATTGTACAAGTGTATCATCGTTCTTGTATGTATATATTATTTAGGCTCATTTAACCCTTTCCCTCATACGACAATTCTTCAGCAGACAACTTTGAACATATTTTGTCAAAATATGGAAAATCTCTATAATTGAATGGATAACCTATGACTAAAGTGGAATACATTGTGGTAAAAGGAGAAATTGCTTGTTTTGAGCAATTTCTTCTTTTGTCGCTATGTTTTCAAAAAGCCATCTGCTGCAGAGGCATCAGAAAGCGTCTATATGATGGAAAGGGTTAAGGACTTAAGAGACAAAAGCGATTAAGTGATGTGAAAACTGCTTTCAAACTTAAGTGTGTACAATCATTTGTATTGATAATATTATGTATACAAGTTTTATTATTGAAAAGAATGAAAAAATACAATGTATATTTATAAATGAATTTTCCAGATTTTGTCTATACTTAGATGGAGCATATGCATGATGCTTTGCCAAAAATGTTATTCAATTAACACACAAAAACATATGTATATTTGTATCAAGTTTGTGTACGCTATGTTATAATTTGTCTAGTGAATCCATGTCTAACTGACACTCCGCCTTGGCGTCATTTATAAAGTTATATTGACATAAAAGTAGGGAGGCTACACTGTTTCTAGGTCTAAATTACATGTATATGGTCAGTTAAGACTGGTGAGACTGCATAATATGATACATAGGCTCCTCTGAGTCTTCACTGGATACAGATGCATTATAACCCCAAATAACTTAATGCAGATCAATAATTGCAAAGTATCTATTATAAACAGACTATTTTATTATTTAAATCATAGCATACGTATATATTGATAAAAAATGGTTTTGCGCAGACATGTATACACATCTTGATTGTATTTTGATTATGCAATCAGTAACTGTATGTATTTTTGTTTTGTTTCAGATCATGGAAATGTTGACAGATTATATAATGCACAATACGCAACAATTACTTGTGAAGAAGATTCATAATGTCAGTGTATGGGACATTTTTACAACCAACCTTTATGTATTGGAAAAGTTGGGGTATATTAACTGTTATTTCCGGTTTCATTTTTAGTTGAATCAGAGAAATAAAAGACAAATGGCAAGTCATGGACGCAACAAAACGGGTAGAAAACAAAAACAAAATGACGTTAATGACATTCTTCAAAGCTGGTAACAGCAGCGAGTCGTTGTGACAAGTATTCTGAATGAAAGTGTTTATTCTGTAAAGGTAACTCGGAAAACAATAACGGAATGGAAGGACAAATATCTAGGATAGATGTAAACGACACAAATACGAATCAAGGATGGACAATGTGATCTGTTTTTGTTTACTATAATACAGGAAGATAACTGCAATTAACTAATTACTATGAACAAGACATTCAAGTTAATCATTTTGAGCTATAATACAGAGATGACACTTGTACATGATAACTAACATTAAGTAGATCATTTTGAACTACATATTGTGTCACACAGGGGGATCATTTGTTTTGTTAAATGACCCAAGATGTAAAATTTAAAAGTAAAACTGTAAGTTTACTAGAATTTGTCAACAGGCATGAGTAACAAGAGTTGTCGGAGGACAATATAGCTTGCCTATCAGGGCCTAGTTCAGAACAGTTATAGCATGGGTAAAAGTCCAAAATCCAAAAGTGGAATAATTCAGTCGAAATTGAATTTACAAAAGAAAGACAAGAATTACGCGTAATTAAATGTCTCGCTGTCCCCTGCTTTGACTATCAATGCAAGTGTAAAAGACAAAAAGTAAAATAACAAAACTGTAACATAGAGCTAAACACAATTGTTTTTAAACAAGAAATTAAAAAAAAAAAAAATACGAAGTTCAAAAATGCAAGAAATTTAAAAAAAAAAAAATTGACCTGAACGCAAAGTTCCAAAATTCAAGCAAAAAAAAAAAAATGAGCTAAATGCAAAATTCAACAAGAGCTGTCGGAGAACAGCGCGCTCGACTATATGCCGCTTATTCACATAAAGCACTATTTCATTATATTGCACTTAAGTACTATTAACCCTTTCCCTCATACGGCAATTCGGCAGCAGACGACTTTGAACTTATTTTGTCAAAACATAGAAAATCTCCATAATTGAATGGATAACCTATGACAAAAAGTGGAAAACATTGTGGCAATATTTTCTAAGTAATTCGAGGGCCATTACTCCATATTTAGGATACAATGGAGTTATCTAACCTAATTGTACGATGGTCCTTAACAAATGTGTGAAGTATGAAGTGATTTGAATTATGAAACTTTAACGTTGAGCTAAACGCAAATGTTAAAACTGTCCAAAAATAGCAAAACCTTAAAAAAAGGTTTACCAAATGTTTGACATCATGCAAAACCCGTTTGATATGTTGAAGAATTATATTTGATAAATGACTGATCACAATTAGAAAGGAATGTAACCAAAAATTATGAATTTATCTAAAATTCTCAAAATCAAACAAAAATCATGTTATTTATTCCCAAAAAGTCACACTCAGCATCTTCAACATACAATGTGAAGGAAGGTATTATATGTAATTAAATTCCAAATATGAAAGCCCTTACACAAGTACTTATTGAGAAAAATTAAAATATAAAATGAAAATGCCAACTTGCTCTAAAACTTTAACCACCCAAAATCACGTCTTTTATCCCACAAAGAAGGTCACACTCAGAATCTTCAGCATACAATATGAAGACAGGTATTAGATGTAATTATATTCCAAATATAAAAGCCCTAGCATTAGTACTTATTGAGAAAAAAAAATTTAAAAAAAGTTCCAACTTGCCCTAAAACTTTAACCACCGAAAATCAGGGTTTTTACCCCAAAAAGAAGGTCACACTCAGCATCTTCAGCATTCAATGTGAAGAAAGGTATAAGATGTAACTACATTCCAAGTATTAAAGCCGTAGCACAAATACTTATTGAGAAAATTAAAAAATTAAATGAAAAGGCCAACTTGCCCTAAAACTTTAACCACCCAAAATCACGTCTTTTACCCCAAAAAAAAGGTCACACTCAGAATCATCAGCATACAATATGAAGACAGGTATTAGATGTAATTATGTTCCAAATATAAAAGCCCTAGCATAAGTAAGTACTTATTGAGAAAAACAAAAATTAAAAAAAAATCCAACTTGCCCTAAAACTTTAACCACCGTAAATCAGGTTTTTTACCCCAAAAAGAAGGTCTCATTCAGCATCTTCAGCATTCAATGTGAAGAAAGGTATAAGATGTAACTACATTCCAAATATTAAAGCCGTAGCACAAATACTTATTGAGAAAAATTAAAAAATTAAATGAAAGTGCCAACTTGCCCTAAAACTTTAACCACCCAAAATCACGTCTTTTACCCCAAAAAGAAGGTCTCACTCAGAATCTTCAGCATACAATATGAAGACAGGTATTTAGATGTAATTATATTTCAAATATAAAAGCCCTAGCATAAGTAATTATTGAGAAAAAAAAAAAAAAAAAAAAAAATTCCAACTTGCCCTAAAACTTTAACCATTTAATCATGTTTTTTATCCCAAAAAGAAGGTCACACTCAGTACCTTTAACATTCGATGTGAAGAAAGGTATAAGATGTAACTATATTCCAAATATTAAAGCCCTAGCACAAATACTTATGAATGAAAATGCCAACTTGCCCTAAAACTTTAACCGGACGCCGACGCCGACGCCGGGGCGAGTAGTAAAGCTCTCATATTCTTCGAATAGTCGAGCTAAAAATACAATAAATTTAAAAAAAAAAAAAATTATGCTCAAAGTTCAAAAATACACGAAATTTAAAAAAAACAAATTATGCTCAAAGTTCAAAAATACAATAAATTCAAAAAAAATAATTAATCCAACAAAATATGAAGAAGCTATGTCCAATTCTCAAAATCTACAAAAAATCAAATGTTTTACCCCATAAAAAGGTCACACTCAGCATCTTCAGGATACAATGTGCAGAAGGGTATTAGATGTAACTATATTCCAAATATGAAAGCCCTAGTAACAGTACTTATTGAGAAAAAAAAAAAAATTAACGTTGAGCTAAACGCAAAATTGAAAAATACAAGAAATGAAAAAGAAAAAAATCCAAATGTTTGAAAAAAATCCATTCCAGAGTTATGGGACTTGACATACAAGGTCATCTAATGACCCTAAGTGTGTGAAGTTTCAAAGCAACAGCAAACAGTGTCTGAGTAAATGCCTTGCAAGCAAAGGTTTGACCAAAATTCTAAGTCCAAAAAGGGGCACAATTCAGTCAAAATCCATTACAGAGTTAAGGGAATTGACATACAAGGTCATCTAATGACCCTAAATAGGTATGTGAAGTTTCAAAGCAACAGCATACACAGTGTCTGAGAAAAGGCCTTGCATGCAAAGGTTTGACCAAAATTCTAGGTCCAAAAAGGGGCACAATTCAGTAAAAATCCATTCCAGAGCTATGGGACTTGACATACAAGGTCACCTAATGACCCTGAATAAGTGTGTGAAGTTTCAAAGCAACAGCATACACAGTGTCTGAGAAAAGGCCTTGCATGCAAAGGTTTGACCAAAATTCTAAGTCCAACAAGCAAATTCAGAGAATCATGGTCCCCCGCCAGGGTCAAGGTCACAAAAATTGGTATTGATGGAAAGGGGTTGTCACAAGGAATACACATGTGAAATATGAAAGCAGTACCTATTACGGTTCAGAAGTAAGGGCCATAACTCCGTGAAAAATCATCCAACCGGAACGCAAACACGATATGCGCATCTACACTTGGTGGTGATCCTTCCTATGAAGTTTCATAAAATTCCAAAAAGCGGTTGCAGAGAAATAGCCCGGAAATGAATTTAGTCATACATAGCCTGATGGTGGAGTAAAGGGCCATAACTCCTTGAAAAATAATCCAACCGGAACGCAAACACGATATGCGCATCTACACTTGGTGGTGATCCTTCCTATAAAGTTTCATCAAATTCCAAAAAGCGGTTGCAGAGAGATAGCCCGGAAATGAATTAAGTCATACATAGCCGGATGGTGGGGTAAAACTCCGTGAAAAATCATCCAACCGGAACGCAAACACGATATGCGCATCTACACTTGGTGGTGATCCTTCCTATAAAGTTTCATAAAATTCCAAAAAGCGGTTGCAGAGAAATAGCCCGGAAATGAATTTAGTCATACATAGCCTGATGGTGGAGTAAAGGGCCATAACTCCGTGAAAAATAATCCAACCGGAACGCAAACACGATATGCGCATCTACACTTGGTGGTGATCCTTCCTATGAAGTTTCATAAAATTCCAAAAAGCGGTTGCAGAGAAATAGCCCGGAAATGAATTTAGTCATACATAGTCTGATGGTGGGGTAAAGGGCCATAACTCCGTGCAAAATAATCCAACCGGAACGCAAACACGATATGCGCATCTACACTTGGTGGTGATCCTTCCTATGAAGTTTCATAAAATTCCAAAAAGCGGTTGCAGAGAAATAGCCCGGAAATGAATTTAGTCATACATAGCCTGATGGTGGAGTAAAGGGCCATAACTCCGTGAAAAATAATCCAACCGGAACGCAAACACGATATGCGCATCTACACTTGGTGGTGATCCTTCCTCTGAAGTTTCATAAAATTCCAAAAAGCGGTTGCAGAGAAATAGCCCGGAAATGAATTTAGTCATACATAGCCTGATGGTGGGGTAAAGGGCCATAACTCCGTGCAAAATAATCCAACCGGAACGCAAACACGATATGCGCATCTACACTTGGTGGTGATCCTTCCTATGAAGTTTCATAAAATTCCAAAAAGCGGTTGCAGAGAAATAGCCCGGAAATGAATTTAGTCATACATAGGGGTAAAGGGCCATAACTCATCAGGGTCAAGGTCACAAGGTCAAAAAAAATGGTATTGATGGAAAGGGGTTGTCACAAGGAATACACGTGTGAAATATGAAAGCAGTACCTATTACGGTTCAGAAGTTATGACCAAGGTTAAAGTTTTTGTGACAGCGTGACTGACGGACTGACGGACTGACGGACGGACTGACTGACGAATGAGAAATAATAGTCCCCAGCTTTCGCTAAAAGCGGGGGACAAAAAGGGACACAATTCAGTAAAAATCCATTCCAGAGTTATGGGACTTGACATACAAGGTCACCTAATGACCCTGAATAAGTGTGTTAAGTTTCAAAGCAACAGCATACACAGTGTCTTAGAAAAGGCCCTGCATGCAAAGGTTTGAACAATCTGGCAACGTGTACGCCAACACCAACGCAAACGCGGACGCCAGGGTGATTACATAAGCTCCCATATTTCTTCGAATAGGCGAGCTTAAAAGCATTGTGACAAAAAGAGAAATTGCTTGTATGGAGCAATTTCTTCCTCTGCTTCAATGTTTTCAAAAAGCCGGCTGCTGCAGAGGCGTCAGAAAGTGTCTATTTGAGGGAAAGGGTGATTAAAATATTATAATTAGCTCCAATGGCTGAAAGCCGGTCGAGCTTATGTCATGGCGAATTGTCCGTCGAGCGTGTGTGCATCGGAATGAAACTTCCTAGGAAGTATCCTCCTCAATGTCCTTTCCTAAAACCCTTCAAATGTTTTTGATCCATGTAAAATTCTGGTTTCCATGTCAACCGAAAGAAAAAAATAGTGAAAACTTCTCCAAGGAAAGTGTCAGGTCGATTTTCAAAAAAAATTGTGGAAATGTTCCTTGGGTGACCATAAGGGGCCATAACTACACTGAATAAAGTCCGCCGAAAGTGATGATCGAACTTGGCCTAACCCTTAAGGCATTTAACCTTGTTACCAAGTTTGAACAAAAAAAGTTTACATTTGTGGCAGTTATTGCACGGAAACAGCAACAAACAATTTTTTTGGTAAATTAAGGGGCCACAACTCCACCGAATAAAGTCCACCGAAAGTGACGATCAAACTTGGCCTAGCCCTTAAGGCATTTAACCTTGTTACCAAGTTTGAAAAAGAAAGGTTCCCATTTGTGGCAGTTATTGCACGGAAACAACAACAAACATAATTTTGTGTTAATTAAGGGGCCATAACTCCACCGAATAAAGTCCGCCAAAAGTGACGATCGAACTTGGCCTAGGTTGTTACCAGGTTAAAAAAAAAACGGTTCACATTTGTGGTAGTTATTGCACGGAAACAGCAACAAACGACATTTTTGTTAATTAAGGGGCCATAACTCCACCGAATAAAGTCCGCCGAAAGTGACGATCAAACTTGTCCTAGCCGTTAAGGCATTTAACCTTGTTACCAAGTTTGTAAAAGAAAGGTTCCCATTTGTGGCAGTTATTGCACGGAAACAGCATAGCCATAACTACACCAAATAAAGTCCGCCGAAAGTGACGATCGAACTTGCCCTAGCCCTTAAGGCATTTAACCTTGTTACCAAGTTTGAACAAGATGTGTTTGTGAAACACTGATGCCCCCGAATGGCAACATCTAGGTCAAAGGTCAAGGTCGCCAGGTCAAAAATGTTGGTACTGAAGTTTTTTTCGAGAATGGCAACATCTAGGTCAAAGGTCAAGGTCGCGAGGTGAAATTTTTTGGTACTGACAGAAAGGTCATGTCACAAGATATACACATGTGAAATATGGTAGCCGTACCTGTTATGGTTCAAAAGTAGTGGTGAAGGTTAAAGGTTTTTTTCGAGAATGGCAACATCTAGGTCAAAGGTCAAGGTCACAAGGTAAAAATGTTGGTACTGACAGAAAGGTCATGTCACAAGGTATACACATGTGAAATATGGTAGCCGTACCTGTTATGGTTCAAAAGGAGTCGTCAAGGTTAAAGTTTTTATCGAGAAAGGCAACATCTAGATCAAAGGTCAATGTCGCAAGGTGAACAATTTTGGTACTGACAGAAAGGTCATGTCACAAGGTATACACATGTGAAATATGGTAGCCTTACCTGTTATGGTTCAAAAGTAGTGGTCAAGGTTAAAGTTTTTTTCGAGAATGGCAACATCTAGGTCAAAGGTCAAGGTCGCAAGGTGAAAATTGTTGGTACTGACAGAAAGGTCATGTCACAAGGTATACGCATGTGAAATATGGTAGCTGTACCTGTTATGGTTCAAAAGTAATGGTCAAGGTTAAAGTTTTTTTTGAGAATGGCAACATCTAGGTCAAAGGTCAAGGTCGCAAGGTCAAAAATGTTGGTACTGACAGAAAGGTCATGTCACAAGGAATACACATGTGAAATATGGTAGCCGTACCTGTTATGGTTCAAAAGTAATGGCCAAGGTTAAAGTTTTTTTCGAGAATGGCAACATCTAGGTCAAAGGTCAAGGTCGCAAGGTCAAAAATGTTGGTACTGACAGAAAGGTCATGTCACAAGAAATACACATGTGAAATATGGTAGCCGTACCTGTTATGGTTCAAAAGTAATGGCCAAGGTTAAAGTTTTTTTCGAGAATGGCAACATCTAGGTCAAAGGTCAAGGTCGCAAGGTCAAAAATGTTGGTACTGACAGAAAGGTCATGTCACAAGAAATACACATGTGAAATATGGTAGCCGTACCTATTATGGCTCAAAAGTAATGGCCAAGGTTAAAGGTTTTTTCGAGAATGGCAACATCTAGGTCAAAGGTCAAGGTCGCAAGGTCAAAAATGTTGGTACTGACAGAAAGGTCATGTCACAAGGAATACACATGTGAAATATGGTAGCCGTACCTGTTATGGTTCAAAAGTAGTGGTCAAGGTTAAAGTTTTTTTCGTGCAGACAGACAGACGTGCAGACAGGCCAAAAACTAGATGCCCACCGAATCGGAGATTCCGGGGGCTTAAAAAAAAAAGGTTCACATTTGTGGCAGTTATTGCACGGAAACGGCAACAAACGACATTTTTTGACGATCGAACTTGGCCTAGCCCTTAAGGCATTAACCTTGTTACCAAGTTTGGAAAAAAACGGTTAACATTTGTGGCAGTTATTGCACGGAAACGAAGTGTGACCGACAGACGGACAGACAGACAGACAGACAGACGGACGGACGGACAGACAGACGGACAAACCCAAATTAATCACCCCCATCGTGGAGCAATACTGGCCCTCTTGGGCCTCTTGTTTTTTAAATCTGATCAAAGCTTTCTCTGTCTAGATTCCAGAGAGTACTGGTACATGTACATAAGAAGAATTAATTTCACAATGAAATTATTGATCACAAAAGGAGGACAGCATGCTCTACTTTTTATTGCATGCCAATGAAACGTAAAAAGATTTTTGTAAGTGTTTAAGCTATATCTAAAATTGTTTTGAAAATTTGATTTGGTATGAATAATTAACTTAACCAAATTATTTATCGAAAAAGGGCCATAATTCTTTAACAAAACTTGACAGAGTTATGTACCCTTGTCTGTTGATGGAGGTAATGATGATAAATAAGTATTGTAAGTGTATAAGCTAAATCAATAATGGTTTTGAAAAAAAGTGGGGTGGTATGAAAACTTAACCAAAATTCCAAGGCAAAAAATGGCCATAATTCTTACAAAACCATTGGCAGAGTTATGTACTATTGTCTGTTGCTGGAGGTAATGATGGTGAAAGAGTGTTGTAAGTTTCAAAGCAATATCTGTATGGTTTTGAAAAAAAGTAAATTGGTACAAAAAACTTAACCAAAATTATAAGTCAAACAAGAGGGCCATGATGGCCCTGGAATCGCTCACCTGATTTTTTATTTTTTTCACTTTAGCTATATAATCCGCGCCCCTGGCGGCCATAGTTTATGACCAATCAACTTGGCTAGAAGGAATCTGATAGAGGGTCACCCTAGGAACATTTCTACAAAATTATTTGAAAATCGGCCTGACACTTTCGGAGAAGAAGATTTTTTAAGTTTTCACTTTAGCCATATAAGGCAAAATAGCCCCGCCCCCCCTGGTGGCCATGTTTTTTTACCAATAAACATGGCTTGAAGAAATCTAAAAGAGGGTCACTTAAGTAACATTTCTACAAAATTATTTGAAAATCAGGCTGACACTTTCGGAGAAGAAGATTTTTTAAGTTTTCACTATAGCCATATAAGGCAAAATAGCCCCCCCCCCCTGGCGGCCATGTTTTTCGATCAATCAACTTGGCTTGAAGGAATCTGATAGAGGGTCATCCGAGGAACATTTCTACAAAATTATTTGAAAATCGGCCTGACACTTTTGGAGAGGAAGATTTTTTAAGTTTTTCACTATAGCCATATAAGGCAAAATAGCCCCGCCCGCCCCTGGCGGCCATGTTTTTCTACCATTCAACATGGCTTGAAGGAATCTGACAGAGAGTCATCCAAGGAACATTTCTACAAAATTATTTGAAAATCTGCCAACCAGTTTGGGAGAAGAAGATTTTTTAAGTTTTCACTATAGCCATATAAGGCAAAATAGCCCTGGCGGCCATGTTTTTCGACCAATCAACTTGACTTGAAGGAATCTGATAGAGGGTCATCCAAGGAACATTTCTACAAAATTATTTGAAAATCGGCCTGACACTTTCGGAGAAGAAGATTTTTTAAGTTTTCACTATAGCCATATAAGGCAAAATAGCCCCGCCCCCCTGGTGGCCATGTTTTTCGACCAATCAACATGGCTTGAAGGAATCGAACAGATGGTCATCCAAGGAACATTTCTACAAAATTATTTGAAAATCTGCCAACCAGTTTGGGAGAAGAAGAATTTTGAAGTTTTTTTTATTTCGTTGCCATGGAAACCAGAATTCTGCATGGATCCCAAAAATGTGACGGAAATCTGGTGAGGTCATTGAGAGGATGCTTTCTGTGAAGTTTCATCCCAATTGACCCACCGGTTACTGAGGAGAAGAAGTTGACGCACGATGGACGCCGGACGACGCACGCCAGACGCCGGACAAAAGGCGATCACAATAACTCACCTTGAGCAAAGCTCAGGTGAGCTAAAAAGGGCCATAATTCTTACAAAAATCTTGACAGAGTTATGTACTCTTGTCTGTTGATGGAGGTAATGATGGTGAATAAGTGTTGGAAGTTTCAAAGCAATATCTGTAACCAAGATGTGACACCAACGCCGACGCCGACGCCGACGCCGGGGCGAGTAGTATAGCTAGCCTTTTCTTCGAAAAGTCGAGCTAAAAAGCACATTATGAGATTTAACTTCTGACATAAAGTTAAAAGATTTTCTGTTGCATCATTATTGTCTACAGCCTCTATATATTCAAATATCAGTTTACTATATTTTTCTATGTATATTCAAGTTGATATGTACTCATCATGCAACAGAATTTTCATGGACAAAATATGTCCCCAATTTTTCAGTTGTTGAACATAGTAATGGTAAGAAAAGTTTGAAATTTTTAATACAACTGTACATTTTGACCTGTTGATTTTTTTTGCAAACTTCAAGGATTGGAAGAAATATTTGAACAGAAACAATATCACAGGCTCTTTTTAAAAAAAAAATTACCCAAATTTAACCAATCTACAGCACACAACTTTGAAAATATCTTTGCAAGCTCACTTTGGTACAGCTTACCGTAGCTCAGTTAGTAGAGACACGGGCTGTTAATCCAGGAGTTGTGAGTTCAAACCCCAACTTGGCCTACATTCCTTCCGACATTTGATGTGACTACCACCAATGGGCTTTCAGACTATGTGGAAAAGCAGCCAGTTGCTTGGAAAGAATGTTGTGTGAAGTACTGGTATGAGAAAGCCAAGAAACATATGAGTAATTGAACTGGCTGCCGTGATATGACTGAAAGATTGATGAAAATGGTGTTAAACCCAAATTAATCGATCAAACTATTTTATTACCTAATACTTTGAGACTTGGAAAACTTGTTCATCTAATACCCTTCTTCTCATTGTATACTAAATATGCTGAGTGTAGCCTATTTTCTGGGGTCAAAAGTATATAAATTTTGATGTATTTTGGTTGTATTAGAGAATTGGACATTGCTGGTTAAGTTACAGGTCAATTTGACAGAAAATCCACAGGTAAAATGTGTCTATCCTTGTAAGCCTGTGTGGCATTCTTAGGCTGATCCGGATCAAAACTTAACGCAGAGTCCACAATCTTGGTTTGCTTGCAGGACTGCTCAAATTAAAGGAAAATCTAGTTAACACTCTAGACACTGCATTTTTGTATTGAGCAGTTTGAAACCTTGTCAGAAAGTTTGTCTTAATGAAAGGCCAATTTCAAATATTGGTTATTTTGGATAAAACATTAGGGCACTAAGCCAAGTTGGAGGAAAATCTTGTTACGACTCTGGAAGCTGCACTTTTAGGTTGAGCATGCTGAAACTTTGTCAGAATGATTGTTTTTATTATATTTAGTTTGAATATGGGTAATGTTTGTTAAAAAAATAGGTCACTATGCCAAGTTGTAGGACAATCTTGATTTAACACTTAAGAAACCACAATTTTGACATTAGCGGCTTGAAACTTTGTCAGACAGTTTTTCTTGATGATATACAGGCCAATTTAGACATTGGTCATGTTGAGGCAAAAATTAGGTCCCTTGATCAAATTTAAGAAAAATTTAAGAAAAATCTTGTTAATGCTCTGGAAGCCATGTTTTTAAAACTAGCATGATGAAACTTTACCAGAATGTTTATCTTGATGATATCTAGGCTAAGTTCGAATATGGTCTGGTTAAAAACTAGGTCACTAGGCCAATATTGAGAAATATCTTGTAAACACTCTAGTCATCACATTTCTCTCAAATGTTTCTTGGATGACTCTTTACTAAGAGTGTTAAAATTAAGTAGATTCTTTAGATACTATAGATAATAAATAGCTTTGCTACAGGTACTATTTTACCCTTTCTACACTACAGACACATGTTGTCTAATCTTCAACAGATGGATGGTATGATAAATTTCGACAGTTTTCTCGAGTTTAATTATAGATCTATGGAAATAAGGTTAACAAATAAATGTTTCAACTGTATGCATTTCTGCTTTTTTGTTTACATTTTTTGAAATTATGTGACTTGTATTGTAACTTTCCAAAAAATGGAACAGTTGACCATCTTTTTTCCCCTCATACAATAGGTACCGTCCCACAGCACTTTCAGTGCTTTGATTACTCTAGGTAACAGTTGTAGTGTTACATGATAAAATATATGTCTGTCCATACAAAATGGTACATCATGACCGTTGCAAATACAATAGATGCAGATCAATCTGCACATCAGCCAGTCTGATCTAATCTACACTTTTCTAAAAATCTATTCCAAAGGCCTTTTAGAAGCTTCAGATGAGTTGTGAGGATTTTGATGAAACCAAAGCCATGCAAATGTTGATCTGAACCTCAACTATTCACAAATGCCAACTTATATCTTTTCATATGAACAAGCTCTAGTAGCAGCATATACTCCAACTATTCAGAACATAGGTATTAATTGACAAGGGGTAATAATCATTAAGTCAAACATATTCTATCTTTGTACATGATAGTAAGAAATGCTAACCCTGCTAATGCTTGGTAAATCTCTGTACAACCTACCCTTGTTGTTTCAATTTGTGATAGACCATGCCAAAACAAGATCCTTCCATCTTTAGTTAGGGATTATAATTGACTCTGTGGTTACAAAAGAGATGTTTTAATACAACTGTTGTTGTACATAAGACACATGGGAATCACAATACTTCACCCTGGGCACTTCATATTCAGGTGAGCTTAAAAACTACCTAGACATATGATAAAACTAACCTCTCTTTGAACATGATAGATCCCCTCCAGACCAGGTTCCACTAGCGCCACATGTCCTAGTATTACTCCCAGTTATGAAATAGCCACCACCACAAGCATATGTAGCGACACCTCCAAATTTCGTATCAGGAGAGAAGGTAATGGTGGTACCACTGTTAGGGTTCTGTATTGTTCCACAGTCTGAAACAGTCATAGTTAAGAAATCATGGAAAACATGATGAGAAGAAGCATAATTGTGGGCCTGTACTGCTCACCTGAGTACCATAGCTATGTATGTAAAAGGTGTTCATGAATTATACTTAAAGAAGTTTATTCTAGTAAACTAATTTTTGACTCAATATGACCCAACATTGTAATTAGCATTGACAACGTAAAGATAAATATACTAACAAAGTTAAATAATGTTCAAGTTATAAATTCAGCATCTTGAGTGTCCATATGATTTCATTTAATTATGGCCTAGTAACCTATTTTTCGAGGGGTCATGACTCAATTTTCGATCTTTGCCTAGGTATGATCATGATAAAATATTCTGACAGTTTCAACATGATCAACTAAACAATGCTGCTTATGAAGTGTCAACATGATTTATTTCAATTTTGGCCTATTGCCCTAGATTTGACCGGGATAACCAAAATTCCCAAAATTAGAATTAAGTCTAGATATCATCAAGATAAATATTCTGACAAAGTTTCAATAGGCCCAAATTAGAAATGCAGGTTCCAATGTGGTAACAATATCTTTCTTCAATTTGGTCTAATAACCCTAGCACTTGTTCTTTTTGGGAAGAAGAAAACTAACGAAAAGTCTGTCCATACAAAATGGTACATCATGACCTTTGTGAATACAGTAGATCATGATCAACCGGCACATCAGCCAGTCTGATCTAATCCACACTTTTCTAAAATTTATTCCAAAGGCCTTTTAGAAGCTTCAGGTGAGTTGTGAGGATTTTGATGAAACCAAAGCCATGCAAATGTTGATCTGAACCTCAACTATTCACAAATGCCAACTTTTGCCTTTTAATATGAACAAGCTCTAGTAGCATCATATACTCCAACTATTCAGAACATAGGTATTAATTGACAAGGGGTAATAATCATTAAGTCAAACATATTCTATCTTTGTACATGATAGTAAGAAATGCTAACCCTGCTAATGCTTGGTAAATCTCTGTACAACCTACCCTTGTTGTTTCAATTTGTGACGGACCATGCCAAAACAAGATCCTTCCATCTTTAGTTAACGATTATAATTGACTCTGTGGTTACAAAAGAGATGTTTTAATACAACTGTTGTTGTACATAAGACACATGGGAATCACAATACTTCACCCTGGGCACTTCATATTCAGGTGAGCTTAAAAACTACCTAGACATATGATAAAACTAACCTCTCTTTGAACATGATAGATCCCCTCCAGACCAGGTTCCACTAGCGCCACATGTCCTAGTATTACTCCCAGTTATGAAATAGCCACCACCACAAGCATATGTAGCGACACCTCCAAATTTCGTATCAGGAGAGAAGGTAATGGTGGTACCACTGTTAGGGTTCTGTATTGTTCCACAGTCTGAAACAGTCATAGTTAAGAAATCATGAAAAACATGATGAGAAGAAGCATAATTGTGGGCCTGTACTGCTCACCTGAGTACCATAGCTATGTATGTAAAAGGTGTTCATGAATTATACTTAAAGAAGTTTATTCTAGTAAACTAATTTTTGACTCAATATGACCCAACATTGTAATTAGCATTGACAACGTAAAGATAAATATACCAACAAAGTTAAATAATGTTCAAGTTATAAATTCAGCATCTTGAGTGTCCATATGATTTCATTTAATTATAGTCTAGTAACCTATTTTTCGAGGGGTCATGACTCAATTTTCGATCTTTGCCTAGGTATGATCATGATAAAATATTCTGACAGTTTCAACATGATCAACTAAACAATGCTGCCTATGAAGTGTCAACATGATTTATTTCAATTTTGGCCTATTGCCCTAGATTTGACCGGGATAACCAAAATTCCCAAAATTCGAATTAAGTCTAGATATCATCAAGATAAATATTCTGACAAAGTTTCAATAGGCCCAAATTAGAAATGCAGGTTCCAATGTGGTAACAATATTTTTCTTCAATTTGGTCTAATAACCCTAGCACTTGTTCTTTTTGGGAAGAAGAAAACTAACGAAAAGTCTGTCCATACAAAATGGTACATCATGACCTTTGTGAATACAGTAGATCATGATCAACCGGCACATCAGCCAGTCTGATCTAATCTACACTTTTCTAAATTTTATTCCAAAGGCCTTTTAGAAGCTTCAGGTGAGTTGTGAGGATTTTGATGAAACCAAAGCCATGCAAATGTTGATCTGAACCTCAACTATTCACAAATGCCAACTTTTGCCTTTTAATATGAACAAGCTCTAGTAGCATCATATACTCCAACTATTCAGAACAAAGGTATTAATTGACAAGGGGTAATAATCATTAAGTCAAACATATTCTATCTTTGTACATGATAGTAAGAAATGCTAACCCTGCTAATGCTTGGTAAATCTCTGTACAACCTACCCTTGTTGTTTCAATTTGTGACGGACCATGCCAAAACAAGATCCTTCCATCTTTAGTTAGGGATTATAATTGACTCTGTGGTTACAAAAGAGATGTTTTAATACAACTGTTGTTGTACATAAGACACATGGGAATCACAATACTTCACCCTGGGCACTTCATATTCAGGTGAGCTTAAAAACTACCTAGACATATGATAAAACTAACCTCTCTTTGAACATGATAGATCCCCTCCAGACCAGGTTCCACTAGCGCCACATGTCCTAGTATTACTCCCAGTTATGAAATAGCCACCACCACAAGCATATGTAGCGACACCTCCAAATTTCGTATCAGGAGAGAAGGTAATGGTGGTACCACTGTTAGGGTTCTGTATTGTTCCACAGTCTGAAACAGTCATAGTTAAGAAATCATGGAAAACATGATGAGAAGAAGCATAATTGTGGGCCTGTACTGCTCACCTGAGTACCATAGCTATGTATGTAAAAGGTGTTCATGAATTATACTTAAAGAAGTTTATTCTAGTAAACTAATTTTTGACTCAATATGACCCAACATTGTAATTAGCATTGACAACGTAAAGATAAATATACTAACAAAGTTAAATAATGTTCAAGTTATAAATTCAGCATCTTGAGTGTCCATATGATTTCATTTAATTATGGCCTAGTAACCTATTTTTCGAGGGGTCATGACTCAATTTTCGATCTTTGCCTAGGTATGATCATGATAAAATATTCTGACAGTTTCAACATGATCAACTAAACAATGCTGCTTATGAAGTGTCAACATGATTTATTTCAATTTTGGCCTATTGCCCTAGATTTGACCGGGATAACCAAAATTCCCAAAATTCGAATTAAGTCTAGATATCATCAAGATAAATATTCTGACAAAGTTTCAATAGGCCCAAATTAGAAATGCAGGTTCAAATGTGGTAACAATATTTTTCTTCAATTTGGTCTAATAACCCTAGCACTTGTTCTTTTTGGGAAGAAGAAAACTAACGAAAAGTCTGTCCATACAAAATGGTACATCATGACCTTTGTGAATACAGTAGATCATGATCAACCGGCACATCAGCCAGTCTGATCTAATCTACACTTTTCTAAAATTTATTCCAAAGGCCTTTTAGAAGCTTCAGGTGAGTTGTGAGGATTTTTATGAAACCAAAGCCATGCAAATGTTGATCTGAACCTCAACTATTCACAAATGCCAACTTTTGCCTTTTAATATGAACAAGCTCTAGTAGCATCATATACTCCAACTATTCAGAACAAAGGTATTAATTGACAAGGGGTAATAATCATTAAGTCAAACATATTCTATCTTTGTACATGATAGTAAGAAATGCTAACCCTGCTAATGCTTGGTAAATCTCTGTACAACCTACCCTTGTTGTTTCAATTTGTGACGGACCATGCCAAAACAAGATCCTTCCATCTTTAGTTAGGGATTATAATTGACTCTGTGGTTACAAAAGAGATGTTTTAATACAACTGTTGTTGTACATAAGACACATGGGAATCACAATACTTCACCCTGGGCACTTCATATTCAGGTGAGCTTAAAAACTACCTAGACATATGATAAAACTAACCTCTCTTTGAACATGATAGATCCCCTCCAGACCAGGTTCCACTAGCGCCACATGTCCTAGTATTACTCCCAGTTATGAAATAGCCACCACCACAAGCATATGTAGCGACACCTCCAAATTTCGTATCAGGAGAGAAGGTAATGGTGGTACCACTGTTAGGGTTCTGTATTGTTCCACAGTCTGAAACAGTCATAGTTAAGAAATCATGAAAAACATGATGAGAAGAAGCATAATTGTGGGCCTGTACTGCTCACCTGAGTACCATAGCTATGTATGTAAAAGGTGTTCATGAATTATACTTAAAGAAGTTTATTCTAGTAAACTAATTTTTGACTCAATATGACCCAACATTGTAATTAGCATTGACAACGTAAAGATAAATATACTAACAAAGTTAAATAATGTTCAAGTTATAAATTCAGCATCTTGAGTGTCCATATGATTTCATTTAATTATGGCCTAGTAACCTATTTTTCGAGGGGTCATGACTCAATTTTCGATCTTTGCCTAGGTATGATCATGATAAAATATTCTGACAGTTTCAACATGATCAACTAAACAATGCTGCTTATGAAGTGTCAACATGATTTATTTCAATTTTGGCCTATTGCCCTAGATTTGACCGGGATAACCAAAATTCCCAAAATTCGAATTAAGTCTAGATATCATCAAGATAAATATTCTGACAAAGTTTCAATAGGCCCAAATTAGAAATGCAGGTTCAAATGTGGTAACAATATTTTTCTTCAATTTGGTCTAATAACCCTAGCACTTGTTCTTTTTGGGAAGAAGAAAACTAACGAAAAGTCTGTCCATACAAAATGGTACATCATGACCTTTGTGAATACAATAGATCATGATCAACTGGCACATCAGCCAGTCTGATCTAATCTACACTTTTCTAAAATTTATTCCAAAGGTCTTTTAGAAGCTTCAGGTGAGTTGTGAGGATTTTGATGAAACCAAAGCCATGCAAATGTTGATCTGAACCTCAACTATTCACAAATGCCAACTTATATCTTTTCATATGAACAAGCTCTAGTAGCAGCATATACTCCAACTATTCAGAACATAGGTATTAATTGACAAGGGGTAATAATCATTAAGTCAAACATATTCTATCTTTGTACATGATAGTAAGAAATGCTAACCCTGCTAATGCTTGGTAAATCTCTGTACAACCTACCCTTGTTGTTTCAATTTGTGATGGACTATGCCAAAACAAGATCCTTCCATCTTTAGTTAGGGATTAAAATTGACTCTGTGGTTACAAAAGAGATGTTTTAATACAACTGTTGTTGTACATAAGACACATGGGAATCACAATACTTCACCCTGGGCACTTCATATTCAGGTGAGCTTAAAAACTACCTAGACATATGATAAAACTAACCTCTCTTTGAACATGATAGATCCCCTCCAGACCAGGTTCCACTAGCGCCACATGTCCTAGTATTACTCCCAGTTATGAAATAGCCACCACCACAAGCATATGTAGCGACACCTCCAAATTTCGTATCAGGAGAGAAGGTAATGGTAGTAGCACTGTTAGGGTTCTGTATTGTTCCACAGTCTGAAACAGTCATAGTTAAGAAATCATGAAAAACATGATGAGAAGAAGCATAATTGTGGGCCTGTACTGCTCACCTGATTACCATAGCTATGTATGTAAAAGGTGTTCATGAATTATACTTAAAGAAGTTTATTCTAGTAAACTAATTTTTGACTCAATATGACCCAACATTGTAATTAGCATTGACAACGTAAAGATAAATATACTAACAAAGTTAAATAATGTTCAAGTTATAAATTCAGCATCTTGAGTGTCCATATGATTTCATTTAATTATGGCCTAGTAACCTATTTTTCGAGGGGTCATGACTCAATTTTCGATCTTTGCCTAGGTATGATCATGATAAAATATTCTGACAGTTTCAACTAAACAATGCTGCCTATGAAGTGTCAACATGATTTATTTCAATTTTGGCCTATTGCCCTAGATTTGACCGGGATAACCAAAATTCCCAAAATTGGAATTAAGTCTAGATATCATCAAGATAAATATTCTGACAAAGTTTCAATATGCTCAAATTAGAAATGCAGGTTCCAATGTATTAACAATATTTTTCTTCAATTTGGTCTAATAACCCTAGCACTTGTACTTTTTGGGAAGAAGAAAACTAATGAAACGTCTGTCCATACAAAATGGTACATCATGACCTTTGTGAATACAATAGATCATGATCAACCGGCACATCAGCCAGTCTGATCTAATCTACACTTTTCTAAAATTTATTCCAAAGGCCTTTTAGAAGCTTCAGGTGAGTTGTGAGGATTTTGATGAAACCAAAGCCATGCAACTGTTGATCTGAACCTCAACTATTCACAAATGCCAACTTATATCTTTTCATATGAACAAGCTCTAGTAGCATCATATACTCCAACTATTCAGAACAAAGGTATTAATTGACAAGGGGTAATAATCATTAAGTCAAACATATTCTATCTTTGTACATGATAGTAAGAAATGCTAACCCTGCTAATGCTTGGTAAATCTCTGTACAACCTACCCTTGTTGTTTCAATTTGTGATGGACCATGCCAAAACAAGATCCTTCCATCTTTAGTTAGGGATTATAATTGACTCTGTGGTTACAAAAGAGATATTTTAATACAACTGTTGTTGTACATAAGACACATGGGAATCACAATACTTCACCCTGGGCACTTCATATTCAGGTGAGCTTAAAAACTACCTAGACATATGATAAAACTAACCTCTCTTTGAACATGATAGATCCCCTCCAGACCAGGTTCCACTAGCGCCACATGTCCTAGTATTACTCCCAGTTATGAAATAGCCACCACCACAAGCATATGTAGCGACACCTCCAAATTTCGTATCAGGAGAGAAGGTAATGGTAGTAGCACTGTTAGGGTTCTGTATTGTTCCACAGTCTGAAACAGTCATAGTTAAGTAATCATGACAAACATGATGAGAAGAAGGTTCATGGTGGGGCTGTACTGCTCACCTGAGTACCATGGCTATGTATGTAAAAGGTGTTCATGAATTATACTTAAAGAAGTTTATTCTAGTAGACTAATCTTTGACTCAATATGACCCAAACTTGTAATTAGCATAGACCATACTAACAAAGTTAAATAATGCTCAAGATATAAATTCAGCATCTAGAGCGTCCACAAGATTTCATTTAATTATGGCCTAGTAACCTAGTTTTCGAGGGGTCATGACTCAATTTTCGATCTTTGCCTATGTATCATCATGAAACAAGGAATCGGTGGAACCAAATGATGCTCCTCATAAGGGCTTTGTCAAGTGATATTAGGCATTGTCTGAAAGAACTACCTTTAACTAGTGATCATAACTGCAAATAAGTAGCATAAATTTGTACAGATATATTATTTGTTTTATTTGTTTTTTCATTGACGTCTTAAGGAAAACTTCCGCTGATCCATTACCATATTTCATTGTCGTGTAAAGGAAAACTTCCGCTGATCCATTGCCATATTTCATTGTTGTGTAAAGAACCTTCCAATTTCTTAACACATATGCAAAATAGTTGTCCATTATATTTATATAATACATAAAGACTTCATTAGTGTCCATTATATTTACATAATACAGAATTCATTAAAAGAAAATTAAACAAGAGTTGTCGGAGGACAATATAGCTTGCCTATCAGGGCCATCGTCTATCAAGGCCTACTTCAGAACAGTTATAGCATTAGTAAAAGTCCAAAATCCAAAAGTGGAAAGTTGAAATTGAATTTACAAAAGAAAGGCAAACAAGATGTGTTTGTGAAACACTGATGCCCCCGAATGGCAACATCTAGGTCAAAGGTCAAGGTCGCCAGGTCAAAAATGTTGGTACTGACAAAAAGGTCATGTCACTAGGAATACACATGTGAAATATGGTAGCCGTACCTGTTATGGTTCAAAAGTAGTGGTCAAGGTTAAAGTTTTTTCGAGAATGGCAACATCTAGGTCAAAGGTCAAGGTCGCAAGGTGAACAATTTTGGTACTGACAGAAAGGTCATGTCACAAGATATACACATGTAAAATATGGTAGCCATACCTGTTATGGTTCAAAAAAAGTGGTCAAGGTTAAAGGTTTTTTTCAAGAATGGCAACATCTAGGTCAAAGGTCAAGGTCGCAAGGTGAAAATTTTGGTACTGACAGAAAGTCATGTCACAAGGTATACACATGTGAAATATGGTAGCCGTACCTGTTATGGTTAAAAAGAAGTCGTCAAGGTTAAAGTTTTTATCGAGAATGGCAACATTTAGGTCAAAGGTCAAGGTCGCAAGGTGAACAATTTTGGTACTGACAGAAAGGTAATGTCACAAGGTATACACATGTGAAATATGGTATCCTTACCTGTTATGGTTCAAAAGAAGTGGTCAAGGTTTCTTTTTTCGAGAATGGCAACATCTAGGTCAAAGGTAAAAAAATTTGGTACTGACAGAAAGGTCATGTCACAAGGAATACACATGTGAAATATGGTAGCCTTACCTGTTATGGTTCAAAAGAAGTGCTCAAGGTTATTGTTTTTTTTTTCGAGAATGGCAACATCTAGGTCAAAGGTCAAGGTCGCAAGGTCAAAAATGTTGGTACTGACAGAAAGGTCATGTCACAAGGAATACACATGTGAAATATGGTAGCCGTACCTGTTATGTTTCAAAAGTAGTGGTCAAGGTTAAAGTTTTTTTCGTGCAGACAGACAGACGTGCAGACAGACAGGCCAAAAACTAGATGCCCACCGAATCGGTGATTCCGGGGGCATAAAAAAGCTGAGCTGAACAAAATACCTTAACCGGCCGCCAGGGTCATGACAATCTATAGCTCTCGTATTCTTCGAATAGTTGAGCTAAAAACTAGAAAAGCATTTGTGAAATACTGGGGGACCCAGCTAATACTTGTCAATAAAACTTAGGAATTTTTAACAAGGTCATAAGATTTAACTAAACTGTGTTATGTAGTATCTGAGATTTTGATTTAAACACAAACTGTTGTGTAAAATAATTTTCAAATCAGACCAGTACATTTGGACAAGAAGATTTTTAAAGATTTGGCATTTTTCCCTTTTCTGATGCCGCAGCAACCAAAGTTATTATACAACTTTGAAACAAGATCACCTAAGGAACATTCATGTGAAATTATTTTGAAATTGGTCCATTGGTTTAGGAGAAGTTGTTTGTAGGAAAATGTGATCAAAAACAGACGATGGCAAAGGATGGCGAGTGATCACAAAAGCTCACCTTGAGCACTTTGTGCTCAGGAGAGCTGATATATATGAAAGGGAAAGGTTAATGAATAAGCATACATTTATTGAACATTTGTATTGTATCATAAATCATCTATACTGCATGGGCATGCCGCAATATAAGGAAAAATATAGAATATACTCTGGTAAAAAAGTAAATATAGTTTTACTTGTGAGCCAGATAAACCCACCTTTAGGTCAATATAACATTTCTATAGCCCTAGATTGATTGGAATATATATTTCCTTAAAATATGACAGTAAAAAAGATGTTTCCATTTAAGGAACAGTTACATACCATGTTTACGTGTTTTCTTTTTTTAAATTACAGCGACCTTGACTTGGCCCTAGGTGCCCCAAACACAATACCATAAACTCTTTCTACATTCCAACTTCGGTTACAATATGTCAACAGAAACAAAAAAAAATCAGATTCGACCATATTTCCATTTGAAGTAGCAGTGGCCCAATAAGCAATCTAATGAAAGCTCTCCATAAACTCTTTCTACATATGTGAACCGTAACGAAAGATATTCAGTTTCCCAGGTAAGTTTGATGCCCCACCCCCGCCCAGGCAACCACATTGTCATTCTAATAACCAGATTTAAACTTTGTGGAAAACCTTGGTAAAAAGCAATTATAAAATGCTGTCACCCAACTAATACTCGTCAATAAAACTTTTGAACTTTTAACATGCATTACATCCTTTTCTCAAGATTTATCCATACATCAAGTTCCCATGTGTTATTTTTCCAAGACTTATATTGCATAAACATTTTCATTTTAAGGATTATATTTTTAAGTTGAGTCTAAGGTCAAGGTCACAAGGATCTGATCTGAAGAGTTGAAGTTCAGAGTCACAGTGACTCTATTCTGGTGCATATCACAGTATCTTCATACCAAGGGTGATAACTCCTGGCCAGATAGAATAAGGGATATATCCTGGACAAGCTTTTACTTTAAATTGGGTCAGTGTTCAATGGCAACATGAACCATTTCGAGTACGCCACACAGTCTCCCTAAGATGCATCTTCACTCCAAATGTGAAAACTCAAGGTGCAATAATAGCATATGCAATGTAGACAGTATTAGCATTTTTATTAAATGGGGTGCTAGGTCAAGATCACATTTACCCAAATTCGGTATGATGCACACCATCTTCCCAAGATGCATCTTTATAACACATTTGGTGACTTCATGTGCGATAGCGTAGGTCATATGGCCCAGAAAAGTATTTTTCATAAGATGGGGTAAGAGCAAAATAAGTTATAGGATATTCAAGTGCAAGTGAAGAGACTGAAACGTAGAAGACAATGGCAAGGGTATAAGTTATAAAAAGAAATTACATATGAGAGGGATTAAAACAAGAGGCCGAAGAGGGCCAGTATCGCTCCACTGCCATTAGACAAAAATTAAATCTCCAAACAGCCCTGCCCCCTGGTGGCCATATTTTTTGGCTTTAAGGAATCTCATAAAGTGTCACTCAAGGATCATTTCTGCAAAATTATTTGAAAATCGGCCAGATACTTTCATCGGAGAAGATTTTTAAATTTTTCACTATAACCATATAAGGCAGAACAGCCCTGCCCCCTGGCGGCCATGTTTTTCAGCTAATCAACATGGCTTGAAAATTATTTGAAAAAAGGCCTGACACTTTCGGAGGAGAAGATTTTTTAAGTTTTCACTATAGCCATATAAGGCAAAATAGGGCCGCCCCCTGGCGGCCATGTTTTTCAATCAACATGGCTTGAAGGAATCTGATAGAGGGTCATCCAAGGAAGATTTCTACAAAATTATTTGAAAATCTGCCAACCTGTTTGGGAGAAGAAGAATTTTGATTTTTTTTTTCATTTCGTTGCCATGGAAACCAGAATTATGCATGGATCCCAACAATTTGAAGGAATTCTGGTAAGGTCATTGAGAGGAAGCTTTATGTGAAGTTTCATCTCAATTGACCCACTGGTTACTGAGGAGAAGATGTTGACAGACGACGCACAACGGACGCCGGACAAAAGTCGATCACAATAACTCACCTTGAGCAAAGCTCAGGTGAGCTAAAAATACATGAAATGAAAAAGCAAAAAATCCAAATGTTTGACCCAAAATCCCGTTTGATATGTTAAAGAACATTATTTATGAAATGTGTGTGCACAACTTGAAATCAATCTAACAAACAAGAGTCACAAGAGGGCCAGTATCGCTCCACGGCCATAAGGTAAAAATCAAATCTCCAAACAGCCCTGCCCCCTGGTGGCCATGTTTTTTACCAACCACCATTCTTGTAGAGTGTCACCCAAGGAATGTTTCTGCATAATTATTCGAAAATCGGCCTGACACTTTTGGAGAAGAGGATATGTTAAGTTTTCACTATAGCCATATAAGTCAAATTAGCCCCACCCCCTGGCAGCCATATTTTTCAACCAATCAACATGGCTTGAAGGATCTGATAGAGGGTCACAGCCTTGGAACATTTCTACAAAATTATTTGAATATCAGCCAGACACTTTCGGAGGAGAAGATTTTTTATGTTTTCTCTTTAGCCATATAAGGCAAAATAGCCCCACCCACTGGCAGCCATGTTTTTTTACCAATCAACATGGCTTGAAGGAATCTGATAGAGGGTCACCCAAGGAACATTTCTACAAAATTATTTGAAAATCACCCCGACACTTTCAGGAGAAGATTTTTTAAATTTTCACTATAGCCATATAAGGCAAAATACCTGGCCCCCCTGGCAGCCATGTTTTTCCACCAATAAACATGGCTTGAAGAAATCTGATAGAGGGGATTTTTTTAAGTTTTCACTATAGCCATATAAGGCAAAATAGCCCCGCCCCCTGGCGGCCATATTTTTCAACCAATCAACATGACTTGAAGGAATCTGATAGAGGGTCATCCAAGGAACATTTCTACAAAATTATTTGAAAATCAGTCTGACACTTTCAGAGGAGAATAATTTTTAAGTTTTCACTAAAGCCATATAAGGCAAAATAGCCTGCCCCCTGGCGGCCATGTTCTTCCACCAATCAACATGGCTTGACGGAATCTGATAGAAGGTCATTCAAGGAACATTTCTACAAAATTATTTGAAAATCTGCCAACCAGTTTGCAAGAAGAAAAAAATTGAAGTTTTTTTCGTTTCGTTGCCATGGAAACCAGAAATCTGCATGGATCCCAAAAATGTGAAGGAATTCTGGTGAGGTCATTGAGAGGATGCTTACTGTGAAGTTTCATCCCAATTGACCCACTGGTTACTGAGGAGAAGAAGTTGACGGACGATGCACGCCGGACAAAAGGCGATCACTCACCTTGAGCTAAAAAGAGTTCACAACAATGTGCAATTTATCCGTTTGCCAAAATGTTTTCTATTGTTGCCTGCTGCATATGCGTCAATATGTGTCCACAAATAGAAAGGATTAAGTCTTTGGCAATTATAACTCAAATGCTAAAACCATTGAGATGATTTCTTAAAAGTTTGACTAAAGAAGACTTGTCTAACTGTCATATTTATAGAAAACCTTATTTAAACCATACAAACAATAAATTAATCAAGGCATGCACTATACAAGTTTTAAGTTAGAGACCGATTAATATAATATTAATGTTTTTAAAGCATTTTTTTAATTATTTTCCCTTTGATACAGTGATTTACAAGAAAAAAAGGGACCATGTTCCATCAACCATACATGTAACCACTTCAGGTAAAGGACTTTCATATCCTTCATTACAAGTAACTGATGCCTTGGAACCATATGAAGAAGAGGTGACTGATGCCCTTCCATTTGTTATGGTGTTTACAGTGGAACCACACTCTGTTAGTACAACAATAAACAACTAGAAAGGTTGTTTTTATGAAAAAACATATGTCTCCCCATTGCAGTTTGTCAATGACTATTAAAATATTGAACAAGGGGAGATAACTTTGCAACGAAGTAGCCCAGAGTTATAATTCTTGCAAGGTGCACAACTTCACATTGCCATCTATCTATATTCCAAGTTTCAATAAATTCCTTTAAGTACTTTCTTAGTTCTGCTCTGGAGAAAGTTTACACTATTAAAATATTGAACAAGGGGAGATAAATCATAATTATTGCAAGGTGCACAACTTCACATTGCCATCTATCTAAATTCCAAGTTTCAATAAATTCCTTCAAGTAGTTTCTGAGTTCTACTCTGGACAAAGTTTACACTATTAAAATATTGAACAAGGGGGAGATAACTCATAATTATTGCAAGGTGCACAACTTCACATTGCCATCTATCTATGTTTCAAGTTTCAATAAATTCCTTCAAGTAGTTTCTGAGTTCTGCTCTGGACAAAGTTTACACTATTAAAATATTGAACAAGGGGGAGATAACTCATAATTATTGCAAGGTGCACAACTTCACATTGCCATCTATCTATATTCCAAGTTTCAATAAATTCCTTCAAGTAGTTTCTGAGTTCTGCTCTGGACAAAGTTTTCACAATTAAAATATTGAACAAGGGGGAGATAACTCCGTTATGGTCGGAACATGGGTTCTGCACATCGCCTTCGTGAGGTGAACATCTGACACAAGTTTCATGAAAATTCTTCAAGCCGTTTTGGAGATATGGAGCGGACACGAAAAACAGGCTCAAACCTTTGACCTTCAAGTAATGTGACATAATGAACATAAGATGAATCAAAATGTATTGATACTTTTTTAAACTGTTAATTATTTATCGTTTTTACACCTGATGTTGTGTGGCTATTTAAACTGTTATTGATTGTTTTAACACCTAATAACATGTGGAATATTGAACAAGAGAGCTTCTATGGTTTTCCTATGCAGTTGCCTTTAATTGGCTCAGTTGTTTAGGAAACTGTTAAAGAATTTGTTGACCATGTACAACAGACGATAGACAAATGCAGTTCACAAAGGCTCATCTTGTATACCTTGATCTCGGGTGAGCTTATATATTATTAAAACAAACCCCTATCCACACTCCGTCAGTCTGTGCAATTACCAAGTGTGATGAACCTAGCCCTGATAAGTTAAGCTTTTTTAACAGTAAGACAGATGGACAAATGGTGGGCAGAAATTTGTACAAACAAGATATCCCCATTATAATAAACAGTTATACATGATTGAATACAACACAAGAGTCCAATTTTGCACATCTACTTCACATAATTAGTGTCATTAATTGAGAAAATAAAAGTTTTCTTTAACTTTTATCAAATATAACATATTCTTTGAATTCTTGAAATTAATGTAAATATCCTTGGTTCGAATCCTATGTGAATTGGTTCAACCTTGGGGATTTCCCAACACATTCCACTGGATTACTAATTAAACAAGTTAAAGTCGTATTGCTTGGTTTCTCATTTCGACCTTTGACCTCTAAGTGTGACCTTAACCTTTGAGGTACAGGCCTGTGTATTAGTTGGCACATGTCACTTCCTCATGGTAAACATGTGTGCCCAGGAACTTGAGAATTCTTGGATGCATGGTTAAGATGTGAGCCGGACAAGGTAGTCCTATCATACAGCACTCATTTTGACCTTTGACCCCTCAGCGTGACCTTGACCTTTGAGGTACATGCCTACATCTTGTGCACGCCACCTCATCATGGTGAACATGTGTGCCTGGTAACTTGGGAATCCTATGATGCATGGTTGAGATGCGGGCCAGACAATGTAGTCCTATTAAACAGTACTTATTATGACCTTGACATTTCAGGTACAGGCCTAGGTCTTGAGCGCGACACGCCACCTCATCATGGTGAAAGTTTGTACCAAGTTTCTTGGAAATCCTTTTTTGGATGGTTAAGAGGCTGGCCGAACAAGGTAGTCCTATCAAACAGTACTTATTTTGACCTTGACATTTGAGGAACAGGCCTGGGTCTTGTGCGCGACACGCTATCTCATCATGGTGAACGTCTGTGCCAAGTTTTGGAAATCCTATAATAGATGGTTAAAATGCGGGCCAGACAAGGTTAGGTAGGACTGATGGACTGACAGACAGACAGAATCAACCAAACCTATAGTCCCCAAACAGGTCTCTGACCAGTAGGGGACTAATAACCAGCAAGCAGGCATTAATAGTAATTAATATAGGTACCGGTACATACTAAAGTTTTTCATTATTAATGAAAAGAAAAAAAGCTTAAACTTTGGAGTCATTACTGACTTTGATATGAGTCACTAAAGATTTATTTCACTATGTAGCTTAACCTATATATCTACAATATCTTTATAGTTTTAATCAATCACTGATACCTGTAAATCATACAATTTGACATTCGTTCCATTAAAAAAATGATCATGATGTTGATTGGCCTTAACCCTTTTCCCACATACAGAAAATGTGCAGTAGCTGACTGTGATAACATCTAGGCAAAAGTGTTGACACTTTCAATAAAATAAATCATAAGTATTGAACAGAGTTGAAAACATTGTGGCAAATGGAGAAATCGTTTTGCGCAATTGCTTCTTTTGTTCCAATGTTTTTGAAAGTCGTCTGCTGCAGAGGCGTCAGAAAGCGTCTAAATGTGGGAAAGGGTTAAAACACTATATACATTCTGTTAAAAAATCGATACATTTTGTGTTTAATATCTTTTGGGCATGCAAATGAAGCTTATAGTCTGAAACTTAAAGGTAAAGTTAGTGTATAAGATATGAAAATGATACAACATTTGAGAGGGGTTCAAAAAGCTTGTTATGGACATCACAACTGTTGTATTTTCCAACCAACCTTTATTCCTAAAATCAAGTCAAAATGAAGAGTTGGACATTTCAAATAATAAACATTTCTAAAATTTGAATATCACTCTCTGTTCATAATATTATCAGCACTTAGAAAAATCACAAGCTACAATGCCATTGTGTTGTTTGTTATATCACATACATGCATGTTGTTAAATGTCATAATATCATACCAAAACTATACATACTTCTAGCTAATTTAAACACTTTAGAATCATATTCTGTCATTTAATTGATTGTGTCTTTAATGTACTTGTACATTTGAAGTTTTAGTTGACGTAAAGGAAACAAATTACACATGAGACATCCTACATGATTTGATTATTCTAAATCAAGACAATGAAGGATCTCATTACAAATTTAACTTACAGAGGCTACGGTTTTGCTTCATTATGAAACACTGCCAAATCTACCATAAAAGCTAATTTAAGTGCATCTTGGCTTGTCCATCACATTCCACTGAAGTAATTGTTATATATCCATCAGCAAACCGGTATCAAGAGCGATCAATATAACATTTTCATGATCAAATATACATGAAATAAATTTACACCATGAAGTCATTACTGCCTTTGATAAAAGTCACTTAGCTTTTTGTCCACATTGTATCAAAACTTATATATCCAAAATATCTTTAAATTAATCTGTGATACCTGTAAATCATTCAAAGTTGACATTAGTTCTGTTAATACATGGATACAATTTGTATTAAATATCTTTTGGGCATGCAAGTGGAGACGGATTGAAATGCAGAACACAATAGTAACTAGAACTATCACTGAAGATGATAAATACCCCCAAAACAGCACCTTGACCTACACCATAACTTAATAAGTAAAAGGGCCATAACTCTGTAAAATAACATGCAATTGTTAGACCTTTCGGATATGCACATCTCGTCTTGGTATAAAAGCTTCATGTAAAATTTTATTGAATTCCACCCAGTGGTTTGTAAGAAATAGGCCAGACAAAATATGGCTTCTGAGTGTGACTCCTATATACCCCCTCTTCTTCGAAAGGGGTATAAATACATTTGCGTCTTATCTATTCTCTGAAAAGTGATCATATAAAAGATTAACCCTTTTCCTCATATAGACGCTTTCTGACACCTCTGCAGCAGACAACTTTTTCGAAAACATTGTGGCAAAAGAAGGAATTGCTCAAAAAGAGCAATTTCTCCTTCTGCCATATTATTTTCAACTGTATTCAATATTTAAACTTTCATTTATAGAGGTATTCCATATTTCCCCCTAGATGATTTCAAAGTTGGTTTTGTATGTGGGAAATGGTTAATTACATGTAGCTTAGAACTTGAAAGAGGACCAGCAAGGGATATCCCTTTGAAGTTTGATTGAAATTGTCCAAGTTGTTTAGTATGAGGTACCGGTATGTCTAAAAGAAACTGTTGAAGACAGACAACATACAATGAGCAGAGGGTGATCACAAACAAAATAAGATGCAATTGTAACCCCTTTAGGATAAGCACATCTCCTCTTGGTATTGAAGCTTCATGTAAAATTTTATTAAATTCCACCCAGTGGTTTGTATGAAATAGGCCGGACAAAATATGGCTTACTTAATAAGTAAAAGGGCCATAATTAATAAGTAAAAGGGCCATAACTCTGTAAAATAAGATGCAATTGTAACCCCTTTAGGATATGCACATCTCCTCTTGGTATAAAAGAAGCTTCATGTAAAATTTTATTGAATTACACCCAGTGGTTTGTATGAAATAGGCCGGACAAAATATGGCTTACTTAATATGTAAAAGGGCCATAACTCTGTAAAATAAGATGCAATTGTAACCCCTTTAGGATATGCACATCTCCTCTTGTTATAGAAGCTTCATGTAAAACTTTATTGAATTCTACCCAGTGGTTTGTATTAAATAGGCCAGACAAAATATGGCTTCCGACCGACCGACCGACAGACAGACATTACAGCCCGACACAGTGACTCCTATATACCCCCCCCCCCCCCCCAAAAAACTTTGTTTTTTGGGGGTATAATTAAGTGTGTAAGATATGAAATGAATACTAACTATAAGGGTTGTTCAAAGGTTTTATATGAATGTCATAACTTTTGTATTTTTTAGTCTTTGTTCCTTAACCCTTTCCAACATACACACACTTTTTGATGCCCCTGCAGCAGTTGACTTTTGAAAACATTGTGGCAATAGCAGAAATTGCAATTTCTACTTATGCAACAATGAATTAACTGAATTTAATTATTATACTTTCATTTAAAAAGGTTTTCAAAGTCTGCCCAAATTTAGTTGTATTTCCGAAAAGGTTAAATCAAGCTAAAGTGAATCCTTGGACATTTAAAATAAGACAAATTTCTAAAATTTGAATATCACTCGCTCTTCATATATATATCAACACTTAGAAATTCCATGGTGCCATTTGTTATATTGCATCTGTGCCGAACTTTTTATAGCATCACACCAAATTTAAACTGACTTCTAGCTTTGTCACCTATGAATTATACTAAATCTGATTTAAAAAAAACAATGCCCTCATTAACCCTTTCCACATACTGCAAAATTGCAGCAGACGACTTTCAAATCATATAGGCAAAATTGTAAAAAATCTTTTTAAAAGAAGGTTTAATCACAGAAAAGAGTAAAAAAAATTGTGGCAAAAGGAAAAATTGCTTGCTTTGAGCAATTTATTTTATTGTCGCAAAGGTATTAAGCTGTCTGATGCAGAGGTGTCATAAAACATCTATATCAGGGAAAGGGTAAAACTAATGTTGTCATTATATATTGCTTGTACATTTGAAGATGAAGATGATGTAATGAAACATTTTTAAAAAAACCCATCTTGACTTCATAGCTTCATGACTTAGACCATAATTATGCAATTGGGAAAAGGATTAGGTTTTTTGTGATTAGAACTGTAATGCTGAAACCATTGTGATCATCTCCAACAATACGGATGAAAGAAGAATTGTCTGATTCTAATATTTATATAAATCATAAATTTTAGTTTAATATTGATTACGGTTATTCAAGGACTTTTGGTTATTTTTCTCTTTGATACAGTTATTTACCTTTGGCTAAACAAGAAGCTTGGGACCATGTTCCATTAGCTTGACATGTCACCGCTTCAGAGGAAGAATTATCATATCCTTCATTACAAGTAACTGATGCATTGGAACCATATGAAGAAGAGTTGACTGATGCACTTCCATTTGTTATGGTGTTAATAGTGGAACCGCAATCTGTTGTTACAATAAAAAACAAGAGTGCCAGTGCCCCCACAAAATATAAAGATAAAGATTGGTCCTTTTAATTATTGCTTTTAACATGTATCACAAAACTTTAACCATTGGAATCTCTATCAAAATGGCCGAACCGAAAAATGTAGGAAGAAAATAGGCTACATATAAACAGAGATAGAACCCTATAGAGGCTTCCGATATGAAAGAAGGTCAAATGGCAGTGTCAATATGTATCCTTTTTTCCTTCTGAGCATAACTCTTGCAAAAATCACTCTACCGGATAATCCCTGCTTTATGCACTTCTACCTGTTTGGAAACTTGAGTGGCGTTCTCAAGTGAATATGCTATAGAGACCAAGTTTCGAAAGGCATAACTATTGCAAAAATCGCTGAACCAGAAAATCCCCGCTTCATGCACATCTACCCATTATAGTAATGATATTGAACAAGTTTTGAAAAGATTCAGTCAGAAACATAGGAAGAGTTGCGTTCACAAGCCGCAATATCAATCAGCTACAGAGACTAAGTTACTAGGGACATAAATCTTGCAAAAATCAATGAACCGGAAAATTGCCGCTTCATGCACATCTACCCATTATAGTTATGACATTGACCAAGTTTTGAAAAAATTCGGTCAGAAACATAGGAAGAGTTGCGTTCACAAGGCTGCAATATCAATCAGCTACAGAGACTAAGTTACAAGGGACATAAATCTTGCAAAAATCAATGAACCGGAAAATCGCCGCTTCATGCACATCTACACATTATAGTTATGACATTGACCAAGTTTTGAAAAGATACGTACAGAAACGTAGGAGAAGTTGCGTTCACAAGAAATGGACGTCCATACGGACGGACGGACGGACGGACGGAGAAGATGACGCCAATATACGACCGCCTCCAGCTGCGTATAACAATGAACATGACATGAATCAAAGCTAATTTATAATTGTTTTCGACAAATATTGATCTTTTTAACACCTGATTTTATTTTGAACATTAAAGACAGCTCTTACAATTTTGGAGATTTGATTTTAAATTGTGTTGTACTATGCCCCCTTTCTGTTGCCTCCTAGCTGCCATAATTTTCATCTATCTTTGAGAAACAGTTCTGCCAAAATATTTTAAAATCAGTCATTCTTTAGCCATTTAAGTGAAGATATTTAAGTATTCTCTTTTTATTCCTTTTTTATCCTGAAGCAACACAATAATAAAATTCCTTAAATACGTTTTAAGGGGAATACAAAAGGAACATTACTTTGCAGATGGCATGAACTGGCCCAGTTGTTATACGGAGATGTTGTTCAAGACATTTTTGTCAATGTACAACAGGCAATTGACACAAAGGCTCATCTTGCACACCATGTGCTCAGGTGAGATGAAATATTACTTACATTAACTCCTATTCACACTATGAAATTACCATGTTTCATGTGCTTAGTTATGGTATATTTACAGGGCTTAACATATCTGAAAGGGTCTGTCAAATTTGTAATAATGGTTTAATTGAAAACGAGATCCATTTTTCTCTTGACATGTCCTGCCTATGATGATCTGAGAAGATTGCTCATCAGCAGGGTACAACAAAAGAACACATCATTCAACATACTTTCTAATATAGACAAGTTTAATTTTGTGTTTCAGAACTATATAACCAAGTGGACAAATTTCTTGTTGAATCAATGCTCCTATATAAATGAATAATTATTATGCATATAAGTTATAATTTTATTATTCATTTCAATTTACATGTTTTTATATCATCTCTTTACTACCTTAGCTGTAAATATTGGTATACAAAAGTTATGTATAGGCCCTTCGTGGCTGGGTGTTTATATTTTTGATGTTAGTATTTATATAATATGTACACATGTCACTATAATAAAACGTAACTTACTTATAAACACGTCAGACAAGTTGACAAATGGTGAGCAAAGCCTTATCAAAACAAAGACATACCAATTGTAATAACTAGAACTACCACTGAATGTGATTAATACCCCCGAACGTCCCCCTGATAGGAAAGGTAGCGGAATATTAAGAAACCCCACCTTAAATTCCAAATTGTAGTTTTAAAGATAATCTCAGGACAAGAAAATGTAACAAAGGGAAATAAATCTGTAATTAGCTAAATTAGAGTTATGGTTCTTGTTCAATGCACTTTCTCACAATGTGTTGTATCATAGTATGAAGTTTTAATAAATTCCATCCAGTAGTTTTGAAATTATTCTACACTAAACAAAAAGTAACAAAGGGCAATAACTCTGTAATTATGTAAATTAGATTTATGGTTCTTGGACACTGCACTTCCTCTCATTGTGCTCTATTAGTGTATGAAGTTTTATAAGATTCCATCTATTATATAGTTATTAAGTAATTCTCCGGACAAGAAGAAGTAACAAAGGACAATAACTCTGTAATGAGGTAAAGTAGAGTTTTTATCCTGTACACTGCACTTCCTCTCAATGTGTTGTATCATCGTATAGTTTTATTAAATTCCAACAATTTGTTTTAAAGTTATGCTCCGAACAAGACTCTACGAACAAGAAAAAGTAACAAAGGGCAATAACTCTGTAATTATGTAAATTAGAGTTATGGTTCTTGTAAATTGCACTTCCTCTCATTGTGCTCTACCATTGTATGAAGTTTTATTAGATTCCATCAATTAGTTATTAAGTAATTCTCCGGACAAGAAAAAGTAACAAAGCGCAATAACTCTGTAATTAGGTAATGTAGAGTTATGCCTCCTGTACACCGCATGTTGTTTCATCGTATGAAGTTTTATTAAATTCCAACAATTAGTTTTAAAGTTATGCTCCGGACAAGGAAAATCGCAACAGACCAACCAACTAACTGACCGACCGACCGACCAACCACAGGGCGACTCCAATATACCCCCTCTAAACTTCATTTATAGGGGGTATAACTAGTTATACAAGATTGAATACAACAAAGGTATATCCAACATTGATTATCTCCTTCACAATAATCAGTGTGGTTAATTGAGAAAATAAAAGATAATGGTTAATTGAGAAAATAAAAGTTATCTTCAACATTTTTCAAATGTTACATTTTCTAATTCATAACTGCCTCATGGTGTAGTGGTGGATCATCTGCCCTGGTCGCGGGAGGTTGTGGGTTTGATCCCCTGCCTGGTCATACCAAAAGACTTAAAAATACCAATCCTTGGCACTCAGGGTTGCTAGGCTAGAATAACGCCTAACTGGCTAGTGTCAGGGTAAATGGTTACAGGTAATTTACCCAGGAAATACCATGATATAACTGAAAATTTGTTGAAACACTATGGTTGTGGAGGACGCATTTTTCGTGCAGATGGCATAGCTGCATGTACTTCCATTTGAAATGGTATCAATGATTAACCCTTTCCCACATACAACAAATCTGCAGCAGATGACTTTGAAACTATCTAGACAAACACATGGAAAAACACTTTAAATGATCATTCAATTATTAATTTGAGTTGGAAGACATTGTGGAATAAGGAGAAATTGCTCATTATGAGCAGTTTATTCTTTTGCCACAATGTTCTCAAAAAAAGCCTGCTTCAGATGCGTCAAAATGCCTCTGTAGATGGGAAAGCATTAAACTGCTTTCTCCAGCTGCATCTTTTAGGAATCAACACAAAAATGAATTACTCCAATTTAGAAAAGGGAATAAAGATGAAGTTTTAAAACCAATAGCGGACTTTTACCTTAATAAAAAACATATTTTTGGTCACAAAACAACTAACCAAAAATGCACTGAACAAGTTTTAAAACTTAGATATACTCATAAATACAAAATTGATAGTTTGCTTATGCGCTATAACCCTTATCTCCTTACGACAAATCTGTTGTAGACGACTATGACAAACATCATAACAAAAGTATGAAAAATATCTATAAAAGGAAAGCATATAATTATAAAGTACTGAAAAGAATGGAAACAAGAGGCCCAAGAGGGCCAGTATCACTCCACGGCCATAAGGCAAAAATAAAATCTCCAAACAGCCCTGCCCCCTGGTGGATATTTTTTTTACCAACCACCATGGCTTAAAGGAATCTTGTAGAGTGTCACCCAAGGAATGTTTCTGCAAAATTATATGAAAATCGGCCTGACACTTTCGGAGGAGAGGATATTTTATGTTTTCACTATAGCCATATAAGGCAAAATAGCCCCACCCCCTGGCAGCCATATTTTTCAACCAATCAACATGGCTTGAAGGAATCTAATAGAGGGTAAGCCTAGGAACATTTCTACAAAATTATTTGAATATCAGCCAAACACTTTCGGAGGAGAAGATTTTTTAAGTTTTCACTATAGCTATATAAGGCAAAATAGCCCCGCCCCCTGGCGGCCATGTTTTTCAACCAATCAACATTTCTTGAAGAAATCTAATAAAGGGTCACCCAAGGAACATTTCTACAAAATTATTTGAAAATCGGCCTGACACTTTTGGAGGAAAAGATTTATTAAGTTTTCTCTTTAGCCATATAGGCAAAATAGCCCCGCCCTGTGACGGCCATGTTTTTTTACCAATCAACATGGCTTGAAGGAATCTCATAGAGGGTCACCCATGGAACATTTCTACAACATTATTTGAAAATCGGCTTAACACTTTCGGAGAAGAAGATTTTTTAAGTTTTCACTATAGCTATATAAGGTAAAATAGCCCCGACCCCTGGCGGCCATGTTTTTCGCCCTATCAACATTTCTTGAAGGAATCTAATAAAGGGTCACCCAAGGAACATTTCAACAAAATTATTTGAAAATCGGCCTGACACTTTTGGAGAAGAAGATTTTTTAAGTTTTCACTATTTTTTTCTTTTGGTTGCCATGGAAATAATGGATGGATCAAACAAAATTGAAGGAATTTAAAAGAGGACATTGAGAGGATTGGCCAAGTGGTTAGGGAGAAGAAGTGTTTTAAAGGAAAAAGTTAACGCACACACAGGCGCACAGACACACGGATGCACGATGGATAATTCGTCATGACATAAGCTCAACTGGCTATCAGCCAGTGGAGCTAAAAATGTGACAAAATGTTCCACAATGTTTCCAACTGTCATCAGTTGCAGATGCGTCAAAATGCATATGGGAGAAGGATTAGTTCTTTTATGATTAGAACTGTTATGCTGAAACCATTCTGATGATCTCCAACAATACTGATGAAAGAAGAATTGTCTGACTCTGATATTTATATGAATCATAATACAGACAAAATCAACCCTGGCATGCACAATACAAGTTTTAAAGTAGTGACAGTTAAAAAGAATATTAATTAGGGTTATTCAAGGACTTTTGGTTATTTTCTCTTTGATACAGTTATTTACCTTTAATTAAACAAAAAGCCTGAGACCATGTTCCATCAGCCTGACATGTCACCACTTCAGATGAAGAATTTTCATATCCTTCACTACAATTGACTGCTGCATTGGAACCATATGTAGAAGAGTCGACTGATGCACTTCCATTAGTTATAGTGTTTATAGCAGAACCACAATCTGTTGTTACAATAATAAACAATGAACATAACATTAATCAAAGCTAATTGCATTTTTTTTGGACTAATATTGATCGTTTTAACACCTGATATTGTGTTGAACATTGAAAAAGACAGCTCATACAATTTTTGGAGATTAATTTTAAAGTTTGTTGTACTATGCCCCCTTTTCTGTTGGTTCCTAGCTGCCATGCTATTCAACTATCTCTAAGAAACAGTTCTGCCAAAATACTTTGAAATCAGACATTCTTTTGCCATTTAAGTGATCACATCATTCAACATACTTTCTAATATAGACAAGTTTAAATTTTGTGTTTTAGAACTATATAACCAAAGTGCCAAATTTCTTGTCGGATCAATGAAAAGAAGACATACATGTCGTTTTCTATATAAATGAATAATTATTATGCATGTAAGTTATAATCTTTGTTATTCCTTTCAATTTTTCATGTATTTATATCATTTCTTTTTTTCTTTTCTCTTTAATTTTTATCACTTTACTACCTTAGCTGTAAATATTGTTAAACAAAAGTGACTTATAGGCTCTTCGCGGCCGGGTGTTTATATTTTTTGAAGTTTGTATTTGTATAATATGAACATAATTATGTCACTACAATAAAATGTTACTTATTTACATACTTATATACAGTTATCACATAATCCTAATTTTTAAACATTCAGACAAGTGGACAAATGATGAGCAAAACCTTACCCAAACAAAGACATCCCCATTATTATAACTAGTTATACAAAATTCAATAAAACACAGGAATAATCCAACATCGTGTATCTCCATCATAATAATCAGTGTAATTAATTGAGAAAATAAAAGTTATCTTTAACTTTATTCAAATGTTACATTTTCTAATTTAAAACTGCCTCGTGGTGTAGTGGTGGATCGTACACCCTGGGTGCGGAAGGTTGTGGGTTTGAACCCCTGCCTGGTCATACCAAAGACTTTAAAAATAGTAGCAATGGCTGCCCTCCTTGACGCTCAGGGTTGCTAGGTTAGCATAACGTCTGACTGGCTGGTGTCAGGGTAAATGGACCAGTATTACAGGTAACTTACCCAGGAAATGCCGTGATATAACAGAAAATTTGTTGAAAGGGACGTAGAACATTAAACAATCAATTAATCAATTCTTTGAATATATAAAATATTTGTAAATATCCTTTCCCTTATATGACAATTCCCCAGCAGACGAGTTTGAACATATTTTGTCAAAAAATAGAAAATCTCTATAATTCATTCGGATAACCTATGACTAAAAGTAGAAAACATTGTGGCTAAAGGAGAAATTGCTCGTTTTGAATAATTTCTTCTTTTGTCACTATGTTTTCAAAAAGTTGTCTGCTGCAACGCATCAGAAAGCGTCTATATGAGGGAAAGGGTTAATTTGAATCCCCTGATAATTGATTCAACAATTAAGATTGTCCAACACATTCCCCTGGAGTACTGGTGAAATATTTAGCAAGCAGGTATCAAGAGTTGTTAATAACGAGCAAAGCTCGTTATGAGGTTTAACCTTAATAAGGGGAAATTTCCTATATTCAGTATGGAAAGAATTTGGGTGCAAAGTTACTACGGCCCCGCTCATAAAAGCCAAATGAAATTACATAGAAGAAAGCAGGGAACCATGACCGACATTTATTCATATCCGGCCGAGGTCACATCCGTCCAAATCAAGCTGGTTCCCGAGATAACGACAACAACTTTTTTGTTTAAAGTAAAGGCCGATAACCAGAACCTATGGACTACGAGTTACTTTGCTTTAGGTAAGAATTTTTATCTCTCTCGTTTTCGTAACATATATTAACACAGACAATTTCATTTTGCCGTTCTTGTAGGTAAAGATATAAAATCTAGCTGTATTGTAAATCTGAATGTTTTGTATTCATTGACGGATGTTCCTTGCGATGGGACAACTGTCCGACTCCGATCTAAGATATGTTCTTCGTGGTAAATTTGTTTCACTCTCAATGCTTCGCAGACCTGCTAAAGTCGTCAGTCCTTCTGACAAAAACTCATTCGGACGGTCAAAGATCGATGCAAAAATTGGTTGAACAAATCAGAGACATGTATTTATATCTCTGCCCAAATATGAATCACAGGGACTGCTCCTGTACAGTTAGTACTGTATGGGAGTTCCGGATCACTGGTAGTTCCGATTCAGAACATATTGTCTTTTAGAAAATATGCATAGAAACAATGTTTACAAATACATATACCCGATATATTTAGAAAATTCAATCAATTTCGATTGAAAATCGATTTCCCCTTTTCAAAATCGATGTTGTTTTTCTCTGAAATCATGCAGTCGTAAAATTACAGACCCTATGCATAAATTAAAATATCACTAAAATAGCACATAAGAAAGTAAATCTATTTTTAGAAGTGTTCTTCGAAGTTCTCGAGTGCAGATTGTTTACACATTTAATGACGTAATATCTTACGTTTCTACTGCATGGCATCCACTTCATTTTTTAGTGCCGAACACATTTGCAATGTGGACAGAAAATTTAAGACTAATGGCTAATCAGTTAAAACTAACAGCTTTTTAAACTAAAAGAACCTAAGAAGAAACGTCCCCAGTGTATTCAAGAGACATATCAGGTGTCCAAAAAAGGAAGTTTGTACAAGTTTTCTAAAAGACTTGACTGGAGACATATCCATGGCCTAGACGGATTTATATAGGCATGCCTAGTCTCAATATATCGCCGTTACATATTGCATTGTAGGATGCTATTGCATTGTAGGATGCGAACAGTCAAAATAAACAAGAGGGCCAAGATGGCCCTAAATCGATCACCTAATTGATAGTAAATTAGTAGCAAATATCTGGGAAAATTTTATCAGGGAGTGCAAATGAAACTGCAAAGGAGTGGACACTTCTCAAGAAACAGCTTATCAGTAAAGGCCATTTATATCTTGAAATCTAACAAGAACTTTAATAAGAATGGAATTATAAAGTTTTTGTCATTTTGCACCTTTCCTGATGCCGCCTTGCTGCCGTTTTTCAACGAAATCAATATGGCTTCAACAGTTTATTTAGAGGGTCACTTAAGGAACATTTCTACCAAATTATCTTGCAATCGCACAAGTAGATTATGGAGGAAAAGGATTTTAAAATTTGGGTATTTTTCTCACTTTCTGATGCCGCAGCAACCAAAGTTATCAATGGAATTTAAATCTTTGAACAATTTTGAAAGAGGACCACCAAAGGAACATTCTTGTGATGTTTTGTGGAAATTGGTTTATTGGAATGGTAGGAGTTGGTTGTCATTTGTAGCTAAAAGTTCAATTTACCCTTTTTGTGATGACGCCTGGTTGATATGATTGTGTAACCAATCAAAACGGCTTAAACAAATTAAATAGAGGATCATTACAGTAAGATTCGTATTATATTTTCTTAAAATCAGACAAACACTTTCATAACAAGAGGCCCATGAGGGCCTATGCTCTACTGGTATGGTTCTTTGGTCATTTTCAATCCAGAGCATGTATGTATGGTGAAGATCGGATAGTAAATGGAGGCTCTTTTGTGTTCACAAGCTGTATTATAGCAATTTTTACAATTTCATGGACCATAATCCAATCTTGCATGGGCGGATCTGGCTGATTTTCAAAAGGAACCAAGCTCTCATCAATATTTAACTACTATCTAAGTTTGGTGAAGATCAGATAGTAAATGGAGCCTCTATTGTGTTCACATGCTCAATTATAGCAATTTGGACAATTTCAAGGGCCATAATCCAGTCTTGCATGGGCGGATCTGGCTGGTTTACGAAAGGAACTGAGCTCTCATGGATATCTAACTACTGTATAAGTTTGGTTGAGATACAATCAAAAGTGAAGACTGTATCGTGTTAACAAGCTCTTTTATAGCAATTTTGACCATTTCAAGGGCCATAATCCAGTCATGCATGGGCGGATCTGGCTGGTTTTCGAAAGGAACCGAGCTCACATGGATATCTAACTACTGTATAAGTTTGGTTGAGATACAATCAAAAGTGAAGACTGTATCGTGTTAACAAGCTCTTTTATAGCAATTTTGACCATTTCAAGGGCCATAATCCAGTCATGCATGGGCGGATCTGGCTGGTTTTCGAAAGGAACCGAGCTCTTATGCATATCTAACTACTGTATAAGTTTAGTTGAGATACAATAAAACAAGAGGGCCAAGATGGCCCTAAATCGATCACCTAATTGATAGTAAATTAGTAGCAAATATTTAACTGCAAATATCTGGAAATTTTTATCAGGGAGTGCAAATGAAACTGAAAGGAGTGGACACTTCTCAAGAAACAGCTTATCAGTAAAGGCCATTTATATCTTGAAATCTAACAAGAACTTTAATAAGAATGGAATTATAAAGTTTTTGTCATTTTGCACCTTTCCTGATGCCGCCTTGCTGCCCTGTTTTTCAACGAAATCAATATGGCTTCAACAGTTTATTTAGAGGGTCACTTAAGAAACATTTCTACCAAATTATCTTGCAATCGCACAAGTAGATTATGTAGGAAAAGGATTTTAAAATTTGGTTATTTTTCTCACTTTCTGATGCCGCAGCAACCAAAGTTCTCAATGGAATTTAAATCTTTGAACAATTTTGAAAGAGGACTACCAAAGGAACATTCTTGTGATGTTTTGTGGAAATTGGTCTATTGGAATGGTAGGAGTTGGTTGTCATTTGTAGCTAAAAGTTCAATTTACCCTTTTTGTGATGACGCCTGGTTGATATGATTGTGTAACCAATCAAAACGGCTTAAACAAATTAAAAAGAGGATCATTACAGTAAGATTCGTATTATATTTTCTTAAAATCAGACAAACACTTTCATAAAAATGGAATTTTCAAATTTTCAAATTTTGCCCCTTTTCTGATGCCGCCTGACTGCCATGTTTTTTGACCAATCAGTATGGCTTGAACAATTTTTAAAGAGGGTCACCCAAGGAACATTTCTACCAAATTATATTTGAATCTGACAGGCAGATTCGGAGGAGAAGATTTTTAAAGTTTGGACATTTTGTCCCCTTTCTGATGCCGCAGCAACCAAAGTTCTCATTGGAATTTGAATCTTTGAACAATTTTGAAAGAGGACCACCAAAGGAACATTCCTGTGATGTTTTGTGGTAATTGGTCTATTGGAATGGTAGGAGATGGTTGTCATTTGTAGCTAAAAGTTCAATTTACCCCTTTTGTGATGACGCCTGGTTGCTATGATTGTGTAACCAATCAAAACGGCTTAAACAAATTAAAAAGAGGATCATTACAGTAAGATTCATATTATATTTTCTTTAAATCAGACAAGCATTTGCTTAAAAATGGAATTTTCAAATTTTGTCATTTTGCCCCTTTTTTGATGCCGCCTAACTGCCATGTTTTTCGACCAATCAGTATGGCTTGAACAATTTTTATAGAGGGTCACCCAATGAACATTTCTACCAAATTATATTTGAATCTGACAGGCAGATTCGGAGGAGAAGATTTTTAAAGTTTGGACCTTTTGCCCCCTTTCTGATGCCGCAGCAACCAAAGTTCTCAATGGAATTTAAATCTTTGAACAACTTTGAAAGAGGCCAACCAGAGGAACAGTCCTGTGATGTTTCACGGAAATTGTCCTCGGAGTTTGGGAGGAGATGATGTTTAAAGCTAAAAGTTAACGCCGGGACGGACGACGGACGACGGACAAAAAGTGATAGGAATAGCTCACCTGAGCCTTCGGCTCTGGTGATCTAAAAATCGCATTCCTAGTACAAAAACCTGGACTAGGGCATGCCTTTTGCTGTGTGTTCTAAACAAAAAATGTTTTTACAAGTGATAAAGCCTTTAAGGATGTGATAATCAAAAATGAATTTTAACAAGGCACATTGCATGTCAGGATGGTAGCCAGAAATCTCGACCCAAAGAATTCTCGACCCCAGTTTTAGCCGACCCCATTATTTGTTTATATAGGTGTGAATGGATGGTTTAACACACAAGTGTCATAAACAAAAGCGGTATGATGCTTGACTGATTATTGATACTTGATTACCTGTTGATTGATTATTTAAATGATCTTGATGTGTTCTAAAAAGTTAATCTGCTGCAGACGACTTTGAAAACATTTGGTGAAAAAGGAGAATATGTATATGACAGGTTGGCTTCTGGCTAAGGTATAATTATATAAATTAATTAGGAAAATTGTGAGAAAAGGAGGAAATGTCCTCTATCAAACAATACTTCAAATCTTAAGAATTCTTTGAAAACCATGATATAGGATAATTTATACTGATGTTAAAACATACATCATTATTACATTAAATGATTAATCATTATCTAAATGTAGTGATTAAACAACAAAAGAACCATCATCCATTCACACCTATATAAACTGAAGTCTAAATTGGGGTCGACTATTCTTAGGAAATTGGGGTCAAGAATTCTGGAAGCCGTCAGGACCAATGCGATGCTTTAAAAGAATCCACTCTGCAGCTAAACATCATTTAAGTAAGTATAAAAACATCTTGCTAAACAGTTAATTCAAAAGCATTTAGAGAAGTATAGTTGCATATTGTCAACAATTTGACCTTTTATCACAATGCTTTCAAACATCATATGCTGTAAGATCAAATGTCATCTTCATATTAAGATAAACACAAATGTAAGTTTAATACCTTCTGGTGTATTGAATTTAACAGAAAGATTTTTTTTATATCTATAGATATAATTCTCCTGTATCATCAGTAATTATAATAATCATATGTCAATTAACCCTTTCCCTTATATAGACGCTTTCTGACGCCTCTTCAGCAGACAGCTTTTTGAAAACATAGTTACTCAAAATCTACTAAATTCTAAAAAAAATGCCCCAAATATCTGAATCAGAATTCAGTGAAGATTGGGATTTTCCGCACAAATTGAGCGAGAACTGGTTGTATCACCAGGACATTGAGCGTGATTAAAATAAGATTAAAGCTTATTCCACAATTGATGTAAAAAAGATAAGTTTAAAGTCATTGCTTTAAAGGAAATCCGAATAATCCAGATAAGACTGCACAGAGGTACCAACTGGTCTAAAACTAAACTGGTTGCAGAACCCAAAGCTTGGCTTTTTGACATAACTAATATACATGTATATTGTTTTCAATTCTGGTCTATTTTTTATTTATTGGGGTTTTACGTCGCTTTCAATATTATTTCAGTTATATCACGGCGACAGTTCACTTATTCATGATCCCTTTTATTTTTAGCTCTACTGTCCAAAGGCCGGAAGAGCTTATGCAGTGGTGTCCGTCGTCTGTGCGTCTGTAAACAATTGCTTTTGAACGCGATACAGTCTTCAGTTTTGATTGTATATCAATCAAACTTATACAGTAGTTAGATATCCATGAGAGCTCGGTTCCTTTCGCAAACCAGTCAGATACGCCCATGCAAGACTGGATTATAGCCCTTGAAATTGTCAAAATTGCTATAATAGAGCTTGTGAACACAATAATGGCTCCATTTACTATCCGAATTTCACCAAACTTAGATAGTAGTTAAATATTGATGAGAGCTTGGTTCCTTTCGAAAACCAGCCAGATATGCCCTCCTATGACTGGATTATGGCCTTTGAAGTTGTCAAAATTGCTATAATACAGCTTGTGAACGCGATCAAGTCTTCAGTTTTGATTGTATCTCCATCAATCTTATACAGTAGTTAGATATCCATGAGAGCTCGGTTCCTACGCTAACCAGCCAGATCCGCCCATGCAAGACTGGATTATGGCCCTTGAAATTGTCAAAATTGCTATAATACAGCTTGTGAACACAATAGAGCCTCCATTTACTAATCGATCTTCACCAAACTTAGATAGTAGTTAAATATTGATGAGAGCTTGGTTCCTTTTGCGAACCAGCCAGATCCGCACATGTACATGTAAGGCTTGATTATGGCCCTTGAAGTTGTCAAAATTGCTATAATACAGCTTGAGAACGAGATAAAGTCTTCAGTTTTGATTGTATCTCCATCAAACTCTTACAGTAGTTAGATATCCATGAGAGCTCAGTTCCTTTCGCTAACCAGTCAGATCCGCCCATGCAAGACTGGATTATGGCCCTTGAAATTGTCAAAATTGCTATAATACAGCTTGTGAAAACAATAGAGCCTCCATTTACTATTAGATCTTCACCAAACTTAGATAGTAGTTAGATATTCATGAGAGCTCGGTTCCTTTTGCAAACCAGCCAGATCTGCCCATGCAAGGCTGGATTATGGCCCTTGAATTTGCCAAAATTGCTATAATAGAGCTTGTGAACACACAATAGAGGCTCCATTTACTATCTGATCTTCACCAAACTTAGATAGTAATTAAATATTGATGAGAGCTTGGTACCTTTCGAAAACCAGCAAGATGTGCCCTTGCATGACTGGATTATGGCCCTTGAAATTGTCAAAATGGCTATAATACAGCTTGTGAAGACAATAGAGCCTCCATTTCTATCCAATCTGCACCATACATACATGCTCTGAATTAAAAATGAACAAAGAACTATCCCAGTAGAGCATAGGCCCTCATGGGACTCTTGTTTAAATATTAGGCTATTTAAAAGGAAAAAGTAGAAAAAGGTATAAATAGTGTTTGTAATCCCATTCTTTAATTTATCATTATATTTTATATAAAGACACTTTTATTTGCAGTTATTGTCTGATGTCATGTATTAAAACAGCAGTCAATCATATTCTGCATCAAGTTTTATTTTAAAACAGAATGGATTTAGGACATCCCATACAATCATGGAATAACAGTTCTTATGGCGATTAGTGGAGAGGAAATTCATATAAGCAGTTAGTGATATACCCCTTGGTCATTGGTACCTGTCTATACAATGAAAATATCATGCATCTTTGACTGTGGGGTAATATTCTTTCCTGCATACACATCAAAAAAGTAAATGGATTGAGATCAACCTGTACAATCATGGAATCACAGCTGTTATGGCGATAATGGGAGAGGAAGTTCATATAGGCAGTTAGTGATATACCCGTTGGTCATTGGTGCCTGTCAAAACAATGATAATTGCATGCATCTTTGACTGTGGGATAATATAACTTCCTGCATCAACATCAAACAAGGGAATATATTGAGAGAAACCCATTTACTGATGGAATTACAGCTGTTATGATGATGACAGGAGAGGAACTTCAGCTGATTACATATAATACTAATGAATTCATACAAGGTAATGTTTATTAATGGATAAGTTTATAAAAATCATTGTTTTCAATGTCAATTTAAAGGAACATATTGAACACTCAGGATGCCTTATTTTAAACTTAAGCATGTTGAAATGTTTTCAAAATAACTGTTTTGATGATATCTAGGCTAAGTTTAAATATATTCAGTCATATACTGGGTCATGTTGGGCGATAAACTAGGTCACTCCACCAAATTGAAGGAAAATCTTGTTAATCTAAAAACCACACTTTGCCTTCAGCAGCTTGAAGCTTTGTCAGAATGTTTGTCTTGACATTATTTAGACCAAGTAAGAATAATGGTCATGGTGGGTCAGCAACTAGGTCACTAGACCAAATTGAAGGAGCATTTTGAATGCTGCACTTTTAATTTTAACATTTTGTTATTTTGTCAGAATTGGTGTTTTGGTGAAACCTAGTCTAAAATATAGGTCATGTTGGATAAAAACAACAATGAGGTCCAAAGAAAAACATTTGAGGAAAATCTTGTAAACATGCTTGACCTTGAGGTTTAATTCAGCATCTTGAAACTTTGTCAGAATGTTCGCCTGATGATTATTGATATCTAGGCCAAGTTCAAATATTGGTCAAGTCAGGTCAAACATATAGACTAATAAGGTCACTAGACCAAATTAAAGGAAAATCTTATTAACACTCTGACAGCTGTTCTTTTAATGTTAGCATGTTGAAACTTTGGCAGAATGGATGTTTTGACCCAGAAACTATGTCACCAAGCCTAATTGAAGGAAAGACTTGTTTTCACTATTGTTATTTTTTACCTTTCTGTATTGATTATGTTCATGTGATGAATTGAATGTTAAAATTGTTGAAGATTTGACTTTGCACCAAAAGATAAAGTAGGAATAGTGTACAACAGTGAGCGGTCTCAGTTCTGACAGATTGAAACAGATTCCTTTATCATGGAAGTCACATACCTACAGGTTAGAACTATTGTAGACGCTGTGCTCGTGATGAGGCTTTGCCTTTTTAATATTATAAGTTGTACTAACATTTTTGATTAATATAAGAAATAAGTTAAAAGTCACTAAGGATTTATTCTACAAGGCATCAAAACCGTTTTATATTTATTTACAAATCTTTCACTTATGTATACCTGTAAATCATTCAATTAAACATTAGTTCTGTTAATACATAGATACATTAATTTGTATTAAATATCTGTTGGGCATGCATGAAGAATGTCTGAATATAAAAGTTTGTAGTGTGTAAGATATGAAAAATAACTGTTGTATTTTTCAACCTTTATTCCTTAAATCACATCCAAATAAAATGCTGGATATATTTAATAAGACACCTTGACTTTATAGAGCACCTTATCCTTAATCAGGACAATGCACCCTGCAATTGCACAGCTAAGATTGTAGAGGCTATGGTTGTGGAGGACGCATTCTTTGCACAGATGGCACAGATGGCAAAGCAGACAAAATCAACCCTGGCATGCACAATACAAGTTTTAAGTTAGAGACAGTTAAAAAGAATATTAATTAGGGTTATTCAAGGACGTTGGTTATTTTCTTTTTGATACAGTTATTTACCTTTAATTAAACAAGAAGCCTGGGACCATGTTCCATCAGCCTGACATGTCACCGCTTCAGAGGAAGGACTTTCATATCCTTCATTACAGTTGACTGTTGCATTGGAACCATATGTAGAGATGGTGACTGATGCATTTCCATTTGTTATAGTGTTTATAGTGGAATCACAATCTGTTGTTACAATAATAAACAATGAACATGACATGAATCAAAGCTAATTGCTAATTGTTTAGATCGTTTTAACACCTGATTTTGTGTCGAACAAGAGTTTCAAGTATCAAGTTTGAAAGTTTATTGTACAAAGGCTTCCGGCCCATACACACACACACAAATACATACATTATATAGTATAGAACATGACAGAAGGTGACAAAGACATTTGTATATGAATCAATAAGTTTAGCTTAAGCCTTCTATAAGGCATTTTCTTTCTTCGATTGCATAATATAAGTACATTGCCAAATTTAGTATATAACAGTAGTATTTGGACTGGACATTAAACAATATTTTTTTTCTAGAGTAGGATGTTCTCTGTAATATCTTGAGGTCCGTGAAGTTAGGTTGACGAGTGACGAATTGACGAGTGACGAACGGTGACATTTTTTCTAAAAACTTTTTTTATTTCTTTTAGATAATGTATCTGGGCGTATTAAATGCAAATTAGGCCCTATTTCATGCTTCATGGCGATCAGTCAATCAGAAGAGCTTCTTCAAGTTCGTCAATTCGTCAACTTGTCAATAAAGTTGACGAAATTGACGAAAATAATATTTTTCTAAAACTTGATTTCTTTCCTTTAGATAATGTATCGGGACGTATTGAATGCAAACTAGGCCCTATTTCGTGTTTCATGGCGATCAGTCAATCAGAAGAGCTTCGTCAATTCGTCAACTCGACAATTAAGTTGACAAAATTGACGAAAAATATATTTTTCTAAAAACTTTATTTCTTTCATTTAGATAATGTATCTGGACGTATTGAATGCAAATTAGACCCTATTTCATGTTTCATGGCGATCAGTCAATCAAAAGAGCTTCGTCAAGTTCGTCAATTCGTCAATTTAGTTGACGAAATTGACGAAAAAATTATTTTTCTAAAAACTTTATTTCATTCCTTTAGATAATGAATCTGCCTGTACGAAAACTCTGAGCCAATTCTGTACAGAGTCTGTACCAATTCTGGGCAGAATACATACAGAATTTCTGTTTTCTGTACAGAATAAACACAGACACAGAATCTGATATAAATTCTGTACAGACTTTTTGTTTTTTTCTGTACAGAATCTTACTTAACCAGGTTTTTGTCTGTACAGATTATTATATCAGACAGATTTTTCGCACTTAGAAAAAAAAGCGAACCAGAAAAATGGACTTAGACAAAAAGTGAACCAGAATAATTGAGCTTAGAAAATTTCTTAAATCATGCGTGTTTTTTTTAAATATTGAGGGACGTAGATAAGCAACTCCACCTGTACACCAGACTTACTGTCCTGTTATCTGGTTAAAATATGACATGGAGAAATAAAATTTTCCAAATTTTCACATTTTGTAGCAATTAATTAAACTTTGAAGTCACATTTGGCACATGTATATAACAAACCCATACATATTCTGAAAGCTTAACATTTCAACTAAAGTTAGAAATACATTGAACATCTAGAATTTGTTTGTGTTTTGAATAATGCCTGGTTTAAAAGACACAGGGAATGAGGGATTGTGATTTCTGTATTTTATTAATTTTATTCCAAATATTGATAGAATGACATTACAGTATTCATAAGGATAAAATATTATCAAAGAGTGTAGCGTATTAAAATATTGTTATCCATTGGAACAGAACAATGTTTAAACTTCCAGAAAATATCTTTGTTATTTTCATATCTCATTTTTCATTTTCATTTCAATAGTTTTTGAGTTTTACTCGACGGATGATATTTTAGTGGGTCACACTTACGAACGTGTGTTTATAACGGTGAACCGGAAATTTGAATGACTGCAATTTCAAGACTATGACCGTGCGGTGTTCGCCTCATATTCTACTTCTAGGTATGTTTTTTCTGATCAATATCAAATGAAACCTTATAATCTGAGCTTTATTTTAATATAGAAATTCTGGAAATCGGCCTGAAATTGACAAATGCATAGCAATTCTAGTACGAATCGTGTTCGCTACGCGATTGGCCGCCATTTTATGTCTTTGTCAACACAGCGACAAATCGGTTTTAAAGTCCCGATTAATTCAATAAATACCTCAAAATAATACGTGTTAAAACAGTAATACATTACTATTGCAATACATATTATCTTTCTAATGAAATTTATACTTTCTCAATCTTCAAAAGATATATTTTCATGATCTTCGACACATCTGTTTTTCTGGGTTAAATCCGTGAGAGAAATATTTAAATCTTCATCGTAGTTTTTGGTTTATAATTCTAATAGATATGATTATTTGTTGAAAAATACCTATCAAATATAATCTTACGTTATTCTGTTCTTAATATTTGATATTTCCACCTTTTTCACAGGTTTTTCGAAACCAGATGTTGAGAGCTTGCACTGATAACTAGCGTCGTATTCGGACATACTCATTTTCGGATAGTGTAGGATAAAATCTAAATTTTTACAGTAGGACTTATTTGAGGTGTTTTTTCAGTTAACACTTTCCCACACAAAACAAATCTGCAGCATATGCCTTTGAAAATGTCTATGCAAAAATATTTTAAGTCGTCAAAAATGAAATTTTAAATGGGAAAGGAGTAAAATAATAGCAAAATTTAAAAAACTTCTTTTTTTTAAATTCCAGATGCTGTTACTCACATTATTGTTGGCATGCAGTTGAAAAATGGATCAAGCAAGAAATTCCTGGGCAAGCAAGGAAAGAGAAACAAGACGTTAAGAAACAAAAGATACAGTTTATGATTTAAAACCATTTATGACATTGAATAATTATACCCCCTTTGATGTATTCAATACAATTTTACATGAAGCATCTATACCAAGAGGAGATGTGCATAATCCTAAAGGTCTTACAATTGCATGTTATTTTACAGAGCTATGACCCTTTTACTAATTATACCCCCTTTCGAAGAAGTGGGGGGTATATAGGAGTCACTGTGTCGGTCGGTCGGTCTGAAGCCATATTTTGTTCAGCCTATTTCTTACAAACCAATGGGTGCAATTCAATAAAATTTTACATGAAGCTTCTATACCAAAAGGAGATGTGCATATCGTTAAGGGGTTACAATTGCATGTTATTTTACAGTGTTAAGGCCCTTTTACTTATTTAGTTATGGTGTATGTGAAGGTGCTGTTTAGGGGGGTATTTATCATCTTCAGTGATAGTTCTAGTTATAATATTTGTAAATTAAACATTTATCATTTGTTATATTGTTGTTTAAAAGAAAACATCTCGTTTGATATTGAAAATGTTTGTGTTTTAACTTAAATAAAATATTATGTTACTTACACCATTTTTTTTGCGAATTTTTCATTGAGAAATTTATCCTTTTGTCACAATGCTTTCAATTATGTCCAATAGTTGAATATCTTTGAAAAACATTGTTGCAGAAGGAGAAATTGCTTGTTTCAAACAATCCCTCCTTTTTCAACAATGTTATCACAGGTGTCTTCAAGTGGGAAAGGAAATATTACTAGACATTTTTAGCATTTCTCCATACAGAATTAATTCTGTACAGATTTTTTTCTGGCCAGACTTTTTCTGCTCCCAGAATCTTTTCTGGCCAGAATTTTTCTGCACCCAGAATTTTTTCTACACCGATTTTTTTTCTGCCTAATTTAAATATTTCGCGAAATTCTGTACAGATTTTGCTCTTTGTCTCCATTTGAAAAATCTATTTATAGAATCTGGTTCAACTATGTCTCAATGAACCAGATTTTTTTCTGTACAGAGACTGCTGCACAGTTTCTGTATTTTATTCTGTACAGAATCTGGTTCTAGTCTGCCCAGACTATTTCGTACAGGAGGACGTATTGAATGCAAATTATACCCTATTTCTTGTTTCATGGCGATCAGTCATTCAGAAAGATTCTTCAAGTTCGTCAATTCGTCAACTTGTCAATAAAGTTGACGAAATTGCCAAAAAAAATATTCTTCTAAAAACTTTATTTCTTTCCTTTAGATAAGTATCTGGACGTATTGAATGCAAATTAGGCCCTATTTCATGGCGATCAGTCAATCAGAAGAGCTTCGTCAAGTTCGTCAATTCGTCAACTCGTCAATTAAGTTGACGAAATTGACAAAAAAAATATTTTTCTAAAAACTTTATTTCTTTCCTTTAGATAATGTATCTGGACGTATTGAATGCAAATTAGGCCCTATTTCATGTTTCATGGCGATCAGTCATTCAGAAGAGCTTCTTCAAGTTCGTCAATTCGTCAACTTGTCAATAAAGTTGACGAAATTGACGAAAAAAATATTTTTCTAAAAACTTTATTTCTTTCCTTTAGAGAAGTATCTAGACGTGTTGAATGCAAATTAGGCCCTATTTCATGTTTCATGGCGATCAGTCAATCAGAAGAGCTTCTTCAAGTTCGTCATTTTGTCAACTTGTCAATAAAGTTGACGAAATTGACGAACAAAATATTTATCTAAAAACTTTATTTCTGTCTTTAAGATAATGTATCTGGACGTATTGAATGCAAATTAAGCCCTTTTTTAACTTTCATGGCCATCAGTCATTCAGAAGGGCTGTCAAGTCAAGTTCGTCAATTCGTCAACACGTCAATTTTGTTGACGAATTGACGAACAAAATATTTTCTAAAAACTTTATTTGTGTCTTTCAGATACTGAATCTGAACGTATTGATACAAATTACACCCTGTTTCAATTATTTTGGCTATCACTCATTCAGAAGAGCTAAATCAATTTCGTCAATTCGTCAACACGTCAATTTTGTTGACAAATTGACGAAAAAAATATTTTTCTAGAAACTTTATTTCTGTTTTTAAGAAACTGAATCTGAACGTATTCAAACGAGCTTGATCAAGTTCATCAATTGGTTGTCATTTGATAACATACAATGAGCCCTGATGTTTGCAATGTATAAAACGCACCGAAATAAATGTTGACAAACATCACAGCACATTCTTTGTTCAGTTGAAAAGATAAATACATGTACCTAGGTTTTAGTTGAGATGGCTTTCTTTAAGAGGTAACTATATTCTGGGGCTAGTACACACATGAAATTATCATATATACACTCATACTGGTGAACGGAAGATAACTGAATATATCATATGAAAATCGGTCCTGATTTTGGACTTCGACATATACAGGTTCTAGTTGATGACATTCTGCATTGGAAAAGATATTTCGAGGCGCAATCACGTATGGAATTATCACATATACACGAACTGGTGAACAGATCTGTAAAGCAAACCATGCATGAAAATGAGCCCTGATGTTTTTCAAGAAATAATACGTTGACAAACATCACAGCATATTCTTCTTCAGTTGAATCTCTTCATACACAGGTTCTAACTAATAGCTTTCTGCATAGTGTGTCGATTAGAAAGGGACTGCACAGCCAAACGTTTGTTTTTATTACGTCTTAGTTTGTTTAAGAATCGGTTTTCTTTTTCCTAGTAGATATTTTTGGAAACATTGTATTAATACAAAGCTTCGTAACGACTATATAGAAGAATGGACTGTTAGAACGTCTTCGGGACAGTTTGTCTTATACAGAAAACTACAGTATCAGTTTTCTGCTAATCCAGTGTGGGACTGTAACGCTAAACGTAATCCGAATATGCTACGTGCTTGTTTTTCTATCGCCCAAATAATTGCATACCCGGCATGCACTGATTTCTCCCATTGCTCACGGTGTGGAAATAGTGATATTAAAACAAGTTTGACTGAGCATATTCTGATTAACTGTTTTTATGTATTCCTTTCAACAAATAACTTATGTCAAATTTGGTAGTAGTACTTTCAATATGCTAGATTCTTTGAATGGTAAGGAGTATGTTGAAGCTCTATTCAGTTTGAATCCGAACTTGAATAGCGTACTGCTTAAACATTATGATATGTTTTACAAACTGTGGTACTATTTCTACATAACGTATGGACTAGTTACAAGTACTTTGTACCGGGTTAAATAAATACTGTCAGTATTATTTCATGTGATGTTTGTTTTTGTAATATTGTATATATTAATTGTTGAGATATGTTGATGTGGGTATATTTCTGACCGTGTTTTGCACCCCCTTCCATATGAACTCTTTTCTCTTCGTTTCGGTCAAGCATTTCTTTGATGGGAAGCTATTATCAACAAATGCATTTGCAGCTACGGTGCATCTCACATACTGACATCAATTTTTTTTTTGTATTTTCTTTCACTCCGTCTGTCTGTCTGTCTGTCTGTCTGTCTGTCTGTCTCTCTCTCTCTCTCTCTGTCTCTCTGTCTGTCTGTCTGTCTGTCTGTCTTTGTGTGTGTCTCTCTCTCTCTTTTTGTATTTTCTTTGACTCCGTCTATCTGTATGTCTGTCTCTGTCTATCTCTGTGTCTGTCTGTCTGTCTCTGTCTATGTCTCTGTCTCTCTGTCTCTGTTTTTTTTTCTCTGTCTGTCTGTCTCTGTCTGTCTGTCTGTCTGTCTGTCTGTCTGTCTGTCTGTCTGTCTGTCTGTCTGTCTGTCTGTCTGTCTGTCTCTGTCTCGGTCTCTGTCTCTCTCTCTCTCGCAGTCAACCTTCTGTTCAACGACCCTAAAAAACTTTCCTTTACTAAGAACTTTTTTCTCAGGCAATATGCCAGCAGTTAGATACGAGTGCGCATACAATGTATGCAGCTTGCAATTAATTGAAAGTATCGTAAATAAAACATTTTTGTCGAGTACATTGAATTGCTTTAAACCAATCTTGTTAGTGAGACAATTCGTAGGCATTTTACAGTCTTTGAAGGAAATTTGTTTTTGCGTTTGTCAATTTCACATTGTATGTTGTACCGACCTAGCAGACTAAATACCTTATCTGTATGTGTTCTCCAGTGCAAATGCTGTGACTTGCAAGGTTCTGGATATCTAAAGAAGACATAGAATGCAATAGCTCACATCCGTAGTGTAGACGAAATTGGTATTGTTTTCATTAGTGAACCCATTGTAATAAGGTTGACATATCAAATTTTGTTTACTGCTAGTAAAGAGAACATAAAGGTCCGTTCTTTTGCTGTTACCAAGATGTACACAAACGTGCAGTTTGGCAAAGCCAACCCCTCCATTTGAAGAAATATAAATTTCAACTTGTTACCACTACTTAAGAGTAAATTGGTTGCAATACAATCAGCAAGCAAAGCTCGCTGAGGTAGCTATTCTGATAACTGGTCTTATTTATATTGTACTAACAATATAAAGAAAGGAGCATTCCAAATATAATAAACAAGGGATTGTCTTTACAGTTTCTACTAGATTCTTCATCACAAGAGTTAGTTTTAATCATAGGACTCAGAAAACACAATCATATTTCAACAAAATTGAGGGGGGGTGGAAATAGGATTTGTATTAAAAATGAATTATGCCTATTTATCTTCTTTTTTTTTAGAAGGGAAGAGAGCAATATGAATGCTTGTCAGATATACACAAGGCGAGCATTCATCAATGGGATTCTTTTCTTATTACAATTTAAGAACATTGAATATGAAGGTATATCTTAATGAAAGTGCCTAATTAGAATTGTCTATCTTTGTCATTAATACAGATCAGGATGTGTCAACCATAAAACAATATGCCCATGAGGGCCTATGCTCTACTGGGATGGGGACAACAAAGGAAAGAGGAATAAGCAAGTCTAGTTTATAATGAATTGTGTATTTATTAAATGAACAAGTTATTTGGCAAGTTGCTGAGTGTAACTGGTGATGTGTTTGAAAAGTGAACTACAGACATAGTATTGATAAATCAAAGGTAGATGGTGTATGCCTTTATCAAATATATGATACATATAAGGAAGCATGCAAGTTTAATTCATGTTTTGAATAGATGTATTAACAAAAAGTGATTGATAAAAACAATGCGAAATATTATCTGACACAAGAAATTAGTTGTAAATCTGCAGCATTATCGAGACAGAAGGTAACAATGTTTGCAAGTAAGACAGGCAAGTCTCTTTGTAGGTATTGGGTAGACATACATAATAAAAATATAAATCAGAAAGCATGTGAAATTGCAATTGGCACTAAAATAAGTTGTGTATACGTAGATCAGAAAAGGAACCAAACTCTCATGGATACCTAGCTACTGTGTAACTTTGGTGAAGATCAGATACTAAATGGAGCCTCTATTATGTTCACAAGCTCTGTTATAAGAATTTCGGCAATTCCAAGGACCATAATCCAGTCTTGCATGGGCGGATCTGGCTGGTTTGCAAAAGGAACCGAGCTCTCATGGATATCTAACTACTGTATAATTTTGATTGAGATACAATCAAAACTAAAGACTTTATCATGTTCACAAGCTCTATTATAGCAATTCTGACAATTTCAAGGGCCATAATCCAGTCTTGCATGGCCGGATCTGGCTGGTTTGCAAAATGAGCCAAGCTCTCATGGAAACCTAACTACTGTGTAAGTTTGGTGAAGATCAGATAGTAAATAGAGCCTCTATTGTGTTCATAAGCTCTATTATAGCAATTTTGACAATTTCAAGGGCCATAATCCAGTCTTGCATGGGCGGATCTGGCTAGTTTGCAAAAGGAACCGATCTCTCATTGATATCTAACCACTGTATAAGTTTGATTGAGATACAATCAAAACTGAAGACTGTATCGCGTTCACAAGCAATTGTTTACGGACGCATGGACGCACAGCAGGGACGGACACACAGACGACGGACACCACGCCACGGCATAAACTCTTCTGGCCTTTGGCCAGTAGAGCTAAACACTGACTAATAACAGCATGAACTACACAGGTCTTCAGCTTGATTCTGATAAATACAAAGTTAGTACTATGATATTAGTTTTTTCCCAGTGTGTCACGGTAAGAACAGTTTGGATGAAAACATTGCAATATCAAATGATACTGCCGAAGCAGAATTATACAAGTTTGACATTTAATTAAATCATGATTTTTAAACAGTTAATTGAACTATTCCATCACTTCTTAGTTATTGAGATATTGAATCTAATGTAGTTGCATGCAAAACTTTAACCAGAATTTCTAAGTGAAATAATAAAGAGCAATACTTTGCATTATGTGCAAGATTGCGTTATCAAACTTGATTATAAACATAAGGTATGATGGTTGGAAGGGCTGTATAATGTTTCAATGTAACGCATCAAGTAGTAATTGAGATATGGACTCCTAATGTAGTTGCACACAACACTTAAACACATAATATGCATTATATGCAGAATAGAGTTACATAACTTGATTATTTACATAGGTGTGATGGTTGGGAGGGGTTCTATAAAGTATAAAGTTTCAATACAATACATCGAGTAGTTAATGAGATATGTACACTTAGTGTAGTTACACACAACAGTTTAACCAGAATTTAACAAGTATAACAGTATAACAAGAGCTGTCGGAGGACAGTATGCTCGACTATTCCACTGCTTATTTGATTACTGAGATAATGGACTCTAATGTAGTTGCATGCTAAACATTAACCACAATGTCTTAAAGGGTGATAATTTGCATTATATGCAGGATAGAGTTATTTAACTTTTTTTTCAGGTGTGATGGTTGGGAAGGGTTGTATAACGTTTCAATGGAATGCATCAAGTAGTTACTAAGATATGGACTCTTAATGTAGTTGCACGCACACCTTTAACCATAGCGGGCAACAATTTGCACAATATGCAACTAGTTCAAAGTTATTGCAAAAAATAGTTTTTTTTTCATTAAAGGTGCTGATCATGACCATTACCTAAACTAAGTTTCAGGGTCATAGGCCTAAGCAATCAGTAGTTTTAAAGCAAGGAATGTTTCTGTATTGAAGGTCGCAGTGAACTTGACCTATTGACTCCAAACTCTCTAGGCATCACCAACATGCTATGATGTATGTCCATACCAAGTTTGAAGATCATAGGCCTAGGCGTATGTAAGTTATAAGGGTAAATGCTAGCTTTCACAAAAACTTTAACCATTAAATGTTTCTTCACAGAAAGGTCACAGTGACCTTGACCTTTGACCTAGTACCTCCAAACTCTCTAGGCAAAACCAACTTGAAGATCACAGGTCTAAGTGTATGTTAGTTATAAGGGTAAATGCTAGCTTGCCCGAAAACTTTAACCATGAACTGTTTCCATATAGAAGGTCACAGTGACCTTGACCTTTGACCTACTGACTCCAAAGTTTATAGGCATCACCATGTTGCTATGAAGAATGTCCATGCAAACTTTAAAGACCATAGGCCTAGGCATATGTTAGTTATAAGGGTAAATGCTAGCTTGCACAAAAACTTTAACCATGAACTGTTTCTATATAGAAAGTTACAGTGACCTTGACCTTTGACCTACTGACTCCAAACTGTGTAGCCATCACAAACTTGCTATGAAGTATGTCCATACCAAGTTTAAAGATCATTGGCCTAGGCGTATGTAAGTTATAAGGGTAAATGCTAGCTTGCACAAAAACTTTAACCAACGCCGACGACGATGTGACTACAATAGCTCCCCTTATTCTTCGAATAGTCAAGCTAAAAAGGCCCATACATTACACTTTATGCAGGATTGAGTTATGTAACTTGATTATTGAAATAGGTGTGATGGTTTATAGGCATCACCATGTTGCTATGAAGAATGTCCATGCAAACTTTAAAGATCATTGGCCTAGGCGTATGTAAGTTATAAGGGTAAATGCTAGCTTGCACAAAAACTTTAACCAACGCCGACGACGATGTGACTACAATAGCTCCCCTTATTCTTCGAATAGTCAAGCTAAAAAGGCCCATACATTACACTTTATGCAGGATTGAGTTATGTAACTTGATTATTGAAATAGGTGTGATGGTTGGTAATCATTGTAGGAGGTTTTAATGCAACCCATCTTGTAACTGAGCTATGGTTAAATATGTGTACAATAGCTCTCATATTCTCTGAATAGTAGAGCTAAAAACCAAACCAGACACAACTCATGCAATTAGCATATTATAAGTTAGAAAATGACAAAAAGACTGTTTTAGTGTTATATAAGCACTTCACCTATAACTGAACAAGAAGCCAGGGACCATGTTTCATCAGCCTGACATGTCACCATTTCCGGTGAAGGATTTATATACCCTTCATTACAATTAACAGTTGCATTGGAACCATATGTAGAAGAGTTGAATGATGCACTTCCATTTGATACAGTGATTACAGTGGAACTGCAATCTGTACAAACAATAAACAATGAACAAGACATGGATCAAAACCTCTCACTCATTTCATGTTGAGTTTGTTGTTGATGTGTGATAGTAACAATACCTGATGTTGTTTTGCCCTATAACCCTTTCCCTCATACAACAATTCTGCAGCAGACGACTTTGAACGTATTTTGTCAAAAAATAGAAAATCTCTGTAAGTGAATGGATAACCTATGACTAAAAGTGGAAAACATTGTTGCAAAAGGAGAAATGGCTCATTTTGAGCAATTTCTTCTTTTGTCACTATGTTTTCAAAAAGCCGTCTGCTGCAGAGGCGTCAGAAAGCGTCTACATGAGGGAAAGGGTTAAAGGACTATGTGTCCCTGTATCGCTCACCTGACTTTAGTTATTTGGTTCCAAATCAGCAGTATTGGAGAAAAAGAATGGCACATGGTAACCATATATTTCAACAAACCAATATGGCTTGAATACCTTTTTAAAATGTCATCCAATCCTTTACAAGTTGTGTAGCTTTAAGCCCTTTTTGATGGCCCGCAGAGAAGCTACGTTATTCAACAAATCAATATTGCTTGATCATATTTTGTAGAGAGTCCTTTATTGAAAATATCTACCAAATGATGTTGAAACAGACCAGCAGTTTAAGAAAGGACTAAGTTGTAATTTTTCCCATTTCTGATGCTTTAGCATCAAATTTAATTCTCTGAGAAAATATTAAAGAGGAACACCAAAGGAAGATTCCTGTTAAGCTTTTTGTTGTTGAAAGTGATTCAGTGATGAGAACAATCTTGTGAAAAAATACATTTTGACGATGCTCGAAAAAAACTTCAGCCACAGAGTGATCACAATAGCTCTACTTGAATTCATTATTCTCAGGTGAGCTGAAACCGCTTTATAGGATTTTAGGGTTTGTGAAATGGATATCTGCTTGTCACCAGCTTTCTGCAAATCAAGTATATTGAAGTTGATACATTTGAAATTACATATCAAGTACAGTCGAACCTCGTTAAACCGGACGCCGTTAATCCGGGAAATTCGGGATCCGGACATAAAATTCAGGGAACGGATTTTTTATGCTTAATTATTCTCCGTTAATACGGAAATTCGCGTTCCGGAACCGGACGAAAAAAATCGGGAACGGACTGACCATTTCCACATATAATCCGTTTCGTTAGTGCGGAAGTCCAAACAGTAATGTACATGACTGTACAGAAAACATAGACAGTATATATGTTTTTACTCAATTAGTCTGTGTCATTGTTTTCTGTAGTGTCCGTTTGTCCTAAAACGTGTTAAAGCTGTATACTATGTAATAGCCTAAGGCTGTTCAATAATCTGCAAGCGTGTGTCATTGTTTACTTTGATTAGCAGCCATAAAATAGCAGCCAAATTGTCAAACAGATCTAAACTGATTTTGAGACTAAAATTTCGATATTTTGACCCAGAGACAAGTGTAGATCTGACAAAAATAATAAGTTGTTCAATATTTTTATATTTTGACGTTCATTTTTCAAAAACGTACATGTTTACGTACTGGTTATCTATGTGTTGTAAATCTCATGATAAAGCTTTGCTTACGACAAACAGTGCAATTTGGAGGTAAATGGTAAATACAATATCGCTGACAGTTTGCAAAACTATTTTGAATGAATTTCCCTCAATTATAATCATGTATCCCCGCAATATCTAGGGAAATATTGGGTCCCATTCTTTGACTCCTATTGTTATGCTAAGACGAAAATTTAGCGTAGGCAAAATAAACAAGAGGCCCAAGAGGGCCAGTATCGCTCCACGGCCATAAGGCAAAAATAAAATCTCCAAACAGCCCTGCCCCCTGGTGGCTATTTTTTTACCAACCACCATGGCTTAAAGGAATCTTGTAGAGTGTCACACAAGGAATGTTTCTGCAAGATTATTTGAAAATCGGCCTGACACTTTTGGAGGAGAGGATATTTTAAGTTTTCACTATAGCCATATAAGGCAAAATAGCCCCACCCCCTGGCAGCCATATTTTTCAACCAATCAACATGGCTTGAAGGAATCTGATAATGTTTCTGCAAGATTATTTGAAAATCGGCCTGACACTTTTGGAGGAGAGGATATTTTAAGTTTTCACTATAGCCATATAAGGCAAAATAGCCCCACCCCCTGGCTGCCATGTTTTTCGCCCAATCAACATGGCTTGAAAGAATCTGATAGAGGATCACCCAATGAACATTTCTACAAAATTATTTGAAAATCGGCTGAACACTTTCGGAGAAGAAGATTTTTTAAGTTTTCACTATGGTCATATAAGGCAAAATAGCCCCGCCCTCTGGCGGCCATGTTTTTCGACCAATCAACATGGCTTGAAGGAATCTTGTAGAGTGTCACACAAGGAATGTTTCTGCAAGATTATTTGAAAATCGGCCTGACACTTTTGGAGGAGAGGATATTTTAAGTTTTCACTATAGCCATATAAGGCAAAATAGCCCCACCCCCTGGCAGCCATATTTTTCAACCAATCAACATGGCTTGAAGGAATCTGATAGAGGGTAAGCCTAGGAACATTTCTACAAAATTATTTGAATATCAGCCAAACACTTTCGGAGGAGAAGATTTTTTAAGTTTTCACTATGGTCATATACGGCAAAGTAGTCCCGCCCTCTGGCTGCCATGTTTTTCGCCCAATCAACATGGCTTGAAAGAATCTGATAGAGGATCACCCAATGAACATTTCTACAAAATTATTTGAAAATCGGCTGAACACTTTCGGAGAAGAAGATTTTTTAAGTTTTCACTATGGTCATATAAGGCAAAATAACCCGCCCTCTGGCGGCCATGTTTTTCGACCAATCAACATGGCTTGAAGGAATCTGATAGAGGGTCACCCAATGAACATTTCTACAAAATTATTTGAAAATCGGCTGAACACTTTCGGAGAAGAAGATTTTTTAAGTTTTCACTATAGCTATATACGGCAAAATAGCCCGCCCCCCTGGCAGCCATGTTTTTCGCCCAATCAACATTTCTTGAAGGAATCTGATAAAGGGTCACCCAAGGAACATTTCTACAAAATTATTTGAAAATCAGCTGAACACTTTCGGAGAAGAAGATTTTTTAAGTTTTCACTATTGCAATATAAGGCAAAATAGCCCCGCCCCCCTGGCGGCCATGTTTTTCAATCAATCAACATTTCTTGAAGGAATCTAATAAAGAGTCACCCAAGGAACATTTCTACAAAATTATTTGAAAATCGGCCTGACACTTTTGGAGAAGAAGATTTTTTAAGTTCTCACTATTTTTTTCTTTCGGTTGCCATGGAAACCAGAATTTCGAATGGATCAACAAAAATTGAAGGAATTTAGTAGAGGACATTGAGAGGATGCTTCCCATGAAGTTTCAACCAAATTGGCCAAGTGGTTAGGTAGAAGAAGTTGTTTAAAGGAAAAAGTTTACGCACGCACGCACGCACGCACGACGGACAATTCGCCATGACATAAGCTCCACTGGCTGAAAGCCAGTGGAGCTAAAAATCGTTAATCCAGAAGATTCGCAATCCGGACTTTTTTCTCTGCTATTCAAAGTGTCCAGATTAACGAGGTTTGACTGTATATTGAAGTTGATACCTTTGAAAATAAGTAAGAAAATGGCAAACAAGGGCAAAGAGATAACTCCAAAGATTATGCACGCTAGAAATATGGTTCTTGTGCATTGCACATTGACAGGTCGACTTATAGAAAACAGAAACAAGAGGGCCATGATGGCCCTGGAATCGCTCACCTGATCTTTTTTTTTCACTTTAGCTTTATAAGCCCCGACCCCTGGCAGCCATAGTTTCCGACCAATCAACTTGGCTTGAAGGAATCTGATAGAGGGTCACCCTAGGAACATTTCTACAAAATTATTTGAAAATCGGCCAGACACTTTTGGAGGAGAAGATTTTTTAAGTTTACACTATAGCCATATAATGCAAAATAGCCCTGCCCACTGGCGGCCATGTTTTTTGACCAATCAACATGGCTTGAAGGAATCTGAAAGTGGGTCATCCAAGGAACATTTCTACAAAATTATTTGAAAATCGGCCTGACACTTTCGGAGAAGAAGATTTTTTTAAGTTTTCACTATAGCCATATAAGGCAAAATAGCCCCGCCCCCCCCTGGCGGCCATGTTTTTCGACAAATCAAATTGGCTTGAAGGAATCTGATAGAGGGTCATCCAAGGAACATTTCTACAAAATTATTTGAAAATCAGCCTGACACTTTCGGAGTAGAAGATTTTTTAAGTTTTCACTTTGGCCATATAAGGCAAAATAGCCCCGCCCCCTGGCGGCCATGTTTTTCGACTAATCAACATGGCTTGAAGGAATCTGATAGAGGGTCACCCAAGGAACATTTCTACAAAATTATTTGAAAATCGGCCTGACACTTATGGAGGAGAAGATTTTTTAAGTTTTCACTATAGCCATAAAAGGCAAAATAGCCCCGCCCCCTGGCGGCCATGCTTTTTGACCAATCAACATGGCTTGAAGGAATCTGACAGAGGATCACCCAAGGAACATTTCTACAAAATTATTTGAAAATCGTCACTTTTGGAGGAGAAGAATTTTTAAGTTTACACTATAGCCATATAAGGCAAAATAGCCCCGCCCCCCTGGCGGCCATGTTTTTCGATCAATCAACATGGCTTGAAGGAATCTGATAGAGGGTCACCCAAGGAACATTTCTACAAAATTATTTGAAAATCGGCCTGACACTTTCGGAGGAGAAGATTTTTTAAGTTTTCACTATAGCCATATAAGGCAAAATAGCCCCGCCCCCCCTGGCGGCCATGTTTTTCAACCAATCAACATAGCTTGAAGGAATCTGATAGAGGGTCATCTAAGGAACATTTCTACAAAATTATTTGAAAATCTGCCAACCAGTTTGGGAGAAGAAGAATTTTGAATTTTTTTTGGTTTCGTTGCCATGGAAACCAGAATTTTGCATGGATCCCAAATATTTGAAGGAATTCTGGTGAGGTCATTGAGGGGATGCTTTCTGTGAAGTTTCATCCAAATTGACCCACTGGTTACTGAGGAGAAGAAGTTGACGCACGACGCACGACGCACGACGGACGACGGACAAAAGGCGATCACAATAACTCACTTTGAGCAAAGCTCAGGTGAGCTAAAAACAAGAGGGCCATGATGGCCCTGGATCGCTCACCTTAATTATACAATGTACTGCAATGCAAAACACATCAAGACAATTATTCTGAATGCAACCTCCACAGTGTTAACAATATTTTCCTTCATTTGGCCTAGTGATCTGTATTTTTTTTACCTGATATGAGCCATATTCCAACATGGACTAGATATCATCACGACAACATTCTGACAAAGTTTCAACTTGCTCAAAGTAAAAATGCGGCCTCCGGAGTTTGAACAATATTTTCCTTTATTGACCTAGTTTCTGATCCAATATGACCCCTATTCGAACTTGACCTAGATATAATTCAGACAAACATTTTGACAAAATTTCAAGCTGCTGAAGCAAAACATGTGGCATCCAAAGTATTCACATGATTTTTCTTCAATTTGATCTATTGACCTAGTTTTTGACCCAGCATGACCCATATTCTAACATGGCCTACATATCATCAAGAAAAATATTCTGATAAAGTTTCATCACGCTGAAATTAAAAATGCAGTATCCAGAGTGTTAACAAGATTACCCTTCAATTTGGCCTAGTGACCTAGTTTTTAACCCGGCATGACCCATATCCAAACTTGGCTCAGATATCATTCAGACAAACATTCTGACAAAATTTCAAGCTGCTGAAGCAAAAATAAGGCATCCAAAGTGTTAACAAGATTTTACTTCAATTTGACCTAGTGACCTAGTTTTTGACCCGGCATGACCCATATTCTAATTTTTCAAATTTCAAGCCGCTGAAGCAAAACATGCGGCTCCTACAGAGTTAACAAGATTTTCCCTCAATTTGGCCTAGTGACCTAGTTTCTGATCCAATATGACCCATATTTAAACTTGACCTAGATATCTTTAAGACAAACATTCTAACAAAATTTCAAGCTGCTGAAGCAAAAAATGCGGCATCCAAAGTGTTAACAAGATTTTCCTTCAATTTGACCTAGTGACCTAGTTTTTGACCTGGCATAACCCATATTTGAACTTGACCTAGATATTTTTAAGACAAACATTCTGACAAAATTTCAAACTGCTGAAGCAAAAATTGCGGCCTCTGGAGTGTTAACAAGACTTTCCTTCAATTTGACCTAGTGACCTACTTTTTAACCCGACTTGACCCATGTTCGAACTGGACATATCATCAAGACAAACATTCTGATAAAGTTTCAACATGCTCAAAGTGAAAATGTGGCCTCCAGAGTGTTAACAAGATTTCCATTCAATTCGACCTAGTGACCTAGTTTTTGACCTCATATGGCCCAGTTCCGAACTTGTCCAAGATTTTATGGAGATGAACGTTCTGATAAACTTTCATGAAGATTGGATGCAAAATGTAGGCCGTAGAGTGTTAACAAGCTCAAATGTTGACGACGCACGACGGACGGACGCCGGTCAAAATGTGATCCCAATAGCTCACCTTGTACTTCGTGCATAGGTGAGCTAAAAAAGCTGAGCTAAACAAAAAACCTTAACCGGACGACCACGCCGCCGCCGCCGGACGACTCTAGGGTCATGACAATACCTCTCGTATTCTTTGAATAGTCAAGCTATAAATGACAAAGGGAGATCCCTAAAGAAACATGAGGGCCATGATGGCCCTGGATCGCTCACCTGATTTTATTTTGTTTCACTTTAGCCATATAAGGCAAAACAGCCCTGCCTCCTGACAGCCATTCTTTTTTACCAACAACCATGTTTTTTGACAAATCAACATGGCTTGAAGGAATCTGATAGAGGGTCACCCAAGGACAATTTCTACATTTTTTTTGGAAAATCGGCCTTACACTTTCGGAGAAGAAGATTTCTTCAGTTTCCAATATAGCCATATAAAGCAAAAAAGCCCCGTCCCCTGGCGACCATGTTTTTTTACCAATCAACATGATTTGAACGAATCTGGGTTCACCCAAGGAACATTTCTATAACAATATTTGAAAATCACCAACCAGTTTGGGAGAAGTAAAATTATAAAGTTCTGTTTCTGAATTCTGTATGGATCCCAAAAAATTGAAGGAATTCTGGTGAGGTCAATGACAGGATGCTTTCTGTGAAGTTTTATTCCAATTGACCTACTGGTTACATAGGAGATGTTGAAGCACGACGGCTGACAGACAAAAGGAGATAACAATAACTCGCCTTGAGCACAAAGAAGTGCAGGTGAGTTAAAAGGCATCCTAAAATGATGAACCTTGTTTTGAATTATTATCCTGAAACAATCCCTCCCCCACCAAATAAAAGCAAATTTATAAACAATTAAGACAAAGCTTAATGGACAGACAATACCAGACATGTCTCCATGCCTATAACAGACACTGGCTACACACATAAACAATCTTGATTCCAGACCTAATACGTTATATGATTCTTAAGAAAATCTAAATTGTATCTAGATACTTGATATTCTTGTGATGAATCTTATCTTTGTCAAGTAGTTTAAACAAGAGGGCCATGATGGCCCTGGATCAGTCACCTGATTTTTTTTTTTCACTTTAGCTATATAAGCCCCGCCCCCTGGCGGCCATAGTTTCGAACCAATCAACTTGGCTTGAAGGAATCTGATAGAGGGTCAATCAAGGAACATTTCTACAAAATTATTTGAAAATCGGCCTGACACTTTTGGAGAAGAAGATTTTTTAAGTTTTCACTATAACCATATAATGCAAAATAGCCCTGCCCACTGGCAACCATGTTTTTTGACCAATCAACATGGCTTGAAGGAATCTGATAGTTGGTCACTTAAGGAACATTTCTACAAAATTATTTGAAAATCGGCTTGACACTTTTGGAGAAGAAGATTTTTTAAGATTTCACCATAGCCATAAAAGGTTAAAATAGCCCCGCCCCCCCTGGCGGCCATGTTTTTCGAACAATCAACATGGCTTGAAGGAATCTGATAGAGGGTCAATCAAGGATCATTTCTACAAAATTATTTGAAAATAGGTCTGACACTTTCAGAGAAGAAGATTTTTTAAGTTTTCACTATTTTTTTTCGTTCGTTGCCATGGCAACCAGAATTCTGCATGGATCCCAAAATGTTTAAGGAATTCTGGTGAGGACATTGAGAGGATGCTTTCTGTGAAGTTTCATCCCAGTTGACCCACCGGTTACAGAGGAGAAAATGTTGACGGACGACGGACGATGGGCGACGGATGCCGGACATAGGGCGATCACAATAACTCACCTTGAGCACTTCGTGCACAGGTGAGCTAAAAACAAGAGGGCCAAAATGGCCCTAGATCGCTCACCTGAGTTATGCAATGAGATTTAAAATGCAAAACACAAGACAGTCTCAAGCTGCTGTAGCAGTAATTGCAACTTCTAGAGTGTAGATTTCCCTTATATATGGCCTTGTGACCCATTTTTTTTTAACCGAACATTACCCATATTCAAACTTGGCCTCCATATCATCAAGACAAACATGCTGATGAAGTTTTTTTCAAGTTAAAATACAGCCTTTACAAGATTTTCCTTCAATTTGACCTAGTGACCTAGTTTTTGACCCAATATGACCCATATTCAAACCTGGCCTAGATATTATTTAGACACATTCTGACAAAATTTCAAGCTGCTGAAGAAAGAAGTGCGGCCTGAAGAGTGTTAACAAGAATTCTTCAATTTGGCCTATGACCCTGTTTTTGACTCTGCATGACCCATATTCGAACTTGGCTAACATGTCATCTAGACAAACATTCTGACAAAGTTTCAATATTCTCAAGTTAAACATGCAGCCTCAAGAGTGATAACAAGAATTTCCTTCAATGTGACCTAGTGACCTAGGTTTTGACCCAATATGACCCATATTAGAACTTGGCCTAGATATCATTAAGACAAACATTCTGACAAAATGATTTTTCTTCAATTTGGCCTAGTGACCTACTCTTTGACTAAACATTACCCATATTCAAACTAGGCCTAGATATCATCATTGTGACAAACATTCTGATGAAGCAATAATTGCGGCCTCTAGAGTGTTAACAAGATATTCCTTCAATTTGGACTAGTGACCTACTTTTTGACCAGATATTCAAACTTGGCCAACATGTTTTTAACATGTTCAAGTTAAAAATGCGGCCTCCAGAGTGTTAACAAGATTTCCTTTCAATTTGACCTAATGACCTAGATTATAACCTCATATGGCCCAGTTTCATGCCTGTCCAAGATTTGATGGGAGATGAATGTTCTGATAAACTTTCATGAAGATTGGATGCAAAATGTAGCCTGTAGAGCGTTAACAAGGCAATTGTTGACGATGCACGATAGACGATGGATGGACGACGGATGGACGACAGACAAAATGTGATCATAATAGCTCACCTAGAGCACTTTGTGCAAAGGTTAGTTAAAACTTGAAGAGTTAAAATACAAAAGCATCTTCGCAAAACTGTAAGGTTTGATCTCACAGTGGAAACTTATAGCTGCTGCATGAGCATAAGGTACAAAAAGTCAGTCCATAATTGAATTGTGTTGTGGGTATTCTGTATTCTGGCATGTATTTTTGCCACTAAATGCACCATTTAATCAGTTATATCAGGGACCCTATATTAAAGGGATATGAAACGCATCGATAAGTTCCGTTATCTTCGCCTAGCTATAAGAAAAGCGGACATTAGCCCCTCTGGTCATTATCCACTTAGTAAATTCTTTTTCGATGTGCTGTTTTATTAAAAATCATTAGTTTAAATAGGAATAACCAAGAATGTAAGTACATTACATAATTTCGATCTTTATTTCTTACATTTACATTAATTTTGAGCTTGTATTTAAACAAAAAATGATAGTTATTGCAATTAGTTTCTGTAGTCGATTTTTTTCACAAAATTGTGGTTAAAAAAGTCAAAACGAAGAATACAGGCTCTACATACGACTATTTTTTGTTCTATATTGCCTTTATAAAAACGTCAGATTATAAATGTTAAATGGTCAATCTTGGTTTAAATTAGTTTTACAAACATGTTGTATGCAAAGAAGAATATAATATTGTTGGAGAAAAAAATGACAAAAAATACGATGAAATTTAACAAAATTGTGGTCAAAAATGTCAAAAAGAAGAATACCGGCTCTACATAGGACCGTCTTTTGTTCTATATTGCCGTTATAAACACATTTAAATGTTATATTATAAATGTTGAATGATCAATCTTTGTTTTAATCATTTGATTATACCTGATGGTTGCCGAGAATTATCTAGAATTGTTTGTGAAAATCTGTGAAAAAATGCGATGAATTTTTAAAAAGATCACGGCCATTTGCCAAATGACGAATCGGGGCTATGCAAAACATCATTTTCTGTTCAATGTTGCCTTTATAAATACATTTAAACGTCAGATTATAAATGTTAAATGATCAATCTTGTTTTAAAATAGTTTAACAAACATGTTGTAAGGAAGAATCTAATATTGTTGGAGAAAAAATGCGATGAAATTTAACAAAATTGTGGTCAAAAAAGTCAAAACGAAGAATACAGGCTATACATAGGACCGTTTTGTGTTCTATATTGCCGTTATAAACACATTTAAATGTTATATTATATATTCAGTTTCACTTTAATTTATGTCAAAGAAGTGTTTGTGTGTGTTCCCAGCTCCAGGAAGTTAGAAGGAAATTATTAGACTTCTATGGAATAAATATATCCTCTCTGCAGTAGTGAATTTACTATTAATCAAAGTATGTAGCAACTGCATACTTTGAGCAGTATAATAATCCCTGATAAAAGTAAATATATAATGCCAGATGATTGCAACTTGGTCAAAATATGAGAAGCAGATAATCAAAAGTGCCATACAAACTGTTTGTATCTTAAAGTTTTTATTTGTGAAATAAAAACAATAACTGATAATTATAAAATATTTTGATTGATAACGGATTAGTTGGTTATTGAAAACATGGGATTATCTCTTGATTGAATTGTCCCAAACAATAAAATATATGAAATTCTAAAGAGGTCTACCATATCACAGTTACCAGAAGTCAGGGTGACTTATGTTATGTAACATTATGCAATCATTTCTGGCCTTGTCACATGTGTGTTGGTAACAAACTAATTAATTGGTTTTATAACCCCTTTATTGTGCATACATGTAGGGACTTAGGCTAATTGGCAATTAAAGTCTTCTTATATAACCCTTCTCAACATTCTTAAATTCTGCAGCAGACAAATTCGAAATCATCCTCGGCAATACATTTTGCAAATATATCTATCTATAAGATTGTAAATGTAATTATGATTAAAATAAAAGGCAAAAAATGTTTTTAAAAAGGAAAAAATGCCCATGAATCATAAATTCTTAAAACGGCAAATGGTTATTTACTTCGCTTGGTACTTTTTAAAGAATTTCGATGATTTATGTCGGAGAATCGTGGCTGATATAGCTGAAATAATAATGCAAAGGAGTCTATATTGTGTGTCCCTGGTACCTGAAAGCGAGAGAGAATAAACGAAAACAGTCGTATTAACGCGCAAGTAACCGTACGAAGCGAGGCCAACATATTACTGATAAGGCTGATGTAACCGCACACGTTTCATATCCCTGTAATATAGTGTCCCTGGTTAGTTGCAATCATTTCCTTACACTTTTACATTTAATTGACACTAGTTCCACTTTTAGAAACGATCATTTTGTTTCCCTACAAGGAAATGCACAAACAAGTGAAATTACTTTTACCATTTCAATGTCTTATCTAATAATATGTATTACAACTTTTGTCCAGGGTAAAATCCTGTTTACCTATGTAGTCTAAAGCCACTACACTACATACACAATTTCAATTTAAAATATTTATTGTTATTGGATATCACTATTGAAAACTTAAATTTTCAACCAAATGTTTTTCCTTTTCAAACAGCATTCTTTGAATAAATGGAAATTTTATCATTAATTTCAATTGGCAAGTATTAAATCAAAATGTCAAATCCTTCTGAACAAAAGTTAATTATAAACCTTCACTTTCCCAGGGAAGCCTTATCATCCGTTTAAAAGTATTAAACTATAATAATAATGTGAGTGCAAAACTGTAATAAAACTCTTTCTTGAATAAAACAGGATTGTCTATCGCCATTAACCCTTTCTTACATGCAACAAATCTGCAGCAGATAACTTAGAATGATTTTGGGAAAATATTTAAAATATATATAAAGGAAAGTATGATAATTGAATAGAGTGGAAAACATTGTGACCTGCATGTGGGAAACGGTTAACCATTCCCAACATGCACGTAACAATGTTTTCCACCATTTTCAATTATCATATTTTTCTTTATATAGATTTAAGTAAACACTTTCACACACACACACCAACAAATTTGCGGGTGACCACTCTCATAAGACATGGGCAAAAATATGGAATATATCTATTAATGAATAGAGTTGAAAAAAGAAAAATTTCTTATTATACTAACTTAGTATACTAACTGTGTTTACCCTCGTAAAATAAAGTATTATTATTATTATTATTATTATTATTATTATGATCAATTTCTCCTTTTGTCACAATATTTTCAAAAGTCACCTACTGCAGATGTGTCTACATGTGGCTGTGAGTGAGAAAGCGTAAAGCAGATTGATTGATTGGGGTTAATCCCAATTTTCAACACATTTTCAGTTATATCACAGAGGCCAGTTAAACTACCCCTTTATTAACTGGTTTTCTCACTCAAGTAATTGCAAGCAAATTGCTGCTTTTCAACATAGACTGTTGACTTGTCGTATTGACTTTCGTCAAATGTTAGAAAGACTGTTGAATAAGCCAGGGTTAGAACTCACAACCACTCGATTGACAGCCCACATCGCTACCGGGGCTAGAGGATAAGCAGATTGTGGAACCGAACTGAGACGTCATGAATGAAGACCATTTTTGTTAAAAGTTAAATATAAATTCATCTTTAAGGGGTATATAGTTTGTATTTTTAAAACTCTAGGGTTTATCAAAGTAATAACGGAGAAGGTACGGGGCAAAGACACCTTTATCTCTGACTTTCCATCTTGTCTTTATATGTTATCAAATTGGTTTATCACATAATGATTGTTTTTGCAATTTCTTACATCAAAGTCAATTAGAAAATAAAGTCAATCACAATGTCAATTTAACAGACATTATATTTTTGTCTGCATTCCCATATCAGGTAAACTGCTAATTAATGGATACGCTACATCCTCATGTTCAATTATATTTTGTTTTTATTACTCAAAATTACCTAAAATGTAATGACAAAATATAAATAGATACATTATATAAACCTGGAACAGAAATATTTTTACATTTACATATATTCATTGGCCTTGAAAATATATATATATATATTAGATGCATGCAAAAGCATTCATCTGTTTCTATTTCAATATAATATAAAGCAACTTAACAATCACAAATCGACACTAAAATATATACATAGACACTATAAAAATATACACATCGTAACTATAAACCTGCATTTAAATTTAAAGCAAATAGGCAATTATTTTGAATAACAGAAAATTAAGACATACATATTATTATCGTTATACATAACAATACTCAAGAACAAAAGTCATTCACAGTTCATGAATCTAATTAAGAGATACTCTTGGAACATTTCTAGGCATTTATTTCAAAATCTGCCTGACAGTTTCTTAGAGGATTTACCCTTTTTCTGATTCAATGGTAACTAGAATTCTAAAAAGATCAAAAGAATTAAAGAAACTAAGATAAGATCACTGATAAGACGCTTTACATGAAGTTTCTTCACAAATGATCCAGCGAGTACAGATGAGAAGATGAATTAATCAATCTTTGACAATAATAGTCACATTGTGATCACAATATTGCACTTCAAGCTTCTCGTTGAGGCAAGCTTAAACTATAAAGACTCCGAAAACATTGTAAAAGATTAGTAATACTAAGCAGTAAGTCATTACCTATAATAACACAAGTTCCGGTGCTCCCAGTGTATCCAGTGTTACATGTACATGTACTTCCAGTCCCAGCATCCTGACTACTTCCAGTCCCAGCATCCTGACATGTGGCTTGGTCATCTGAACATGCTTCTGAAGAAGGGCATGCACTCCCTAATGCCACCTCTGAATTTTAAGAAATCAAGTATAAAAATAAATAATTATAAGAACTAAAATATACATATGATTGGACAATTATTACAATTATTACTATTGTATTGGTCCATTGCAGTAAATGATCATGAATAATCACTTTCACATAGATGATTTTCTCAGATTGATTCTTTACCAATATTCTTTTACCCAACCCTTTCCAACATACATCTATTCTTCAGCAGACGACTTTAAACACACCTACATGTAGGCAAAACCATGAACAATCTCTATTAAGATATAATTGTTGAATAGGGCTGGAAAAAGTGTCACTTATTGAAGAAAAAGGATAATTCTTATATATGGAATACAAGTCTTATTGCCTTATATAAGGTTGTTATTTAATAGATTATTCAGAACTGGTGAGTACCCAGGAGCTTGGTCTCAATCGGTTATTATACCACTACATAAAAAAGGCAATATCAACGATCCAGATAATTACAGGGGTATCACATTGATTGATTGTTTTAGTAAACTTTACATCAGCATACTCTCCAGTAGGGTAACATTTTTTGTTAACGCTTATTATGACAGATAAAATAACTGAATCTCAGGCAGGCTTTCGACAGGGATATTCTACAGTCGACAATGCTTTTATACTTCAAGCAGTTATTAATAAATATCTTTGCAAAAAGGGGAAAAAATTATATGTTGCCTTCATAGACTTTAAAAAAGCCTTTGATTCTGTTAACAGGTCAAAATTATTTACAGCCCTACGGCAACACGGTTTAAAGGGCAATTTGCTTAAATCTATTTCTGGCATTTATAAAGTTGTTAAAGCTCGTGTTAAAGATACAAATACTGATGATTTATCTAGTGCATTTAGTTGTCCAGTTGGTTTACGCCAAGGCTGTAAGTTAAGCCCTGTATTATTTTCACTTTTTATAAATGACCTTGAAGCTGCTATTAGAAATAGTGGCTCTCGGGGGATTCAACTGTATCCTGATATGATAGAAATATTCTCCTTAATGTTTGCTGATGATGTTGCGTTAATGAGTGACACGGTTATTGGTCTCCAGATGCAACTCAATGCCTTACACAAGTACTGCACTGATTGGCAGCTGGAGGTCAATACAAAGAAAACGAAAATTGTCATATTTAGAAATGGGGGGAGAATTTCTAAAAAAGAGCATTGGATTTATAATAGTAATCAAATTGAAATAGTTAACTTTTTCTCATATGTTGGTATTTGTTTTACAAGTAATGTATCATCGTACAGGATGGCTGAATATATGGCGGGGAAAAGTAAGAAAGTTTTAGTTTGTCTTTTAAAAAATCTACAAAGTGTCCTACCATTGTCTTATAAAACGTTTTTCAAAATTTTTGATGCCAAAATAACCCCAATATTATTATACGGGTCAGAGCTTTGGGGTCTAAAAAGAATGGAAACCGTAGAGAGAATTCATATATATGCCTGCAAACGCTATATGCATGCCCCACAAAATTCAATAAATTATGCCATATTAGGCGATTGTGGAAGATTCCCGCTATATATATCGGCATCTAAACGATGTATCAAATATTGGTTAAAAATTCTATGCATGCCTTATGATAGATATGTTAAAAAGTGTTATCTTATGCTGAAATTACTAGATGAAAATGGGCATCAAAATTGGGTTACAGATGTGAAAAATAATCTTTTTATGAATGGTTTTGGTTATGTTTGGGAGAGTCAACTTGTAACAAACAAAAAACACTTTCTCGTATCTTATGAAAGAAAGTTGAAAGACCAGTTCTATCAAATATGGCATGACTTCTGCAGTAATAGTAGTAAACTGTCTTACTATTGCTACTTTAAACCTAATTTTGCTGCTGAATCATACTTGTCATTAATTGATTTATGTAAATTTAGGAAAGCTCTTTCAACATTTAGAACATCTGCTCATGATCTTATGATAGAAAAGGGACGCCATTTAGGAATTGAAAGAAACCTCAGATACTGTCTGTTCTGTAATAATGTTATTGAATGTGAATTTCACTTTGTTCTGGTATGTCCTCTTTATAAAGAATTGCGCTTCAAATACATCCCTCAGAAACTGTACTTACACCCAAATTTAAATAAATTTTTCATACTGATGGCAAGTACTGATAAATAAATAATTAGGAATCTTTCAATGTTTATCTTTTATGCCTCGAAGAAGAGAACAGTTGAAATTAAGTTAGTTTCAAACCATAACAACACATGATGTAATTATTGTTATGTAGTTTATATGTATGTATATGGGCCGGTGGCCTTGTAATACAATAAAATTGAATTGAATTGAATATATCAAGCATTATTCTGTCAGTGGGATAGTGTTGAAGAGTTGGTGTGTGTATCTTATACAATAATCTAAGCAAGATTATTCTTATATCAAGCATTAATCTGTCTCTGGGATAGTGTTGAAGAGTTGGTGTGTGTATCTAATACAATAATCTAAGCAAGATTATTCTTATATCAAGCATTAATCTGTCTCTGGGATAGTGTTGAAGATTTGGTGTGTGTATCTAATACAATAATCTAAGCAAGATTATTCTTATATCAAGCATTAATCTGTATGTGGGATAGTGTTGAAGATTTGGTGTGTGTATCCAATACACTAATCTAAGCAAGATTAATCTAATATCAAGCATTAATCTGTATGTGTGATAGTGTTGAATATTTGGTGTGTGTGTCTAATACAATAATCTAAGCAAGATTACTCTAATATCAAGCATTAATCTGTATGTGTGATAGTGTTGAATATTTGGTGTGTGTATCCAATACAATAATCTAAGCAAGATTATTCTAATATCAAGCATTAATCTGTATGTGGGATAGTGTTGAATATTTGGTGTGTGTATCTAATACAATAATCTAAGCAAGATTATTCTAATATCAAGCATTAATCTGTATGTTTGATAGGGCTGAATATTTGGTGTGTGTATCTAATACACTATTAAAGCAAGATTATTCTAATATTAAGCTTTAACAGCAATAACTTTGGATGAGAATTGAGCCACTCCACATGAAAACTAATATTCAAATGTTTCAAATTAATGGTAATAAAGATCAAATAACATTCAGGATGTGTATCTGACTTTATGGCAAACATCCTCAATCCAGATCAGAATGCATGGACAACCATAAACTCAAAAACGAGACTTTGATCTCCATCTTCTGTAATACTATGTAAATCATAACTTATGCAAGTTGAATAATAATGTCTAGGTTTGTTGTAGAACAATACCTTAACATTCAAATATGTTTTATCATGTCTCCCAACTACCCATGTCCATGTGTTTCAACAAGATTTTTACAGTTAACTTAACCCTTTCCCTCATATAGACGCTTTATGACGCCTCTGCAGCAGACGGCTTTTTGAAAACATAGTAACAAAAGAAGAAATTGCACAAAACGTGCAATTTCTCCTTTTGTCACAATGTTTTCCACTTTTAGTCATAGGTTATCCATTCAATTATAGAGATTTTCCATACTTTGACAAAATATGTTCCAAGTCGTCTGCTGCAGAATTGTTGTATGAGGGAAAGGTTAATATATATGCCATTGTATGTGTCATCTGTTTTGATTAAATCTGAAGAATTGAAATAATATATGTAACATCTGGAAAATTAAAGGCTATAAGTTCAAAAATTCTAATAGCATCAAATTGCAATTGTTTCAGTTAGTGTTAGAAAATAAGAGAATTCGGCTGAGGTAAACTAAACCTTCAATTTAGTAACTGCTTCACATTTTTATCTGATAGGGGTCAACACTTTAGGACAGACAGACAGACAATTATTCAGTCATTTTCTTTTTTCAAGTGTTAGAAAAAAATATGTGAATCGCTCAAAACAAATAGTTGGTCCTTTTCACACTTTGTTGTATACTCGGTTTTAAAATCATTCTTTGATTTCACATGTCTACATTTTCTGTTATTTTTATCAAATAGTTCATTTCCCACTGAAAAAAAAGCACACAAAATTTGGCCAGGTTAATCACTGGCAAACTATCTTATGTGACAGTGTTACTTACTGTCTGCACATACTCCATTTGCAGTCTCATATTGTACTGTTTCACAGACAAAAGTTAAACCTGGAGTACCACAGATACCATTTACATCTGTGCAGCTATAATTATAGTAGGTAGAAAAAACTGTTTAATGTAACAGTGTTACTTACTGTCTGCACATGAATCGTTTATTGCATATCGTGTTGCCTCACAGACACAAGTTAAACCAGTACCATCAGTACGACAGACTCCATTTACATCTGTGCAGTCATCATCAATGCTGCATTGACCATTCAAAGCTCCATTACTAATTGGACTAAACACAATCAGGATGATGAAAACCTGAAAATAAAAATACAAATGGATTTAACGGGAATTTAACCCTTTACTTCACACTGACGACATTTGACGCCTGCTGTTGCAGACGGCTTTTGAAAACATTAAAATAAAAGGTGAAATTGCTCAAAAGAACCAAGTCCACCTTTTATTGCAATATTTTCAACTCCTTGTCAAAAGGTTACTTACAGTTTTCCAGATTTTTTCAACTTGTTCATCTGTTGATTGTAAAGTAGACAAAATTTGAAATATCATGTGAATGGGTTAAACTTGCTACCAATATTTGATATTATCATTTTTGACAATTACCTGCTACAATTGCAACTGGTTACTGCAGCAAGACACACCCATCCACTGAATTCTTTATTTAAAAACAAAGATATAGGACCAATTATCTCATGTGTTTCTGTTATTTGAAATAAAATTATTTTATGTTTATATCATATTAACAAATAATATGTGTTTTTATTGAACAGTTTATAGGTGCTTACTAGATGGAAAGAATAGACTTTCAAAACACTAACCAATGAAACCACAGATGGACATTGGTATCTAAAAAAAAAAAATGTAGTACAAGGCTTTAAATGTCTTATTTTTTCTCAATAATTTTGGTCCTATAAATATACTTCCCAGAAGTCAATTATATAAGAACAAGAGCTGTCGAAGGACAGCGCACTCGACTATTCCACCGCTTATTTAAGTTACTGAGATAATGGACTCTAATATAGTTGCATGCAAAACATTAACTATAATTTCTTAAAGGGTGATAATTTGCATTATATGTATTTATGTATTATGTTATTTAACTTGATTATTTTCATAGTTGTGTATAGAGTTATCTTAATTGGTTGTGTATATAGTTGTGAAATTGGGAAAGGTTGTATAAAGTTTCAATAGAATGCTTCAAGTTGTTACTGAGATTGCACTCTGAATGTTTTGTTTAATTGGGGTTTTATGCCGCTTTCAACATTATTTCTGTACTCTAAATGTAGTTGCAAAACTTTAACCAGAAAACTGAGTCCAAAAAGGGCCATAACTTGCATAAAATGCTGGATAGAGTTATCATACTTAATTGTTTACATAGGTGTTATGGTTGGGAAGGGCGGTATCAAGTATCAATGCAATGCATCAAGTAGTTACTAAGATATGGTCTCTTAATGTTGTTGCATGCAAAACTTTAACCAGAATTACCAGAAATACAATGCATCAAGTATATACTGAGATATGGACTCTTAATTTAGTTGCATGCAAAACTTTAACCAGAATTTCTAAGTAAAAAAAGGGCCATAACTTGCATAAAATGCAGGATAGAGTTATCTTATTTAATAATCAACATATGTGTGATAGTTGGGAAGGATTGTATAAAGTTCCAAAGCAATGCATCAAGTACATACTGAGATATGGACTCTTAATTTAGTTGCACACAACACTTTAACCATAATTTCTAAGCTAAAAAAAGGACCATAACTGGCATAAAATGCAGGATAGAGTTATCTTACTTGATAATCTACACAGGTGTGATAATTGGGTAGGGTTGTAGAAAGTTTCAATACAATGCATCAAGTAAATACTGAGATATGGACTCTTAATTTAGTTGCATGCAAAACTTAAACCAGAATGTCTAAGTAAAAAAAGGGCCATAACTTGCATAAAATGCAGGATAGAGTTATCGAACTTGATATTCTACATAGGTGTGATAGTTGGGTAGGGTTGTATTAACTTTCAATGCAATGCATCAAGTAAATACTGAGATATAGACTCTTAATTTAGTTGCACACAAAACTTTAACCAAAATTTCTATGTAAAAAAGTGCCATAACTTGCATAAAATGCAGGATAGAGTTATTTAACTTGATAATCTACATAGGTCTGATAGTTGGGTAGGGATGTAGGAAGCTTCAATGCAATACATGCAGTGTTTAAATTCTTGCATGCAAAACCTTAACCAAGGTGGGATGTGGACGGCGACGCCGACGCCGGGGTGAGTAGTATAGCTCTCATATTCTTTGAATAGTCGAGCTAAAAAGGGCCATAAATTGCAAAATATACTGGATAGAGTTACCATACTTGATTGTTTACATAGGATAGATGGTTGGGAAGGTTTGTCTTACTTTTCAATGCAATGCATCAAGTAGTAACTGAGATATGGTCTCTTAATGTAGTTGCTCACAAACCTTTAACCAGAATTTCTAAGTATAAAAAAGGGCCATAACTTGCATAAAATGCAGGATAGAGTTATCTAACTTGATAATCTACATAAGTGTGATAGTTGGGTAAGGTTGTATAAAGTTTCAATGCAATGCATCAAGTAAATACTGAGATATGGACTATTAACTTAGTTGCACACACACCTTTAACCAGAATTTCTAAGTAAAACAAGAGTTGTCGGAGGAAAATATAGCTCTCCTATCAGGGCCATCGTCTATCAGGGCCTACTTCAGAACAGTTATAGCATTAGGTAAAGTCACACAGTATCACCTTTTGCAAGATAATGAGTGTGTGAAGTTTCAAAGCAACAGCATACATAGTGTCTGAGAAAAGGCCTTGCACGCAAAGATTTGACCAAAATTCTAAGTCCAAAAAGGGGCACAATTGAGTCAAAATCCATTCCAGAGTTATGGGACTTGACATACAAGGTCATCTAATGACTCTGAATAAATGTATGAAGTTTCAAAGAAACAGCATACATAGTGTCTGAGAAAAGGCAGTGCAGGCAAAGGTTTGACCAAAATCCTAAGTCCAATAAGGGGCACAATTCAGTCAAAATCCATTCCAGAGTTATGGGACTTTACATACAAGGTCATCTAATGACCCTGAATAAGTATGTGAAGTTTCAAAGCAACAACATACACAGTGTCTGAGAAAAGGCCTTGCACGCAGAGGTTTGACCAAAATTCTAAGTCCAAAAAGGGGCACAATTCAGTCAAAATCCATTCCAGAGTTATGGGACTTGACATACAAGGTCACCTAATGAGCCTAAATAAGTGTGTGCAGTTTTAAAACAACAGCATACACAGTGTCTGAGAAAAGGCCTTGCACGCAAAGGTTTGACGCCGAGGTGACTACATAAGCTCCCCTATTTCTTCGACTAGGTGAGCTAAATGGGGCCATAACTTGCAGGTTGCAGGTTGGTCAATAATTAATGGAACGAGACATTACTTACTGCATCTCAGACCACGCAACCAATAAGCATTTCCTTGTACATGTATGTACGGTATTGTGCCACTATTTTGTTCGTATTTATTGTATATTTAAGATGGCAACATATGTACATATATAATGATGAGGAACATTTGTTGTTCAAAAATTACAATTAACAAATTGACTTCAATTGAATTGACTATATAACTTTCTTCAAAATTACAAAAAGCTATTTTTTGTTTATGTTAATTTCTGGTAATGCAGGTAGTTATGATAGTTGAACTTTCAAGGTACACACACAATCATGATGGTGGTTAACATTTCTTTTATGGTAAGTTTTAATTAAATACCCTTAATAATGTTTAACCCTTTCCCTCATATAGACACTTTCTGACGCCTCTGCAGCAGATGGCTATTTGATAATATAGTGACAAGAGAAGTAATTGCTCAATATTAGTAAAGTAGCAAATGTGTAACTGCTAATATCTGAGAAAATTCGTCAAGAGTGGAATTAAAATGCAAGAAGGGGATACCGTACATGACAGCTTAAAGGACCTTTTGTAATATGGTATTAAATCTTTGAATAAATTGGAAAAAAATCCACCAAAGTTACATTCCTGTGAGGTTTGGTTGATAATGGTCAAATGGTTTAAGTGGAAAACAGTTTGAAGCTTAAATTCATTTCACCTCTTTTCTGATGCAGCCTAGCGATAACTTTTTCAACCAATCAATATGGCTTAAAAGTATGAACATTTATGCATTGTATTATAAATATATCAATGGCAATTTAACTTCTGTGTTTTTCATCTGCTTAACCCTTTTCCCCCCGATACTGACAATTTCATAACAAAAATAATAAGGAATCCAAAGAACAACTAAAACATTTTCTTTAACTCTGTATCAAAAGTATGCTGCCAATTTCATTTATTTCTTTACTCAAATGTATAATAAGGAGTTGACTCTTAATCCTTTCCAGAAATGAAAATACCTTTTGACGTGTTTAAAGAACACATTTTTCTAAACGGTTGTGGGAAATGGAGAAATTACTCACAATTTTACTCGTAAGTGGAAAAGGTTTTTAAACAAGAGCTGTCCGTTAACCAGCGTACTCGACTATTCCACCACTTATTAGTTACTGAAATATGGAATCTTATGTAGTTGCATGCAATACAAGTTAACCAGAATTTCTAAGTCAAATAACTAAGGGCAATAATTTGCATTATATGTAAGATAGAGTTATCAAACTTGAATGTTTACATATGTTTGATAGTTCAATTAGCAAAAACTTGCTAGATGAAAAAAATGGCCCAGTTTTGTTTTTGCTTGATATTTCTGTTCCTATCTGTGCGTAATCAGTTTAATTGTACACTCTTTTATCCATTTGTTCAAATAAACAAAATGTCAATGTGATTGGTTACACATTACATTACATAAGACAATAAGTAGACAGTCAAGTCCATCAATTCTTTTAGTTGATGCATGTTAACTAATCAATTTAATTTTAAACAAGTAATCTTTGGTCATTAGATAAATTAAAGGTCAAAACTTGCTTATATTAATGTTTATCTTGCTAATGCTACCTGAAAGATGAATTTGCTACCCACTTTCAAAGTTGGTAGCAAGTACTTGCAACCAGGCAAAACATTTAATTTAGAACCCTGTGCATGCAAAACCTTAACAAAGGTGTGATCGCCACACCAAGGTGATTGCAACAGCTCTCATATTCTCCAGAAATTCAAGCTAAAAAAATATGTACCTGGTAATGGCTAACTGACCAGCCAAAGTATTTTGTGATTTTAAAAGGTATCCTTGAAATTGTTCATGTCTCAACCCTCTTTAATAAAGTTGTATCTGCAACCGCCATTAGAATATCCCCTTCCTGGCACTAAAATGTGTAGATATTTTGTAATTGGCTAATGGGTTAGCAGTTTTGCTCATTAAACCCTAGATCTAATTACATAAAGACTCAAACTCAGAAACCTAAGGTTTAAATAAATGGTACACTTGCACATGAGCGCTGCATTAACCCTTTCTCACAAGCAGACAGCGTTTGACGCATCTGCAGCAGATAACATTTTAAAATATTATCAACAAGTTAGAGCTGTCTGAAGACAGCATGCAGGACTTTTTTGTGCTTGCCAATAAAACAAAACTTAACCAAAATTCTAAGTCGAAAGGGCCATCATTCTTACAAAAACCTTGACAGAGTACATACTATTGTCTGTTGATGGAGGAAATGATGGTGAATAAGTTTTGTAAGTTTCAAAGCGACATCTGTAATGGTTTTGACAAAAAAGTGAATTGGTACAAAAAACTTAACCAAAATTCTAAGTCGAAAAAGGGCCATAACTCTTACAAAAACCTTGACAGAGTTATATACTCCTGTCTCTTGATGGAGGTATGAATGTGAATAAGTGTTGTAAGTTTCAAAGCAATATCTGTAATGGTTTTGACAAACAAGAGGGCCAATATGGCCCTAAATCGATCACCTGAATGATAGTTAATTAGAAGCAAATATTTAACTGCAAATATCTGTGAAAATTTGATCAGGAGTTCAAATGAAACTCCAAGGAGTGGACACTCAGTTAGAGAAATAGTTTATCAGTAAAAGCCATTTGTATCTTGAAATCTAACAAGAACTTGAATAAGAATGGAAGTTTTGTCGTTTTGCACCTTTCCTGCTGCCGCTTTGCTGCCCTGTTTGTCAACGAAATCAAAATGGCTTGAACAGTTTTTGTAGAGTCACCCAAAGAACATTTCTGCCAAATTATCTTGGAATCTGACAAATGGATTATGGAGATGGAGGTTTTTAAAGTTTGGGTATTTTTCTCAATTTCTGATGCAGAAGTTCTACACAGAATGCAATTAAGTCTTTGAACAAATTTGAAAGAGGAACATCAAAGGAACATTCCTGTGAAGTAACGTTGAAATTGGTTGAGTGGATTTTTGTTTTGTTTTGTTTGTTTGGAGTTGAACGCCGCTCTCAACAGCTTTGGTCATATCACGGCGGTCAGTGCACTTACCCATGTTTTTCTGGCTTTCCCACACCAGTACTTGCACAACATTCTTTCGAAGCCACTGACTACTTTCTCACATAAATCAGAGGTGAGAGGCAATGGGAAAAATCGCCCGAAAGAATGTTCGCCTCAACCGGGTATCGAATCCGTGACCTACAGATCACAAGTCAGATACGCTACCAACTGAGCTACCCGGCCGGTAGTTGAGTGGAATGGTAGGAGTTGTCATTTGTAGCTAATAGTTCAATTTACCCCTTTTGTGATGACTCAAGGTTGCTATAATTGTGTAACCAATCAATACAGCTTGAACAAATTAAGTAAAGGATCACTAGAGTAAGATTCCTATTTAATTTCCTTAATATCAGACAAGAACTTAAAACAAGAGCACCGCGTACGGCACAGACACTCGACTGATAGAAAACAGAAACAAGAGGGCCATGATGGCCCTGGATCGCTCACCTGATCTTTTTTTTTCAATTTAACTATATAAGCCACGCCCCCTGGCGGCCATATTTTCTGACCAATCAACTTGGCTTGAAGGAATCTGATAGAGGGTCACCCTAGAAACATTTCTACAAAATTATTTGAAAATCGGCCTGACACTTTCGGAGAAGAAGATTTTTTAAGATTTCACTATAGCCATATAAGGCAAAATAGCCCCGCCGCCCCCCCCCCCCCCCCCCCCCCCTGGCGGCCATGTTTTTCGACCAATCAACATGGCTTGAAGGAATCTGATAGAGGGTCACACTAGGAACATTTCTACAAAATTATTTGAAAATCAGCCTGACACTTTCGTCGGAGAAGATTTTTTAGGTTTTCACTATAGCCATATCAGGCAAAATAGCCCTGCCCCCCTGGTGGCCATGTTTTTTTACAAATCAACATGGCTTGAAGGAATCTGAAAGTGGGTCATCCAAGGAACATTTCTACAAAATTATTTGAAAATTGGCCTGACACTTTCGGAGAAGAAGATTTTTTAAGTTTTCACTATAGCCATATAAGGCAAAATAGCCCCACCCCCCCTGGCGGCCATGTTTTTCAACCAATCAACATGGCTTGAAGGAATCTGATAGAGGGTCATCCAAGGAACATTTCTACAAAATTATTTGAAAATCGGCCAGACACTTTCGCAGAAGAAGATTTTTTTAAGTTTTTTCACTATAGCCATATAAGGCAAAATAGCCCCGCCCCCCCTGGCGGCCATGTTTTTTTAACAATCAACATGGCTTGAAGGAATCTTATAGAGGGTCATCCAAGGAACATTTCTACAAAATTGTTTGAAAATCTGCCAACCAGTTTGGGAGAAGAAGAATTTTGAAGAAACCAGAATTCTGCATGGATCCTAAAAATTTGAAGGAAATCTGGTGAGGTCATTGAGAGGATGCTTTCTGTGAAGTTTCATCCCAATTGACCCACTGGTTACTGAGGAGAAGAAGTTGACGCACGACGCACGACGGACGACGCACGATGGACGACGGACGCCGGACAAAAGGCGATCACAATAACTCACCTTGAGCAAAGCTCAGGTGAGCTAAAAAAGCTGAGCTAAACAAAAAACCTTAACCGGACGACCACGCCACTGACAACGACGCCAGGGTCATGACAATAGCTCTCGTTTTTTCAAAAGCCGAGCTAAAAATGGAATTTCCAAATTTTGTCATTTTGCCCCTTTTCTTATGCCTCCTGAATGCCATGTTTTTCAACCAAACAGTATGCCTTGAACAATTTTTGTAGAGGCTCACCCAAGGAACATTTCTACCAAACTATATTGGAATCTGACATGCAGATTCAGAGGAGAAGATTTTTAAAGTTTGGACATTTTGCCCCCTTTCTGATGACGCAGCAACCCTGGTGGCCATGTTTTTCAACGGATCTGACATATTTGAACAATCTTGGTAGAGGGTGCCCTAAGGAACATTTGTGCAAAATAATTTTCAAATCGAGCTAATACTTTTGGACAAGAAGATTTTTGAAGTTTTAACAATGCACATATAAGGAAAACAAGCACTGCCCCCTGGCGGCCATGTTTTTCAACAGATCAGTAATATTTGATGAATCTTGGTAAAGGGTACCGCAAGGAACATTTGTGCAAAAAAGAATTCAAATTGGGCTAATACTTTGGGACAAGAAGATCTTTTAAGTTTTAACAATGCACATATAAGGAAAATAAGCTCCGCCCCCTTGCGGCCATGTTTTTCAACGGATCGGAAATATGTGAACAATCTTGGTAGAGGGTACCCCAAAGAACATTTGTGCGGAAAAAAAATCAAATCGGGCCAGTAGTTTTTGGACAAGAAGATTTTTTTAAGATTTGGCAATTTTCCCCTTTTCTGATGCCGCAGTAACTAATCTCGATGGAATTTAAATCTTTGAATAATTTTGAAAGAGGTCCACCAAAGGAACATTCCTGTGAAGTTTGGTTGAAATTGGTCACGTGGTTAAGGAGATGACCTAAATGTTAACGACGGACGACCACGGACAAAAAGTGATCAGAATAGCTCACCTTGAGCCTTTGGCTCTTAGTATAGGTGATTTAAAAAGTGAATTGGTACAAAAAACTTAACCGAAACTCTAAGTCGAAAAAGGGCCATAATTCTTACAAAAACCTTGACAGAGTTATGTACTCTTGTCTCTTGATGGAAGTATGAATGTGAATAAGTGTTGTAAGTTTCAAAGCAATATCTGTAATGATTTTGACAAAAAAATGAATTGGTACACAAAACTTAACCAAAGTTCTAAGTCGAAAAAGGACCATACTTCTTACATTAACCTTGACAGAGTTATTTACTCTTGTCTGTTGATGGAGGTAATGATGGTGAATAAGTGGTGTAAGTTTCAAAGCGATATCTTTAACGGATTTGACAAAAAAATGAATTGGTACAAAAAACTTAACCAAAATTCTAAGTCGAAAAAGAGCCATTTATCTTACAAAAACCTTGACAGAGTTATGTACTCTTATCTGTTGATGGAGGTAATGATGGTGATTAAGTGTTGTAAGTTTCAAAGCAATATCTGTTATGGTTTTGACAAAAAAATGAATTGGTTCAAAAAACTTAACCATTGAAGGTATGACGCCGAAGCCAAGGCGAGTAGTACAGCTAGCCTTTTCTTCGAAAAGTCGAGCTAAAAAGCAATTTCTCCTTTTGTGACATTGTTTTCAACCGTTCAATACTTTACTTCCAATTTTAGAAATTTTCCTCCTTTCCCACATACAACAAAACAGCAGCAAACGACATTGAAAATATCTCTGTAAAATATGGAAAATCTCTAAAAATCAATGTTTATTTGCTGAATAGTATTGCCAAAAAATTGTGGCAAAAGGAACAATTACCTGTTTTAAGCAATTTCTTACTTTGCGGAGGCGCCAGCAAGGGCCTACATGTGGGAAAGGGTTAACTAGTAATACCAACATGTTTTCAGAGTCATCTGCTGTAGATTTGCTGTTTGTGTAAAATGGCTAAAAGAGCATTATGTACATACTAAAACTAGATAACCTGGTACTTTAAGATTTAATTATGTGATTGCACATAATCTTGGCATTTACCAGACCTTGTATCATACAGAATTTAATCTGCTTGGCTCCATCACTTTTTCAAATGCCTTTTTATCAGTGTTTCCAAGTAAAGCTTCACAATTCACAATACTGAATGCATGAATTCATTTCCTATCAAAGGTACTTAACCTTTCACAAGATACGAAAGATTTTGTGGCCTTTTCCTTGACCTTAACCGGGTGACCACGCCACTGCCGCCACCGCAGCTGCTGACGCCAGGGTCATGACAATAGCTCTCTTTTTTTCAAAAGTCGAGCTAATAATTGAACAAGAGCTGTCGGAGGAAAGCATGCTCAACTTTTTTTTGCTTGCCAATTTGCCAATAAAAGAAAACTTTTTTTGGCGATAAAGAGTCATAAGTCTTACAAAAACCTTAACTGAGTTATGCACTCTTGAGCTGTTGGTGGAGATTATGATGGTAAAAAGATTTTTGTAATTAAGTGTTTAAGCTATATCTCTAATTGTTTTGAAGAATTTTGATTTGGTATGAATAACATGACCAAAATTATAAATCGAAAAAGGGCCATAATTCTTAAACAAAACTTGACAGAGTTATTATGTACCCTTGTCTGTTGATTGAGGTAATGATGATCAATAAGTATTGTAAGTTTATAAGCTAAATCACTAATGGTTTTAAAACAAATTGGGGTGGTATGAAAAACTTAACCAAAAATCTAAGGCGAAAAATGGCCATAATTATTACAAAAACATTGACATCTTGACAGAGTTATGTACTCTTGTCTGTTGATAGAAGTAATGAAAGTGAATAAGTATTGTAAGTTTCAAAGCAATATCTGTAATGGTTTTGAAAAAAAGTAAATTGGTACAAAAACCTTACCCAAAATTCTAAGTAAACAAGATGTGTTTGTGAAACACTGATGCCCCCCAATGGCAACATCTAGGTCGCCAGGTCAAAAATGTTGGTACTGACAGAAAGGTCATGTCACAAGGAATACACATGTGAAATATGGTAGCCGTACCTGTTATGGTTCAAAAGTAGTGGTCAAGGTAAAGTTTTTTTCGAGAATGGCAACATCTAGGTCAAAGGTCAAGGTCGCAATGTGAAACATTTTGGTACTGACAGAAAGGTCATGTCACAAGGTATACACATGTGAAATATGGTAGCCTTACCTGTTATGGTTCAAAAGTAGTGGGGAAGGTTAAAAAAAAATTGAGAATGGCAACATCTAGGTCAAAGGTCAAGGTCAAAAATGTTGGTACTGACAGAAAGGTCATGTCACAAGGAATACACATGTGAAATATGGTAGCCGTATCTGTTATGGTTCAAAAGTAATGGCCAAGGTTAATTTTTTTTTCGAGAATGGCAACATCTAGGTCAAAGGTCAAGGTCGCAAGGTCAAAAATGTTGGTACTGACAGAAAGGTCATGTCACAAGGAATACACATGTGAAATATGGTAGCCGTACCTGTTATGGTTCAAAAGTAATGGCCAAGGTTAAAGTTTTTTTCGAGAATGGCAACATCTAGGTCAAAGGTGGTCAAGGTCGCAAGGTCAAAAATGTTGGTACTGAAGGAAAGGTCATGTCACAAGGAATACACATGTGAAATATGGTAGCCGTACCTGTTATGGTTCAAAAGGAATGGCCAAGGTTAAAAAAAAAATCGAGAATGGCAACATCTAGGTCAAGGTCGCAAGGTCAAACATTTTGGTACTGATAGAAAGGTAATGTCACAAGGAATACACATGTGAAATATGGTAGCCGTACCTGTTATGGTTCAAAAGTAGTGGTCAAGGTTAAAGTTGTTTTCGTGCAGACAGGCCAAAAACTACATCTAGGTCAAAGGTCAAGGTCGCAAGGTCAAAAATGTTGGTACTGACAGAAAGGTCATGTCACAAGGAATACACATGTGAAATATGGTAGCCGTACCTGTTATGGTTCAAAAGTTATGGCCAAGGTTAAAGTTTTTTTCGAGAATGGCAACATCTAGGTCAAAGGTCAAGGTCGCAAGGTCAAACATTTTGGTACTGACAGAAAGGTAATGTCACAAGGAATACACATGTGAAATATGGTAGCCGTACCTGTTATGGTTCAAAAGTAGTGGTCAAGGTTAAAGTTTTTTTCGTGCAGACAGCCCAAAAACTACATCTAGGTCAAAGGTCAAGGTCGCAAGGTCAAAAATTTTGGTACTGACAGAAAGGTCATGTCACAAGGAATACACATGTGAAATATGGTAGCCGTACCTGTTATGGTTCAAAAGTTGTGGTCAAGGTTAAAGTTTTTTTTGTGCAGACAGACAGACCAACAGACAGACCAACAGACAGACAGGCCAAAAACTATATGCCCCCCGAATCGGAGATTCCGCGGGGGCATAAAAAAGGGCAATAATTCATACAAAAACCTTGACAGAGTTATGTACTCATGTCTGTTGTTGGAGGTAATGATGGTGAAGAAGTGTTGTAAGTTTCAAAGCCATATCTGTAATGGTCTTGAAAATAAGTAAATTGGTACAAAAAACTTAACCAAAATTCTAAGTCGAATAAGGGCAATAATTCATATAAAAATCTCGACAGAGTTATGTACTCTTGTCTGTTGATAGAAGTATTGATGGTGAATAAGTTGTAAGTTTCAAAGCAATATCTGTCATGGTTTTGATAAAAAGTAAATTGGTACAAAAAACTTAACCAAGATTCTAAGTAAAAAAGGCAATAATTCATACAAAAACCTTGACAGAGTTATGTACTCTTGTCTATTGATGGAGGTAATGATGGTGAAAAAGTGTTGAAGTTTCAAAGCAATATCTCTAGTGGTTTTAAAAAAAAAAAAATTGGTACAAAAAACATAACTAAAATTCTAAGTCGAAAAAGGGCAATAATTCATACAAAAACTTTGACAGAGTTATGTACTCTTGTCTGTTGATGGAGGTAATGATGGTGAATAAGTGTTGTAAGTTTCAAAGCAATATTTGTAATGGTTTTGAAAAAAAGTAAATTGGTACAAAAAACTTAACTGAAATTTTAAGTCGAAAAAGGGCCATAATTCTCATAAACATCTTGAAAGAGTTATGTTCTCTTGTCTGTTGATGGAGTTAATGATGGTGAACAAGTGTTGTAAGTTTCGAAGCTATATCTGTAATGGTTGTGATTGATTGATTTATTGGGGTTTAACGCATTTTCCAAAAAAATTCTGCCATATCACGGCGACCAATTCACCTACTCATGCGTTTTCCTGGTTTTCCCACACCAGTACACCACACAACATACTTTCCAAGCAACTGGCTACTTTTCCACATAGACTGTTAAACAAACCCATTGGTGAAAGACAAATGACGCAGGTCACAGTGACTTTTGTCAAACGTCGGAAAGAATGTTGGCCGAGCTGTGATTCAAACTCACAACCCCTGGACGTAAAAGTTTTGAAAATAAGTAAATTGGTACAAAAAAAACTTAACCAAAATTCTAAGTCGAAAAAGGGCCATAATTCTTAAAAAAATCTTGACAGAGTTATGAACTCTTGTTTATTATAATAATAATAATAATAATAATAAAGACTTTATTTATAGAGGCTACACAGTTGGGCATGCCTAGTCTTACCTGTGGGCCTCTGTTAAAACATTTACAAATATTTACATATTATATTATAAGGTATCATGCACATATTTATGTAGACAACTGTTGCATTCAGGAAACCAGCACTGTTATGGGAGAGAGTTTAATTGAGTAAAATATGTCCACCACTATGCCACCAGGAAAGATATGTGGATTTAAATTTCTTTAAATGTTCACAGTTCCTGACATGTAGTGGAATCTGGTTCCATATTTTGGGTCCTGAGTAGGTCAAAGATTTTCTAAAAAATTCTATCCTAGGTTTAGGAATGCTGAGTGTATGCTGGGCGGCAGATCTTAAATTTGTATTGGTTGATGATGTAAATAGATTAGTCATGTATTTTTGGAATTCTTTTTTAAGGGATTTGTACACAAGTATAGCCTTTTTGTTTGTAATTCTATCGTGAAATTTTATACATTTAAGTTCCTGAAAGAGTTCCTCACTTGGTGTGTCATATGTCTTGTCTAGGATAGTTTGTGCAGCTTTTTTTTGGAATTTATATATATTGCTTAAAAGTGTGTCACTACAGTTACCCCAAATTGTACAACAATAATCAATATGAGGCAAAATGTAGGCATTGTAAAAGAGTTTTCGCACATGTATATTGAGGAAGCATTTAATTCGAAGCAGAAGGTAAAGTAAAGAATTGCATTTTTTGAGTACTTTTTCAACTTGGATTTTCCAGTTGAGATTATGGTCAACTTGTATGCCTAGTAGTTTTTTCGACTTCAGAGAAAACAATGCTGTGATTGTGAAGAACAAGGTTATTGTTATTATTGAATTCCAGTGATTTTTCTATATTATTATAGTAGGTGAAATTATCATAGCTTTTGTTTTTTGTGGATTTGCATCATTGAATTTCTCTGACACCACTCATCTATGGTATTTAGGCTACTTTGAAGAGACTGAATTACTTCATTCACATTAAGCCCAACTGCACTTAAGGTTGTGTCATCTGCAAACAAGTCAGTTGATGAGGCGTGTAATTGCATTGGTAGGTCCTTAATATAGAGTATGAAGAGGATAGTACCTAGCACTGAGCCTTGTGGTACACCTGATGTAATTGGAAGAGATGATGTCAGTTTGCCAGCAACTGACACTTTCTGGGATCTTTCGTCAAAATAGGATTTAAACCATTCCAGGTCTTTGTTTCTTATGTTGTATTCAAACATTTTTATTAAACAAGAGGGCCATGATGGCCCTGGATCGCTCACCTGATTTTTTTTTTCAATTTAACTATATAAGCCCCGCCCCCTGGCGGCCATAGTTTCCGACCAATCAACTTGGCTTGAAGGAATCTGATAGAGGGTCACCCTAGGAACATTTCTACAAAATTATTTGAAAATCGGCCAGACACTTTCGGAGAAGAAGATTTTTTAAGTTTTCACTATTAGTCCTTGAGCTAGGTGTATTGGGGTGTACCAGAAAAGGTGACAAAACGACACCTATCTAACTTTGTTGGACAACTAATATGAAGAAACAAAATGAGTGATAACAATCTCTGATATGTAGCTTTTAGCTATTATTGAACATTGAATTGGTGTCAAAGTACAGGTAATGCATTAAGCTTTCATTTTATGGTACTTTATGCAAATAGCCTCATTTGCATATTTATGAATATTAATGAGATTGTCGAAAAATGTATATGAAATGCCCCCCAAAAAGCTATTTGTTTTCATAAAACACGATGCATCTATCCTATGAGTATTTTTTCCATGCTTAAATGCATCTAAATGATTGCTATATAATATTTAGTGTTTTGTTACCTAAAGTTGTGCCCATTTTATCAATAAAGCCATTTGCAGATGATGTATATATGTGTTAACAATTTGTTAACAATGATAGAATCTAGTCTTTCTCATCGTCCATTCTTAAATTAGGTAAGTGTGAATTAAATCATCAGCCTCTTGTCTCTGTAAGTGTAACGCATATTAACAATCTAAAAAAAAATATCACTGGGTAGGAGATTTATTTTAGTTGATGCTTAAAACTTGAGTAGTACTCGGATATGTCATTTTTCGGATACATATAGATAGATTATAAGAGACATTAAGTGGGAAAGAAACGTCACACAGAGTGAATGGAATTGCTGTTCAGAGAAAGACATACGGTCCATTCTTACCAACGGCCTCTGCCACCCATGTAGAGAAAACTAGGAAGAGATCAGTAAAACCAACCTTAACATATATTCCTGAATATAATGCAGGTGAACGTGTTGGCCCTCTTAGCAGAAAGTACATCCCTATGAATGAAACTGAGGTCATGGCAGACAGTGCAAGGACAAACTTTCTGTGGGCATTGACAAGACTACATTGCTCCTCTAACCAAACTGTAAGCAGCTGGACAGGCTTTAATATACTTACTAGAGACACTATTGAAATACAGCAAGATAATGTGGGCTATATGCCGACGATCAATTCTCCTGCTACACAACTGTTCATGAAGTACTGCAACAGTCAGTACAGGTCATGCAATCTCTAGAATTACCAAACATAGTGGTTGTTTTTGACCAAGCTTTGTACGCGAAAGCCACTGATATAATATGGAAACACCCTGACATGTTCAAAGGAGTGGTACCAAGAATGGGGGTGTTCTATACAATTTGTACATTGCTTAGTATTATCGGTAAGCGGTTTGCTGACGCAGGATTAAAAGACTTATGTATTTAGTCAGGCGTTATAGCTGAAGGGTCTATTGCTGGGGTGTTAGAAGGAAGAACATATAATCGAGCCGTTAGATTCAATAAACTTATGTATGAAACATTGATTAGATTGGCATGGAAAGGGTTTTATGCCTCTTGTGTTACAGAAGATGATGATTTAAAAGAGAGAGTCTATGAACTTGGTTTGAAAGTAGATGAAATGAGTGACAATATATGTGGAGATACAATCTCTGAGATATTGAGTACGAGCGAGTATTCAGATGTGTCAAAACAATTTCATCAGTATCTACAGACACTCAGAAACAAGGGAGACCTATCTTCCTTCTGGATGACCTATATTGACTTGGTGGAATTGATGTTAAATATGTTAAGAGCTTCAAGAGTGGGGAACTGGAAGTTACACTTACAGACGATACATGACCTTATTCCATGGTGTTTCGCCTATGACAATATCAATTACGCCCGCTACTTGTCAGCTTATTATGCCGAAATGTCTCATTTACATAGAGAACATCCTCAAGTCTATGAGTATATGGAACAAGGAGGTTTCTCTGTTCAAATTGGTTCAACAAACTCGTTTGGAAGGATTCCCGTAGATCAAACAGTTGAAGAAACAGTGAATAAGGACACACAAACACAAGGTGGGACAAAGGGATTTAGCTTAAAACCTGGTGCAGTGAGTAGATTTTATCTCACTGCTGAGTATCGAAGTTCATACTTGAGGCAACTGAAGAAGGTGTTAACATAAATGACCCAAACAGCTGCCATGCTGTCCTACGGCAATCGAGAGTATCTAGAGATGAGGCCGACATTCAAAGTCTGATAGACATGTTAGAGAATAATTGGGTAGACCCAATTCAACTCCGAAGACCAGGATCTTGTCAGCATGTCTACAGGAACCCTTTCTACACCAGAAGTTCTGAAAGATCTAAAAGATGCAGAAGATATTGGCAGGAATGCATATGAAGAATTCAGAAAAGACCGAATTGAACCTGGACATGTGAAAAAGTTTCATGATCCCATTAAAAAGCAAACGTTGAAAACATTTAGTTCAATGGGTAAGAAAAAGGTTGTAAAGACCCTTGTTCCCTTTACTCTTCAAGAACATCAACAGCTGATGTGAATGAACTGAGGTATCTACTGTTCTGTGCTAAGAAGGGAGCAATTGAATCTTGGCAGTTGCCACCGTGTGCAGCATCCCTTTATAAGCACTGTAAGAGAGCAAACTACCAGTGCGCAATATGGAGACGACGCTGTCTCGAATCATGTCCAGATATTCCCTCACCGATAGGAAACGGTTGGTGCCTCAACGATGACGATGATGACAACCGTCGTGGATGTCTTTCTGTGGAGTGGAATGATGTTCCTACTGCACCAGATGCTGTCTTGGAATTGTTAATGTGCAGTTGTTCTCGGGCATGTAAATTTGAAACGTGCCCCTGCCTAAAATACAATCTGAAATGTACTCAGATGTGCAAGCTGAAAAGATGCTCAAACCAGCGTGAAGAAGAACTGTACACATCAGATAGAGAAAGTGGTGATGATACAGACACTGATAATGAGTTAATTTTTAGTTAATCAATCAGAACAGATCTACATGTTCCATAAATGACATGGGCTTGAACTCATTCAACCGAGTTTTACCGGTAATTAAAACAAAAATATCAACTATGATAATACTGTAATATACAGTTTGATAGTTCAAGTACTGCAAAAGACTCATATCTTTGCTAAATATAGATTTTGTGTATCATTCAATCCAATGTGTTTCAGACATTTTTAAATGTTATCCTAAATGACTGTGTTTTTGTTCTTATGTAATATTCAGTTAGAATAATCGGAATAATAGGCCATAAGCGTTCAATATACCACATTAGTTGAAATAAAGGGGAAGTAATTAAGATTATACATTTGTAAAACTTAATGAAGGTTAACCGTAAAAGAAAATTATAAACTATCTTTAATCATTTTATGAAAATATAGAATGCAACTGATACAACGAGTCAACGATTATTGTTTTCTAATAAATACTAGTATTCCATTTTAAAAATATGTGAATTACGTCCCTTTTTAAGTGAATTTAAAAGCATTAGTGACGTCATTATGGCCATGTGACAAAAAAGTTTTCTCTAATATTGTAGATGAAAGTATTATGAATCATTTGATACCAAATAAACAATGTATGTTTTGTTTTTATCATTCAGTTCCTATATTTGTATCCCCTACCATCATAACTAAAAAATAATTTTTTTAGCTCAAGGGTACACTTTTAAATTAGAAAAAAAGTTATTAAGCTACATGCAATGTGCTGTTATCACGCATTTTCATTATGTCTAGATGCATATCTTCCATTATATATAGGTGTCGTTTTGTCACCCTTTCTGGTACACCCAAGTCTGATTTCCTGTACCTAGCTCAAGGCCTATATAGCCATATAAGGCAAAATACCCCCACCCCCCCCTGGCGGCCATGTTTTTCGACCAATCAACAGGGCTTGAAGGAATCTGATAGAGGGTCATCCAAGGAACATTTCTACAAAATTATTTGAAAATCGGTCTGACACTTTCGGAGGAGAAGATTTTTTTTGCCATATAAGGCAAAATAGCCCCGCCCCCCTGGCGGCCATGTTTTTTGACCAATCAACATGGCTTGAAGGAATCTGATAGAGGGTCATCCAAGGAACATTTCTACAAAATGATTTGAAAATCGGCCAGACACTTTCGGAGAAGAAGATTTTTTAAGTTTTCACTATAGCCATATAAGGCAAAATAGCCCCGCCCCCCCCTGGCGGCCATGTTTTTTGACCAATCAACATGGCTTGGAGGAATCTTATAGAGGGTCATCCAAGGAACATTTCTACAAAATTATTTGAAAATCTACCAACCAGTTTGGGAGAAGAAGAATTTTGAAGTTTTTTTCATTTCGTTGCCATGGAAACCAGAATTCTGCATGGATCCCAAAAATTTGAAGGAAATCTGGTGAGGTCATTGAGAGGATGCCTTCTGTGAAGTTTCATCCCAATTGACCCTCTGGTTACTGAGGAGAAAAAGTTGACGCACGACGGACGACGCACGACGCACGATGGACGACGGACGCCGGACAAAAGGCGATCACAATAACTCACCTTGAGCAAAGCTCAGGTGAGCTAAAAAGGAGTGGATGATTTATTAAATCAAATGCTTTGGTTAAATCAAGAAATACAGTTCCTATTACTTTTTTGTTATTAATTGCGTCAATCCATGTGTCAATTATTGCTGTAAGCGCTGTCTCACAAGAATGATTTGATCTGAATCCAGATTGAGTGTTATGAATGAGAGAATTTTTTTCAAGCTATATCTTCAAGTGATCACTCGCATGTCTTTCTAGAATTGTTGATAATACAGGTCATATTAAAATCGGGCGGTAGTTACTGGTGTCAGATTTAGTTCCCTTCTTAAAGATCGGAATAACCTTTGCTTGTTTAAATAATAAAGGGAATTCACAGTTTGATATACTTTGATTGAAAATGTATGTAATAGGTTTTGATATGACCTTAGCACTTAATTTTAGAAACTTGGGACCTAGGCCGTCAGGTCCTGTGGATTTAGTTGCATCTTATAGTGCCTGAAGTTGTTTTAGTACAAAATTTTCTTTTATTAGGGGAATATGAAATTGTGTTGGAAATGGCATGCGATCTTGTACAAATTTTTGTAATTTTGATTTATCAATTGGGGATAGTGCAGAAGACGGAGTATTTGGTGCATCTTTGAATACATAAGTAAAATAAGTATTGAAAATTTCTGCTGTTAACTCGGCATCCTCCACAGGATTTCCAGACTTGTCTGTAATGATGTTTGACTGGTGGATTTTTGTCTTTCCCGAAATATCTTTTAGGTTTTTCCATAGTTTTTTGGGATTTTGTTTATTTTGGTTTATTGATTTTGTATAGAAAGACTTTTTTGCTTCGGATATCAGAGTTTTTGTTTTGTTGCGCCAGTATTTGAATTCACTGATATTATTTTTTTGTTTTTGCCTTATCACGTTGTCTTGATGTACATCCAATTTCTGCATTATACCAGTCTGGGAGGTTATTGTGTTTGACACGCTTTTGTTTGAGAGGTGCATGTGTGTTAAGAACATCTGTAAACATAGAGATAAAACAGTTTAGAGAATCGTCAACATCATCATAAATTTCAATAATGGACCAAATCTGGTTGTTGAGACAAGTACCGGTATTAAATTTGTTTCATCCAAAGATTTAATATTTCTGTAATGTATAATATTGTGAACAGGTCCTGAAGTATTATTGCAACTCAACTTTCGAATGAAACAGACTGGATAGTGGTCGCTGAGAGATATTTTTGGTACTTTAACATTTATAATATTACAAGGTGTATTTGTATATAAATGATCTATTATTGTTGAGGTGTGATTGGTTAGTGGTTACTCGTGTTGGAATTTGCACAAGTTGTTTTAAATTAAATGCATCTGTAACAGCATTCCAAGATGAATTTGAACATTTTGAGTTTGAAAAGTTGAAGTTGAAATCTCCAACTAATATAATTGATAGAAGAAACATGGTGAACAAGCAAATTCATGAAATTTATATCCCCCGCTTGCAGGAAATATTGTAGGAATAAAGTCCGCCGAAAGTGACGATCGAACTTGGCCTAGCCCTTAAGGTATTTAACCTTGTTACCAAGTTTGAAAAAAAAAACCGGTTCACATTTGTGGCAGTTATTGCACGGAAACGGCAACAAATGACATTTTTGGTTAAATAAGGGGCCATAACTCCACAGAATAAAGTCCGCCGAAAGTGACGATCGAACTTGGCCTAGCCCTTAAGGCATTTAACCTTGTTACCAATTTTGAAAAAAAAATGTTCACATTTGTGGTAGTTATTGCACGGAAACGGACATTTTTTGTTAATTAAGGGGCCACAACTCCACCGAATAAAGTCCGCCGAAAGAAACTATCAAACTTGGCCTAGCCCTTAAGGCATTTTACCTTGTTACCAAGTTTGAAAAAAAAAAGGTTCACATTTGTGGTAGTTATTGCACGGAAACAGCAACAAACAACATTTTTTGTTAATTAAGGGGCCATAACTCCACCGAATAAAGTCCGCCGAAAGTGATATTCGAACTTGGCCTAGCCCTTAAGGCATTTAACGTTGTTACCAAGTTTGAAAAAAAAAGGTTCACATTTGTGGCAGTTATTGCACGGAAACAGCAAGAAACGACATTTTTTGTTAAATAAGGGGCCATAACTCCACCGAATAAAGTCCGCCGAAAGTGATATTCGAACTTGGCCTAGCCCTTAAGGCATTTAACGTTGTTACCAAGTTTGAAAAAAAAAGGTTCACATTTGTGGCAGTTATTGCACGGAAACAGCAAGAAACGACATTTTTTGTTAAATAAGGGGCCATAACTCCACCAAATAAAGTCCGCCGAAAGTGACGATCGAACTTGGCCTAGCCCTTAAGGCATTTAACGTTGTTACCAAGTTTGAAAAAAAAAGGTTCACATTTGTGGCAGTTATTGCACGGAAACGGCAAGAAACAACATATTTTGTTAAATAAGGGGCCATAACTCCACCAAATAAAGTCCGCCGAAAGTGATATTCGAACTTGGCCTAGCCCTTAAGGCATTTAACGTTGTTACCAAGTTTGAAAAAAAAAGGTTCACATTTGTGGCAGTTATTGCACGGAAACGGCAAGAAACAACATATTTTGTTAAATAAGGGGCCATAACTCCACCAAATAAAGTCCGCCGAAAGTGATATTCGAACTTGGCCTAGCCGTTAAGGCATTTAACCTTGTTACCAAGTTTGAAAAGAAACGGTTCACATTTGCGGCAGTTATTGCACGGAAACGAAGTGTGACGGACGGACAGACGGACAGACGGACAGACGGACAGACAGACGGACGGACGGACAAACCGAAATTAATAACCCCCCTTTTTTTCTTCGAAAAAGCGGGGGATAATAAGTATTGGTAAGTTTCAAAGCAATATCTGTAATGGTTTTGAAAAAAAGTAAATTGGTACAAAAACCTTTACCAAAATTCTAAGTAAAAAAGGGCAATAATTCATACAAAAACCTTGACAGAGATATGTTCTCTTGTCTGTAGATGGAGGTTATGATGGTGAAAAAGTGTTGTAAGTTTCAAAGCAATATCTGTAGTAGTTTTGAAAACAAGAGGGCCATGATGGCCCTTGAATCGCTCACCTGATTTTTTATTTTTTTTTCACTTTAGCTATATAAGCCTCGCCCCCTGGCAGCCAGTTTCCGACCAATCAACTTGGCTTGAAGGAATCTGATAGAGGGTCACCCTAGGAACATTTCTACAAAATTATTTGAAAGTCGGCCAGATACTTTTGGAGGAGAAGATTTTTTAAGTTTTCATTATAGCCATATAATGCAAAATAGCCCTGCCTACTGGCGGCCATGTTTTTTGACCAATCAACATGGCTTGAAGGAATCTGAAAGTGGGTCATCCAAGGAACATTTCTACAAAATTATTTGAAAATCGGGCCGACACTTTTGGAGAAGAAGATTTTTTAAGTTTGCACTAAAGCCATATATGGCAAAATAGCCCCGCCCCCCCCCCCCCCCCCCCCCCCCCCATGGCGGCCATGTTTTTCGACCAATCAACATGGCTTGAAGGAATCTGATAGAGGGTCACTTAAGAAACATTTCTACAAAATTATTTGAAAATCTGCCAACCAATTTGGGAGAAGAAGAATTTTGAAGTTTTTTCGGTTTCGTTGCCATGGAAACCCGAATTTTGCATGGATCCCAAAAATTTGAAGGAATTCTGGTGAGGTCAATGAGAGGATGCTTTCTGTGAAGTTTCATCCCAATTGACCCACTGGTTACTGAGGAGAAGATGTTGAAGATTTTTTAAGTTTTCAATTTGGCCATATAAGGCAAAATAGCCCCGCCCCCTGGCGGCCATGTTTTTTGACCAATCAACATGGCTTGAAGGAATCTGATAGAAGATTACCCAAGGAACATTTCTACAAAATTATTTGAAAATCGGCCTGACACTTTTGGAGAAGAAGATTTTTTAAGTTTGCACTATAGCCATATAAGGCAAAATAGCCCCGCCCCCCCTGGCGGCCATGTTTTTCGACCAATCAACATGGCTTGAAGGAATCTGATAGAGGGTCACCCAAGGAACATTTCTACAAAATTATTTGAAAATCTGCCAACCAATTTGGGAGGAGAAGATTTTTGAAGTTTTTTCGGTTTCGTTGCCATGGAAACCAGAATTTTGCATGGATCCCAAAAATTTGAAGGAATTCTGGTGAGGTCAATGAGAGGATGCTTTCTGTGAAGTTTCATCCAAATTGACCCACTGGTTACTGAGGAGAAGAAGTTGACGCACGACGGACGACGGACGCCGGACAAAAGGCGATCACAATAACTCACCTTGAGCAAAGCTCAGGTGAGCTAAAAAGTAAATTGGTACAAAACAAGAGGCCCAAGAGGGCCAGTATCGCTCCACGGCCATAAGGCAAAAATAAAATCTCCAAACAGCCCTGCCCCCTGGTGGCTATTTTTTTACCAACCACCATGGCTTAAAGGAATCCTGTAGAGTGTCACTTAAGGAACATTTCTACAAAATTATTTGAAAATCGGTCCGACACTTTCGGAGGAGAAGATTTTTTAAGTTTTCACTATAGCCATATAAGGCGAAATAGCCCCGCCCCCCTGGTGGCCATGTTTTTCGACCAATCAACATGGCTTGAAGGAATCTGATAGAGGGTAAGCCTAGGAACATTTCTACAAAATTATTTGAATATCAGCCAAACACTTTCGGAGGAGAAGATTTTTTAAGTTTTCACTATGGTCATATAAGGCAAAATAGCCCCGTACCTCTGGCTGCCATGTTTTTCGACCAATCAACATGGCTTGAAGGAATCTGATAGAGGGTCACCCAATGAACATTTCTACAAAATTATTTGAAAATCGGTTGAACACTTTCGGAGAAGAAGATTTTTTAAGTTTTCACTATGGTCATATAAGGCAAAATAGCCCCGCCCTCTGGCGGCCATTTTTTTCAACCAATCAACATGGCTTGAAGGAATCTGATAGAGGGTCACCCAATGAACATTTCTACAAAATTATTTGAAAATCAGCTGAACACTTTTGGAGAAGAAGATTTTTTAAGTTTTCACTATAGCTATATAAGGCAAAATAGCCCCGCCCCCCTGGCGGCCATGTTTTTCGCCAAATCAACATTTCTTGAAGGAATCTGATAAAGGGTCACCCAAGGAACATTTCTACAAAATTATTTGAAAATCTGCTGAACACTTTTGGAGAAGAAGATTTTTTAAGTTTTCACTATAGCTATATAAGGCAAAATAGCCCCGCCCCCCTGGCGGCCATGTTTTTCAACCAATCGACATTTCTTGAAGGAATCTAATAAAGAGTCACCCAAGGAACATTTCTACAAAATTATTTGAAAATCGGCCCGACACTTTTGGAGAAGAAGATTTTTTAAGTTCTCACTATTTTTTTCTTTCGGTTGCCATGGAAACCAGAATTTCGAATGGATCAAAAAAAATTGAAGGAATTTAGTAGAGGACATTGAGAGGATGCTTCCCATGAAGTTTCAACCAAATTGGCCAAGTGGTTAGGGAGAAGAAGTCGTTTAAAGGAAAAGTTTACGCACGCACGCACGACGGACAATTCGCCATGACATAATCTCGACTGGCTTTCAGCCAGTGGAGCTAAAAATTAACCAAAATTCTAAGTTGAAAAAGGGCAATAATTCATACAAAAACCTTGACAGAGTTATGTACTCTTGTCTTTTGGTGGAGGGTTATGATGGTGAAATAGTGTTGTAAGTTTCAAAGCAATATATGTAGTTGTTTTGAAAAAAAGTAAATTGGTACAAAAAACTTAACCAAATTTCTAAGTTGAAAAATGGCCATAATTCTTACAAAAATCTTGACAGAGTTATGAACTCTCGTCTGCTGATAGAAGAAATGATGGAGAATGCATGTTGTAAGTTTCGAATCCATATCTATAATGGTTTGGAAAAAAAGTAAATTGGTACAAAAAACTTAACCAAAATTCTAAGTAAAAAAAGGGCAATAATTCTTACAAAAATCTCGACAGAGTTATGTACTCTTGTCTGTTGATGGAGGTAATGATGGTGAATAAGTGTTGTAAGTTTCAAAGCAATGTCTGTAATGGTTTTGACAAACAAGAGGGCCATGATGGCCCTGGATCACTCACCTTAATTATACAATGTACTGTTATGCAAAACACATCAAGACAATTATTATGAATGCAACATCCAGTGTTAACAAGATTTTCCTTCATTTGGCCATGTGATCTATAAATTATTTTTCCTGATATGACCCATATTCCAACATGGACTAGATATCATCAAAACAACATTCTGACAAATTTTCAACTTGCTCAAAGTAAAAATGCGGCCTCCGGAGTTTGAACAATATTTTCATTGACCTTGTTTCTGACCACCCATATGACCCATATTCGGAACTTGAACTAGATATCATTTAGACAAACATTCTGACCAAAGTTCAAGATGCTTAAGCAAAAAATGCGGCATCCAAAGTGTTAACAAGATTTTCCTTCAGTTTGGCCTAGTGACCTAGTTTTTGACCCAGAATGACCCGTATTCGAACTTGGCCTAGATATCATTCAGCTAAACATTCTGACCAAATTTCAAGCTGCTGTAGCAAAACATGCGGCTTCTACAGAGTTAACAAGATTTTCATACATAATTATCATCAAGACAAACATTCTGATAAAGTTTCAACATGCTCAAATTGAAAATGTGGCCTCTAGAGTGTTAACAAGATTACCCTTCAATTTGGCCTAGTGACCTAGTTTTTGACCCGGCATGATCCATATTCGAACTTGGCCTAGATATCATTCAGCTCAACATTCTGACTAAATTGCAAGCTGCTGAAGCAAAAAATGCAGCTTCTACAGTGTTAACAAGATTTCCCTTCAATTTGGCCTAGTGACCTATTTTTTGACCCGGCATGACCCATATTCGAACTTGACCTAGATATTTTAAAGACAAACATTCTGACAAAATTTCAAACTGCTGAAGCAAAAATTGCGGCCTCTGGAGTGTTAACAAGATTTTCCTTAAATTTGACCTAGTGACCTACTTTTTGACCCGACATGACCCATGTTCGAACTTGACCTACATATCATCAAGACAAACATTCTGATAAAGTTTCAACATGATCAAGTTGAAAATGTGGCCTCCAGAGTGTTAACAAGATTTCGCTTCAATTTGACCTAGTGACCTCATTTTTGACCTCATATGGCCCAGTTTCGAACTTGTCCAAGATTTGACGGAGAATAATGTTCTGATAAACTTTCATGAAGATTGGATGCAAAATGTAGCCTGTAGAGTGTTAATAAGCTGAAATGTTGACGACGCACAACGGACAGACGCCGGACAAAATGTGATCACAATAGCTCACCTTGCACTTCGTGCATAGGTGAGCTAAAAAGGGAATTGGTACAAAAACCTTAACCAAGGTGTGACACCGACGCCGAGGCGAGTAGTATAGCCAGCCTTTTCTTCGAAAAGTCGAGCTAAAAATACAGAAATTAACTTTTTATATCAAAAATCATTTTCTACAGAATAATAATTATGCATCAAAAGTTTCAGTAACAGAGGAAAACATTTGATATCAAGGAAGTAAAATTAAACCAGCCATTTAACATTTATACAAGTTGGTAATACTTTTCTTTCCTTAACTGTTAACCCTTATCCTGCTATACACAACTTAATACCAGATTCGTGTTTCATGCTGTGTAAAACCGAAAACAACTTTTGCAAACACCCTGGACCAAGATCATCATACACATGTATACAGTATAATTGTACACTTATAATTAATCAGACAATTTCCAAGAAAGTTTCTTCAATAAACATGCACAAACTTACAAACATTAGTATAAGCAGGAATATGTGTTGTCGGTCAGTATCTTTCTAGTACCTGTATTCTAGCAAGTCAAAGCTATCAGAAAGATGGACAGACATACTAACATATCTTACACTAAAAGGCTGCATGATAAACCAGGATACCTACGTTAAATCACATTCTTTCACATCAAAGAAGTTTGCAGTAGTCATCTGGGATAAAATAGGGAAAATCCCTATAAATGATATACATGTAATAAGTGTATAAAGTGAAGTATGTATATGCAAACGCTTGAACCTTCAACTGTACTATCTTGACTCTTTCAAAGTTTGCCACATACAACAAATCTGAAGTAGACAACTTTGAAAAACATTAAGTCAAAATACGAGTACTCTATAAACTATAGAACAGTTATTGAATAAAGTTTAAAACATTGTGGCAAAAGGAAATTGCTAAAACTTTGTCTGCTGCAGTCTCAGGCATCAGGAAGTGTCTATAAAATTATGTGGGAAAAGGTTAAGTCTTCCCCACATGCATGAGTAATGTAGTGCATTCACATCAAAGAATTTGTAAAATCATTGTGACAAAGAGAGAGAGAGCAATGCAATTTATTCTTGCAACAATCTTTCTGACGCCTCTGCAGCAGACAGCTTTTTGAAAACATGGTGACAAAAGAAGAAATTGCTCAAAACCATGTTTTCAACTACATTCAATTATTGTTCTTTCATTTAAAGGAATTTTCTTTGCTTTTGCCCAAGTCGTCTGCTGCAGATTTGATGTATGTGGTAAAGGGTTAAAGTAAAGAGCTAATTACGCCTAGTGGCAAGGTAACCAGTTGCCGCAGAAGTGGAAAGAATGTTTGATAGAGTAAAGTCGCGTGAGAGCTAGCAAACACATGGGTATATGTAAACTGGCCAGTGATATAACTGTAATACTGTTGATAAAGTTCTTAAACCCCAACGATAGCAATCAATCTTGATACAAATTTAATAGTTTCCTTTTTTCCCTTTCCAGGAGGCAACTTTTGAGAAACTAAGGTAAAGCATGGGTAGTTGAACTGATGGTGTGATATAACTGAAATATTGTTGAAGAAGGCGTTGACCTGATCAATCAACTAAATGATTAATTACTTTTTCCCACTGTACAGGAAAAGCATGGGTAGGTGTACTGACTAACATGATATAACTGAAAATACAGTCGAAAATAGGCATTAAAGTCCCAATCAATTAATGTATTAATCTAAAAAATCCTAACTGTACAGAAGACAAATTCTGACTTTCTTGGGGGAACTGGCCACTTTGATATAACAGAAAGACTGTTGAAAGTGGCGTTAAGACCCTAAATTTTTATGTTTTTATCGAGCAGTGCAAGTTGTTAAAACCCATTTGTCTAAAAAAGAATTTGTGTAAACCAACAATAGTGTAGATCCAGGTCAATCTGTACATTCTCACAGTTTTATCTGCTCTACATTGCTAATCAAATTTACCACAGAAGGTATTACACAATTTCTGGTAAACATTGTCCATTTCCATAAAAAGGCAGATTGTTACCATCAGTTGTCATCAGTATGCTATGGTTGGTTTCCCTGTGGCTCAGTTCAAATAAATGTTGTATCTCAAACAACGACATCTATGCTGGAGAATGACATCCAAACCCTTGATTTACACTCACTCTTTGGGTGTATAGAAAATGTCCTCCACATATCGCCCACTCACTTTGCTACCTTTGATTTCACCAGAACAACTGTATACCTTGACGGACAGACCACATACCTACAACGTTGGACAGCTGTTTGGTGAGTTATTGGCAGTACAATATAATGTTATTGTATTGTAGCATATAAAGCTACAATATATATCCCAATTTACACACCTGACACAGATAATGTCCAAACAAGATCTTAATTGTATTAATATGATATTAATAATATATTATATGTACCTTCAAAAATAATTAGTACATGTTTACATTTTTTTCCATAATGGTGTAACAGCATGAGTAGTTACATGAAAACGATTACCTAGGTAAATAATTAATTCATGAACAGGTAAACATCAATTGTCAGGTAAACAGGTAATAACTAATAAAGTAATTACTTACAATAAATACACCGAAGTAAAGGTGTCTCTCTGCCATTTTCAAGTTAAACGATCAAAACTTCCTGATTGTCAGGGTAGTCTGGGTTTTACAGGCCTACAGGTGTAATCCGATATTTGTACACACCCGTCACCTGTGTTAAAGTTACTCGAAACTTAGTCCAAATTTAAAACGCTCTTCTAACTCACTGTCATGTAAGTATCTCTATAAACACAGTTGAAGAGCAAGTTGGTCTACATCAGGGAAAATTAAGCTCGACAGACAAGGAAGTGTTTCACATAATTGAACACAGGATACATGTATAAGCTATTGAAAAACAATTAAGAAGCAGAAAACTTTTCAAGCTTCCTAGTTTGCGGATCTCGTCGACAAGCGAGATAATCCGTGATTACTATGACGGGATAGGTGAAAAATACTACACATTCAAGGGATAGGTTATTATTACGAGTTACCAAACCACGCCCATTTCTACAATTATACTTACATATATCAGAGACATATGTATATATATATGTATCTGCTTATATTAAAAATGTTGGATCAGAAGAAAATGTGTACAAGACATTACTTGTTTATGTTTATCTGGTTCTGAGACTACTAATACGTAATAGTAGACCTTGTCTGGTTTGACACTTTACTTATACAGGGGACATAAGTATATGCCATTTGTATTGTAACACGATATTAACTAACCAACAATTATACGTCCATTTGTTTGCTTATTTATTTCAGTGTCTTTTATTTCGCAATGTTACTCACTCATTCTCATTCAGTTAAAAAATGAAGATTTCCATACTGTGGGAAGAGTTTTTGAATGCATTCACACATTATTCAAAATCACAACTCGGTGGTGTTTTGGTAGAGCGTCCGCTCCGAGTGCGGGAGGTCGCGGGTTCGATCACCGGTCGGTCAAACCAACAACTTTAAAATTAGCATTACGACTAAGTGGCTGGCGTCAAGATAAATGGACCAGTAGTACTAGTAACTTACCCAAGAAACGCCGTGACATAACTGACAATCTTGAAAGCTGCGTAAAACACCAATCAATCAACCAATCAAAATCACAAATCTAAAGTGCTGGAAGCATCGGATTTATTATTATTAACATGGCATCTATAAGCAATGTCTTAATGAGCAATTATATTTACGTTTTACTTTCGCAGGTTGGTTTACTTCTTTTGCCGCAATGTGTTGAAATGTAGTTTGCTGCTGCTGACGGATTAGTTAATTTCTGTTCAGGCCAATCTTGATTGTAAATGAAATGCGTTTAGCTACACATTGAGTCCTTATAGTTTAAACTGGTAAAATGCCTGATCTAACCAGGAGTTCGGAGTTCAAACTTGAGTGGGGACAAAATGGCACTGTAGCTAAATGCTTGACATTTAAGCAATTCCCTGTATGTTCTGTCTCTCCCTTTCAACAGTAAGATAACGGACTGTAGATGATTGATCAAATGTGTATTGACATCTTGCCGTAATTTCGTTTTTGTCGGCTTCATGGAACACATCATGACTAACGGTGATTGTAAATGCTAGGTTTGTATTCGATACACTTTAAGTTTAACCGTCAGTGTGATCTACAATGTCACACTCTCCTTCATGCCTTCCCGGACGGCATCATTGTTGTAATTGGAGAGATGTTTTTCTCCCCGCCTTGATTTGCCAACCCCGACTGCCTAACCGTTTTAGATGGGTACACAGCTGTTGCATGCACACACCTAAAGTGATACCATTTCAATAAAATGTACCAGTCTGTGTGGGGAAGGTTTTTCCGGGCGCTCATGTGCCAAAACAATTCTCGTTAAGGTGTTTCCCTCCGATAGGCCTGAAACGAGTGTGGTAACATATGCAGTTCATGACGACCAGAGCAATAAAACACTTGGTAGTCCCATACTTTTCGATAGCCTGACTATCAATAGAGAAATTCGCCAGTACTCCCTATCGTCCTGTGCTGGTAACACGAAAATACATGTAAGACATGCGACGAACATAACGGTGCAATCATTGGACAGTTCACGCACTTACACACTACCAAATGTAATAGAGTGTCAAGTGCCGAGTGAAAGATCTGGAATCCCATCACCAGTGGTTGCTAACCATTATCTTCACCTCCAGTCTTTGGCAGACAATATACCCCATTATGCTTATCGAATATCGGACTCTTGATTGGAAGCGATATCATCGAGGCCCACCATGTAGAACTGTAGGGCCTAAAGGATCACATTTTACTCAAATAACCTCTAGTATGGGTAATTATTGGTGAAGTTTGTTTGGGACGGTTTCATAAGCCAGACACTATAAACACTTTTAAAACTTACTTTGCTGGGGGCGTTCGCCCAACCATTTTAAACCCAACCATTCAGAACTAATGTGTTAAAGAAGACATGTGTCCAGTTTAAAAAGAAGCAGATATATTCAAAACAACCCGTTTAGATACGCATGTTGGATTGTCTAAAGATGACCGCCAATTCTTATCTATCGTGGAGAAGAAAATGACAATGGATATTGACGGCCATTGGAAGGCACAACTGCCTTTTAGATTTCCAAGACAAACGCTTCTGAACAATCGTACGATGGCACTGAAAAGAGCTCATATGCTTGAAAGCTCATTGAGAAAAAATGCTAAGAAGCAACAACACATGCTAGAATTTATGCAACATATTTTTTAAATCAGGCGCTGCAGAGGCGGCATCAGAATTTCCTTTTGAAAGAGAATGTTGGTATTTGCCATTATTTGGGGTTTATCATCCGAGGAAACCAGAGAAAATAAGAGGTGTTTGTTATTCATCCGCTGAATACAAAGGTTACTCACTGAACAAAATGCTTTTATCGGGCCCAAACCTTACACACAGTTTACTGGGAGATTTACTTCGCTTCCGACGAGACAAAGTGGCAATAGTCCTACTCCTTCTTTGTTGATGAAGACCATCGCGACTTTCTTCGATTTTTTCGGTGGAAGAATAATGACTTAAATGAGAAACTGATAGAATACCGAATGACAGTTCACGTTTTTGGTTTATACGCCCTCTCCGGTGGTAGCATCTTTTGGTCTACGCAAATCGGTACTAAACGCAGACAGTGACGTTAATTAGTCGCCGGGCAGAAGCCCGCGACTTCTATTTTTAATAGGTTTTCGGAAATCTCATGGGAGGAGGGGTTATTATTAGATATTATTTTTTTTAAATGTCTTGAACATATTACAATTGCGTTTGTTTAAAAACACTAAGTTATGACACATCTAAAATGAAATAAATGTTCCGATGTTTTAAGTATGTGCAGTTTCTTTATTTTGACTGGCATTAACGTTTTTGTGTTTTATTTACGAAGACAAAACAGTCCCTATTAGCTAGACTGCGATACTTTATTTTCATAAACTATGTAATCAAAAGGCGATAACTACAAACCTTTACGTCGCACAGTCTATAATTTGTTTACATACGCGCACCTGCTTGCGATATCGATATGAAAAATCACGTCAAATTCTCCTTTTAATAGATAAGTATCAACATAAACTGGTAACAGAAACAAAAATAAGAAATAATTTGTGAAAATATGTCTCAAATATAAGCCTGTTTATCGGTCGTGAACGTCGAAACACCTTTTTTTCAGTTCGTGACCTAGTTTCATATTGCCAAATTGTAAACAAAGCGAAGTAACCGGAAGTAAAATGTAAACTTAGAAAAGTGACTTGGTTATGCAGACAAAAAATGTCGCACGACAAATTGATTTTTCTTAAACGTCACGAAACGAGAGCATGGGTCGAATGTAGGAGAAAGAAAGATAATATAGAAATGCTTTTTTCTCTCGAATGCAGTGGAATAAAACATGCACTAAAGCTTTGCCTGATTTTTTATTCACTTTCTTCGATGTGTGACACTACGACTCGATGAAGCCTGACACAAGGGTAAACATTTCGAAAGAATGCTCAAACACCTTATTACAGATAGATAGCTAATATTACACACTTAAATGATTAAATATATGTGATATTAAATGTTGAAACAAATTAAAAGAAGAACAAACTCTGATAAACAATAGATTTAGAAATAAAGAAAATCTGCTCTTTCGCACCCAATTAATTTCATACTTGCCACATATATTGTATGCATCAACGATTTAGATAAACAATTTAGCTTATATATTGTTACAAGTGTGGTCTACTTGTGAAATAATTAGTATTAAAAAGGAGGAAGTTCATGTCTTCAGCAATTTAACCGTTTTCTCAATGTTTTAAGCGTTTAAAGGTTTTCATTGTTGCTTCAGACATAGAAAGGGTTTAATAGCTTTTTATTGCATGTAGATTTAAATCCCAAAATGTATTAATTTGTTTGTTTTTTTTGACAAATACAAAACATCCAAAATCCTGACCAAAAGAAATCCTGAAATTTGTAGATCTATGTGGAATTTCAAAAATCCTGGAATTAGTCCTTATGAAAACATTATGTGTATGTTTAGACTAATGAAAGTCAAGAATACATGTGTGTTAAAAAATAAATCAATGCAGTCTTTTCCGGCGACATTGATGCCTTGCATCAACTTTCTCTTGTAATTTTATGGAAAAGAATTTCTACGTTGATGATGGCCTGAAGTCGCGTTCTACTGAATCTGAAAGCAGTAAATCTCCTACGAAGAGCGCAATAATCGTTGAATGAAAATGGGAAATTGAAGGTACATAACATTTCGTCAAATGAACCCAATGTACTTAATTCGTTGTCGACAGAAGACTTGGAGAAACATCTTCAAACAAAGAACATCTTTGAAGACGAGTTTCCATTGTAAGCTAGCCTTTGTCTTACCTTGGATCTCCAGAAGGATGTACTTACGTTTAACCTTAACGTGCCAAAACCCCAGCAACAAGGAGAAGAATGTTTGTGCTTGACTCTCACAACCAAGTAGATTGCTTAAAGTTCCACGTTTTTGCAGACGCCTCGGAGAAAGCAATATCTGCTGTGGCTTACGTTCGTGCAATGTTTGGCCAAAATGTACAAGTAGGGTTCGTTATGGGAAAATCCAAACTTTCTCCTCAAGGAAGTACTACTATCCCGCGATTGGAACTTTGTGTAGCTGTTTGACCACAAACTTGGCCGAAGCCATAATGCAACATTTGGATGTTTCATTAGAGGACTTTAGTTATAAGTTGTAAGATCGTTCTAGGTTCCTGAACACTCGTTCAAGACGTTTCCATACTTATGTCGCTAATCGTGTTTAAGGCATTCTTAAATGGTCAACACCTAGTCAATGTAGGTTTGTGCCATAAGAAAAGAATCCTGCGTATTGTGCTAAGAGAGGGTTTATGCATGTTAAAGATTTCCAGAAAAGCATGTAGATTACCGAAGAGATGCAAAACACAACCTTCAGCATAATTGATGAGACTAGTGACTCTGAGTTTCGACCAGAAATTCAAGTGAAAGCCACTCACATTTCAAGAACCATACTTTTCAGGTTCGAGAAATGTTCAACATGAAAATCTCTAGTCAGAGCATTTTCTTTTTTGAGACGTTCTTGTAGGGCGTACAAGGAACGAACACTGATTTGTTCAGATAGCGTAGAAAAAATATTGCTACAGAGAATCACTTAGTACAGACTGTTCAGCAACATGCATTTGAACAAGAGATTCATACATTGAAAGAGAACAAGCCAATACATTCAAACAGCAGCATTAAAGGGTTTTCCCCGATAATTGACAAACATAACCTCTTACGTGTTGGTGGGCGTTTACGACATGCCTCAGTCAGTTACGTTCAAAAACATCATATAATCATTCCTAGGAAGTCCCATCTAGCGTATTTATTTGTTAATCATTACCACAACAAAGTGAAGCAACAAGGAAGACTTGTCACAAAGTCGGCAATTAGAACAAACAGGTTTTGGACTGTAGGTGCTAAAGGATTATTCAGTTCTGTATAAGTGTGTAACGTGTACCGGCGTTAAACCATCGCGGGTCACCCATCCAGACACTAACTGCGATGAACGTTGCTTAACTTTAAGTAAAGGTCAACCACTCTACCAACGTCGCTATAAAAGCCGGCTTCTACGACAAGGCCGTAGAAGTGATATTTATACCTATAACCCGTTCCCGTTACATTTCTCCCTCTTTTCTCTTGACTTCGACCCGAAGTCACACAACTGAACACAAGCAGTATACCAGAGCGGAGTCTATGTAACATCACTGTGAACTACCGGGGTCCGGGGATGATGGTGATATCAACCCAAAAATCCCACCGCTGCCACCATTTGTAACGTGTACCGGCGTTAAGCCATCGCGGGTCACCCATCCAGGTACTAACCGCGATGAACGTTGTTTAACTTTAAACAAAGGTCAAACACTCTACCAACGTCGCTATAAAAGCCGGCTTCTACGACAGGGCCGTAGAAGTGATATTTATACCTATAACCCGTTCCCGTTACATCTCTCCCTCTTTTCTCTAGAGAACACAAACCACGTGGAAAGTGACACCTGGTGCCCATTTTTACAGCAGTAAGGGTTGATGTTTTCGGACCCTTGTTGGTGGTTGCGCGCAAGACTAGGGGTGACCTGTCCGAAATAAACGTTGGGCAGTTTAGTTGACTTGTTTAGTCACGAGAGCCATGCACATCGAGATACTAGAAGAGATGAGCTCATCATCATTTATAAACGCACTTCAACGTTGGATCAGTGAAAAAATTCAGATCAAATCGTGGCACAAACTTTATTGGAGCAATCGACCATATTAAAGCCAACGGAATATATATCGAAAAGGGTCAAATTCACGAACACCGAAAGAGTAGGGCTACTATATAGACATTCAATCCGCCCCATTTATCACACATGGGTGGGGTTCGGGAAAGACTTATTTGTATTGCCCGCAGAATGCTTGACGCCATACTTCTAAATAACCGTACAAAAAGTACTTAGCACATTCATGTGTGAAGTGAGCGCAATTATGAAGTCAAGGCCTATTGCGCCAATATCGTACGACCCCGAAATCAAGTAATAATATCACCTGCTATGCTACTTACCCAGAAAATAGAACCTCTTCCACCCTTGACAGATATCAAAGACATCAAGGAAATGTACCGTTCTCATGGAAATACGTTCAAATTGTGTTTTTCTGTGTTTTTTTTTTAAAGATGCGATTTACATCTCTTTCATAATTGTATGAACGTTCTCAAAAAACAAATTAGGCTCTATTTCAACTAAACATGACTGTATAACAATAACGAACATTTCAAAGGCTTTCAGTATTTTTGACGAATATATTCATGTTTATTTTAAAGTTCATATGCAGTATTCTGGTTTTGTTCGACAAATATTAACAAAACATAGATTAGGTCAGAATTTAGATTATAAACAAAAAACTCGTTACGATTACGGACCTATCAGTAATTAACGGAAATTTTAGAACATTAACTTAATCACGATGTTTCGTAAGGATTCAGAAGACATGCTATTTTTGATCGGATATAATCAGCTGTTTTTAACATGCGTTTCGATTCCCCTGTTGGAACAGAGTCATCTGTTTTACAAACAATGTCGGTTTTATTAATGGTACACAAAGACATCGTTTTGTCTTGGCCGTTGAAGAAGTTTCTTCTTTTTTTCCCATGAAGTCTTTTTGATATTCACGGTCGGTTCTAACACCTTACACTCAAATCAGTTTTTAGCAAGGGGCTCGTTAGAGCCAATTGCTATAGTAGCTAATTTTCGAAACGACGCATCATTTTGAGACTGGAATCTAGACAGGCGTTTTACGATATCGGCATTGAATTACTTCACATCTGTCTTTCTACATCAGCTCTTCGTTTCTGAACACCATCTCGACTTCATATAGATGTATTGGTGGTTGCAGATCGTACATAATGTCAATGAACGTGGATGATTTGTGGAACATTTTGTTAAAAATGAAATGACTGTTGCCAGCTAAAACCCATGTTGGTCATCTCGAACCGCCAATAGTTCCTGTCTAAAAATCAAAATGCGGTAACTTGTTGACATATGAAGCCGAAAATTGATTTGATTCGACACCACTAACCCAAAAGAAATAACTCGAAAGAAATGTTATGTTAAAAATATATGAATTACATGATTAATAATTAAAATGTATTTCTACGCTTTCAACATATTTGATCGCGCGTAAAGTTCATTGGTAATTCCTAAATATTGTAAATCGAATGGAGTAAAGGCAACTTTTCGATTCCGACTCAAAAACAAATTTAGATAATTGACTCCTAATGATAACATATATACTCAAACATTCAAATTATTTAAATGATAATAAAATAAATAGTTGACAAAATATAACATATACGGTAAATGTGCAAGTGAGCCTAGGCGTCGGAATTTCCAAAAATCCTTTCGAATAAAATGTATTTGTCCGAATGACTAGAGTATTTCATTTTAGATACCTGCGTAAATACATCAACTTCTCAACCAAAATTAACCTGCACAACCCCAGCAGACGGAATAAGATAGTCAAGTCCCAGTTATAAAACAAATGATTTAAATGACATTTGTTTTTTATCAAGATAAAACGCTTCAATACTAAATAATTCGCTAACTCGTGTATCGGTTTATTATTATTGACGCCGCGTGGAAGCTACATATTACAGTATAATTCTAGAAACTGTATAAACAACGTTAACCCAACTATGCAATAGGCATGGCCGTAACATGACCCGTTCTATTTGTAAATGCCAGCATGTCATCGCTTGGCGATTTTGGTCATTCTTATTGAATAGACGACAAGGTGTCATCGGTTCCCATAGAGTAATTAAGTTGTCTCTGCTTCGTTCCGTTATGATCGCTGTTTTCACGATTTCATCCGATTTGTAAAATTCATTGGATTCGTACCCGGTGCTTCATGTTTCGTTCGAGATGATCGATTCGTACCAACTGGTTTTCGCTCTTTTCTCTTGGGGAACTGACTTGACCATTTTCTTTTGTTTATTTTTCAGTTTTCTAATGGCATGTTGAAAACGATTAAAGTGACATTACAAACAAACAAAACAGACTTAATAATTCTTGCTATATGTTGCCTATACATGTGAACTTTCATAATGCTCAATCTTGATCATAAATATCTTCTCTTTTTTTTTTAATTACTTCGTATCTTTTGTTTATATACTCCCGTTTTTGCTATCATTCTTCTGCTAAACTGGAAGGAGAAATGACGTCCCCCTCTTCTGCCAAAGCTTGTGTCACACTTAACTTATAACTGAGGCAATACACCTTAATAAATGTTAATATTTAGGCACGTTTGTTTGTTTTTTATCTAATGGATCTAGTTAGAGGATTTAAAACAGTGTATTGGTAAAAGAAACTACTTGAGAAACTTCAGCTTGTATGACACATTATAGTTGCAGTGTTAAGCAAACCGTAAACCAAATTGTTTCAGGACTAAACTTCACATGCTGAATATCACATAGATCGTAGCATATAAGACGTTTAATCCCTACGTCAATATTGACCCTTTGTGCTCTTGGTAACCTTTTTATATAGGAATTTCGGACAATGAGAATGTTTAGACCTGCCAGCGTGACCACATATCTTGATTTCTCTTTGTCCTTACTAAGTACATTAATTTAAGGTAATGACTTTTAAAACATCCCTTTTACAATCTATATACATGTATGAGTTTTACAAATAAAAAACAAAAGACAAAGGCCAGTATATTAATTGAATGTATGTATATTTTTATTTAAGCGGAATTCATACTGTATCTAGTCTAAACAGTAAACTGATTCATACGAATTACAAGAAAAAAATCCTGGTAGTACTTAAAGGGAGGTAATTTGAAGTATACGCACAATTTAACTAAGTGCAGCAAATATTTTTCCCAATTGGTCTGACACCTTTGTCTAATAAAACACATGTATGACGATTTAAATAAACAATTTAAAGGAAATACAACTATTTAATAGAGTTAAACATTTAAATACATGTTCAACAGCTAACCATTTCCCACTATAGATTTTCATTTTCACAATTGTCATCGCAAAGTGTAGATATGAACATATATAAACCACAGAAATATATGTTTCAAGATAAATTTTGCTGTCTAGTTGAAATGTTAATGTTTATCAAACTTATTCATACGAATCGCAAGAAGAAAATCCTGGTAGTACTTAAAGGGAGGTAATTTGAAGTACGCACAATTTAACTAAGTGCAGCAAATATTTTTCCCATTTGGTCTGACACCTTTGTCTAATAATACACATGTGTGCCGATTTAAAGGGAATACAAATATTTAACAGAGTTAAACATTTAAATACATGTTCAACAGCTAACCGTTTCCCACATACAACAACCAATTTGGTAGAGGAAGTTCACGTTGTGCCGGGTTAACTAGTCTCAATATAAAATCGCAAATATTGGAAATATACTTATACACACACGGACGTTTCTAGTTTTAGTACATACAAGAACGGTTCATTCATTCATTCATTCATGTTTATCCGTCATTAAAAATCTGCAACAGCTTTAGACGTATAAGACAGACAGAGACGCTAGCGGTGGCTAGGGTTTGTCTTCGGGAATACATAACAGAAAACAGTCCCGTCGATGGATACAACAAAGAAAGATGCCATAACGGAGACGCAAATATATCTAAATAGAAACTGCATTAAGATAATTAAAAACAACATGGGGAGAGGCAGAAGCAAAGGCGAAGAACCTTGTTGGGTGGCGAAGTCTTGTAACGTACTTGTCATTCGGACAAATAAGTATAAGTTTAAATCCTTTCCCACATACAACAAATGTGCAGCAGACGTCTTTGCAAAGGTCTAGGCAAAATATGGGACATATTCATAAATACAATTTCCATTATTAAATAAAGTTTAAAACATTGTGGTAAAAAGAGAAATTACTCACCATGAGCATTTATTTGTCATTTGCCACAATATTTTCAAAAGACGTCCGCTGCAAATGTGGCAACATGCGTCTGTAGGTTGGAAAGGGTTGATAAAGGTTTGAGAATAATATTGCATGATGAGCCAATGTTGATTAAAGTCGCGTATGACATGGTGACAAATGTTATTTAAAGCCGTGTATAGGAATGGTTCATTACAGTTGATTAAAGGCGCATATGCCATGATAAAACAATGTTGTGTAAAGTCACTTCTAGCATGAACAACTCATGTTGTTTGACGTATGACAAGATGATCAAATGTTATTTAATGCCGTGTAAAGGAATGGTTCATTAAAGTAAATTTAAGGCGCATATGTCATGATAAAGCAATGTTGTGTTAACTCGCATCGAGCATGATAGACCTATATTATTTTAAGACTCGTATGACAAGATGATCAAATGTTGTTTAAAGTCGCGTATGGTATAACGAACAATGTTGTTTATATGGTATATGCCATGCTAATCAATGTTGTGTAATGTCGCTTATGTCTTGATATAGCATTGCTATATCACGTCACGTATAGAATGATGAACCACTGATGATGATAGATGAACACATAATGATTGACATCGCGTAATGCATTATGAACTAATACTGATTGACGTCGAGTGATGCATGATGAACTTATAATGATTGACGTCGCGTAATGCATGATGAACTAATAATGATTGACGTCGCGTAATGCATGATGAACTAATAATGATTGACGTCGCGTATTGCATGATTCATAATCTATTTATTAAACTATTTTTGGCTGTTGAAATCCCCAAACGTTGTGTTAGAATGAGACAGTAACAGATTGCCCATGATGAGTTTAAGAACAATTGAGAAAGGTATAATAAAAATAAAATGTCCATAGACTGTTAATAAAACTGATTTCAAAATGCTTTGTTAGTTGAAAAAGTCCAATATTGCTAAAACAAATACAATGGGGAGTAAAGATAGAATAGCCTACACGTGCTTTTATCAAGGAAAACAACGTCATGTCAAAACCTAGTTCCCCCTTAATGTGTTTCCCTTAAGTTATAAACAAGTGCTATAATTGAAATATATCTCATTTTGAGTGATATACCGGCTCGTATATCGCGATGTGTCGTTCAGGTGTGTATAAATTAATCACTCAGGCCATTCGGCCTTCGTGATTAGTTACTACACACCTGAACTCCCAATCGTGATATACGAGCCCGTATTACTCAAAATGAGATATATTTCCTAATTTTAACGCGCGCGCCATGTAACAGTATACTGTTAGCCGGTCAAAAACGTACTGTTAGCATGAGATAGTAAGAAATTGCCCAAAGTGAGTATATGAGAATTTAACGTTACAAAGTCACGTGAGGTATAATAATAAGAAATTGCCCATGATAAGCATATGATAATTTAACATTACAAAGTCACGTGAGGTATAATAAACACTTATGTTGTTAAAAGTCGCGCACATAATAAATAATAAACCCTTTCTTCTTTTAATCGCGTACGACATGGTAATTATTTGTTGTCGATACTATCGTATGGCTCAATAAATCAATGCTGTTTAAGTCATGTTTAGCATGATGAACCAATGTTGTTTAAGTCATGTTTAGCATGATGAACCACTGTTGTTTAAGTAATGTTTAGCAAGTTGACCCAATTTTGTTTTAGTAATGTTTAGCATGATGAACAAATGTTGTTTAGGTCATGTTTGGCATGTTAAATCAATTTTGTTTAAGTCATGTTTAGCATGTTGAACCGATTTTGTTTAAAGTCGCGTATGGCATGATGGTTCACTGTTGCTTAAGTCATGTTTTAAGTGATGACCCAATGCTGTGTTAAGTCGTGTTAAGAGTGATTAACCAATGTTGCTTTAGTCATGTTTATAGTGATGAACCAATTATGCTTAAGTCATGTTTAGAGTGAAGAACCAATATTGCTTTAGTCATGTTTAGAGTGAAGAACCAATATTGCTTTAGTCATGTTTAGAGTAAAGAACCAATGTTGTTTAAAGTCATATTTAGAGTGATGACCCAACTTTGTTTTAAGTGATGTTAAGCATGACGAACCAATGTTGTTTAAAGTCATAGTTATCATCATGATGAACCAATGTTGTTTTAAGTCGCGTATCGCATGATGAACCAATGTTTAAAGTCGCGCCGCGTCTAGCATGGTAAACGTTTGTTGTTTAAATGGGGCGTATGGCATGATGAACCAATGTTGTTTGAAGTCGCATATGTCGTATGGCATGATAAACATATGCTGTTTAAAGTTACGTATGACATGATGAACCACTGATGCTTTGAGTCACGTATGGCATGATGAACCAATCTCGTTTAAGTCACGTATGGCATTATGAATCAATGTTTCTTTAAGGCCCGTATGACATGACAAACATATGGTACTGTAAGGGGCGTATGGCGTGAAACATATATGTTTCTTTAAGATGGGTATGGCATGATAAACATATGTTGCCTTAAGTCACGTAATAACATGATCAATATGTCCGGATTTAAGTCGCGTCTAGTAAGATAATCATATAATGCATTAAGTCGCTCAGGCATGATACACATATGTAGCTTTATGTCGCGTATTGCATGATAAACATATGTTGTTTTAAGGCTTTTATGCCATAATAAATTTAGGATGTTTTAAGTCACATATGGCATGATAAACATGTGTTGCTTTAAGTCGCATATGGCATGATAAACATGTGTTGCTTTAAGTCGCATATGGCATAATAAAGATATGATGTTGTAAGGCGCGTATGGCATGATAAACATGTGTTGCTTTAAGTCACATATGGCATGATAAACATGTGTTGCTTTAAGTCGCATATGGCATGATACACATATGTTGCTTTAGGTCGCATATGGCATGATAAAGATATGATGTTGTAAGGCGCGTATGGCATGTAACAAATATGTTTCTATAAAGCTAGTATGACATTATTAACAAAGGTTGCTTAAAGTCACGTATGACATGATAAACATATGATGCTTTAAGTCGCGTATGCCATGATAACCATGTGTTGTGTAACTTGCGTATGCCATGATAAACTTACGTTGTCTTTTAAGGTGCGTATATCATTATAAACATATTTTGTTTCAATGCATGTATGGGATGAGGAACTTTTGTTGTTTTAAGTCGCGTATAGCATGATACACATATTTTGCTTTAAGACGTGCCTAGCATGATAAACATGTGTTGCTTTGAGTCGCGTATAGCATGATACACAAATGTTGATTTAAGTAGCGTACGGCATGCTGATCATATGTTGTTTGAAGTCGCGTATGGCATAATGACCAATGTTTTTTATGAAGTCGTATACGTCATGATAATCAATTTTGTTTTACTCGCTTGAATCATGTTGAACTTATGTTGTTTAGCGCCACGTATATCATGATAAACCAATGTTGAGTATAGTTGCCTACGGTATGATAAATCAATGTTGTTTAACGTCGCCTACGATATACTGAGCAAATTATGTTTATATTCGCCTACGGTATGATGAACCAATGATGTTTATTGTCACCTAAGGTATGATGAACACATAATGTTTATATTCGGCTACTGTATGATGAACAAATTATGTTTATAGTTGCCTATAGTAAGATATACTAATGCTGTTTATAGTAGAGTACGGTATGATGAACCAATGCTGTTTATATTAGCCTAAAGTATGATGAACCAATGATGTATATTGTCACCTAAGGTATGATGAACACATAATGTTTATAATCGGCTACTGTATGATGAACAAATTATGTTTATAGTTGCCTATAGTAAGATATACCAATGCTGTTTATAGTAGAGTACGGTATGATGAACCAATGCTGTTTATATTCGCCTAAGGTTTGATTGACCAATGATCTATAGTGTCACCTAATGTATGATAAACACATTATGTTTATATTAGCCTAATGTATGATGAACCAATGATGTATATTGTCACCTAAGAAATGATGAACACATTATGTTTATAATCGACTACGGTATGGTGAACAATTATGTTTATAGTCGCCTACAGTATGATAAACCACTGCTGTGTATAGTCCATTAAGGTATGCTGAACCAATGTTGATTATATTCGCCTACAGTTTGATGAACCAATAATGTTTATAGTCGCCTACGGTATGATAAACCAATGATGTTTATAGTCACTTACATTATGATGAACACATGTAGTTTATAGTCGCCTAAGGTATGATGACCCATGTTGTTTACAGTCGCTTACCGTGTGATGAACAAATGCTAATTATAGTCGCCTAAGGTATGACGAACCATGATGTGTATTGTCACCTAAGGTATGCTGAACACAGTATGTTTATAATCGGCTACAGTTTGATGAACACATTATGTTTATAGTCGCATACAATATGATAAACCAAATGTTGTTTTATAGTCGCCTAAGGTATGATGAACCAATGTTGTTTAAAGTCGCATACAATATGATGAACCAACGATGTGTATAGGCGCCAACAGTATAATAAACCAATGATGTTTATATTCACCTAAGGTATGATGAACCAGTGCAGTTTATAGTTGCATACGATATGATAAACCAATGATGTTGATAGTCGCCTACAGTATGATACACCAATGATAATTATAGTCGCCTAAGGTATGACGAACCAATGATGTTTATTGTCACCTAATGTATCTTGAACACATTATGTTTATAATCGGCTACGGTTTGATGAACACATTATGTTTATAGTCGCGCATACAATATGATAAACCAATTTTGTTTATAGTCGCCTAAGGTATGATGAACCAAAGTTGTTTAAAGTCGCATACAATATGATGAACCAACGATGTTTATATGCGCCTACATTATGATAAACCAATGCTGTTTATATTCTCCTAAGGTATGGTGAACCAATGATGTATATTGTCACCTAAGGTATGATGAATAAATTATGTTTATAATCGGCTACGGTATGATGAACACATTATGTTTATAGTCGCATAAGGTATGATATACCAATGATGTTTATATATAGTCGTCTTCAGTATGATGAACCAATGCTGTTGATAGTTGCCTAAGGTATGACGAACTAGTGATGTGTATTGTCACCTAAGGTATGTTGAACACATTATGTTTATCATCGCCTACAGTGTGATAAATCAATGTGTTTTATAGTCGCCTAAGGTATGATGAACACATTATGTTTTTATTCGCCTAAGGTATGATGAAACCAATGATTTATATTTTTACCTAAGGTCTGATGAACAAATTATGTTTATAATCGGCTACAGTATGAAAAACAAATTCTGTTTATAGTCACCTACAGTATAATAAACCAATGCTGTTTAAAGACGCCTACGGTATGATGAACTATTGTTGTTTATAGTCGTCTATGATATGATACACCAGTTGTGTTTATTGGTGCAACTGGCATAATAAACCGATGTTGTTTAAAAATGCTTATTCATGATGAACGAATGTTGTCTAAAGTCGCATATGGCATGGCAAAGAGATGTTGATTTAAGTCACGTATAGCCAAATAAGAGATGTATCTTTCTATATCTGTATATAACAGATGATTCTATATATCAAACATGAAGATCAACGGAAACGTTTATTTCCTTTTCGCTCAAACCTGCACCTAAAATCACTTCAGTACTTTACTGTTACGAATGGTTTATTTATTCCCTGTGGTTGTGAGTAAAGAGTGTGGCTGTTTAAGGGTAGGACTAAACACACTTTCAATGTGAAATGACCAATGCTTCGCTCAATGCTAAATTATGGAATGGTATAGTCATTAATGAAAATACGCCCAAAACAGGAGAACATATCTGGAAATGCATTAATTGACTGTATACAAGTAGAGGTTGTATCAATGTTGTGTCTGAATTTGTAAATAGTGAGTTTTCCGGTGGCTACACTGCAACAATACCTTAACCCGTGACACTTTTGGCTCTTAGCCGACCAGCTATAGTGCTAGTAATAGATGTTTATTGAAGATGCTTAGTCTACTCTACCTAACGGTTAAACCCTTACCTCACTAATACGTACACACATATCTCTTTACATTTTCACAACTACCAACGGACCTTTTTAATTTGAATGAGTCTAAACAAATCAAATAATGTAAAAAATGGCGACTTAATGGTTCAAAACGAGTTCGTACAAAACATAAATACATTTTGCTATAGGTTTTACACGTTGCATGACACTTGCGTGTTTGTTTATATCTGTGGATCATAGATCAAATATTAATGCAGTGTTCTTTATTTAAGGTTGTGCACGTTTAAATACTTCCTAGTAGTCTTGCCAAGATAGTCCTCCATTAGTTATTGATATTAATTAATACAATGTGTTCGTAAGCTCTGTAGATACAGTGAAACCATTTATTAGGATGGATATAAGTTTTTATGTTCTCAGGGTAAGTACATATGGAAAAAATAGTATATATTTGAGCAATATGCATGAAAACGATTCTTAAATACGAATTACATTGTTTTCCTCCGTACCACATGCGTAGGCGAACTGGCCGCCGTGATATAAAAGTTCAATAAATCAATCCGTACAACGTAGATATATACCTTAGTGTCACGTTTAACGATAAGACGACCAAGAATATTCGAATATATTAAAGCATATTGTCCTTAGGCTTTCGAAGACTGAACAATCATATCGGTATATCCACTGCAACATAGACAACTATTGGCTAAATTGGGGGAAGTCCGTGTTATTGCTGATATCTTGAATGCTAAACTACGAAAAGAGCGTAATTCGTCGACTCTCATACCAAGATGATCTGTATTCGGCTCATTCTTTTGTAAAGAATCGCCAGTCTTATGTCACCAGAAGGAGTTGAGATCTGTTTTGCACTTAGTTCATTTGTAAGATCTGTCTTTTGCATATTTTCTGTAAGAAAAAAACCAGACTGCTTAAATGCATAACGAGTACAAAGACTTATAAAAAATATAGCTGAATCCACTACATAAGTAGAGATTAGGGATGGTGGGGTCATGGAAGTTTTAAAGACATGTAACTTATTTTTTCGCGACGGACTTTAAATAGAAATTGTTCGTTTTTATAAAGGTCTTGATGTGATCTGTACACCCGGGTCTTTCATTTAAGATACACACTACTAAAATGCAGTTTAACATCGTAGAGGCTATATTCAAAATATGTATGATGAACCACTGTTGTTTATAATTGCCTACGGTATGATGGATCAGTGATGTTTATTGTAGCCTACGGTATGATAAATCAATGTTGTGTATGGTCGACTGCGATATGATGAACCAATGGTGTTTATTGTAGCCTAGGGTATGATAATTCAATGTCGTTTATGGTCGCCTGCGATATGATGAACCAATGATGTTTATAGTCGCATACGGTATGATGAACCAATGTTGTATATAGTCGCCTATGGTATGAAGAACCAATGGTGTTTATAGTCGCCTACGGTATGATGAACCAATGTTGTATATAGTCGCCTATGGTATGATGCACCAATGGTGTTTATAGTCGCCTACGGTATGATGAACCGATGGTGTATATAGTCGCCTATGGTATGATGAACCAATGGTGTTTATAGTCGCTTATGGTATGATGAACCAATGGTGTTTATAGTCGCTTATGGTATGATGGACCAATGGTGTTTATAGTCGCTTATGGTATGATGCACCACTGTTGTTTATAGTCGCCCACGGTATGATGAATCAATGCTGTTTATAATTGTCTATGGTATGATGGATCAAAGATGTTAATTGTAGCCTACGGTATGACGATCCAATGTTGTTTATAGTGGTCCACGATATGATACACCAGTTGTATTTAAAGTCGCATATGGTATGTTGAACCAAGTTGTTTCTGATGTTGTTTATAGTCGCCTACGGTATAAAGAACCAACGTTGTTTATTGTCGCCTACGATATGATACACCTTTAATGTTTAAAGTCGCATATGGCATGATAAATGTTGTTTAAAGTTGCGTATTCATGATGAACGAATGTTGTCTAAAAACGCGTATGGCATGTCAAACAGATGATAATTTAAGTCACGTGTAGCCAAATAAGAGTATATATCTCAAACATGAAGATCAACGGTAAAGTATATTTGCTTTTCGCTCAAAACAGCACCTTAATACCTTAATACCTTAATGCGTGCAATGTTTGGCTCTTAGCCACCAGCTATACAGCTAGTTGTAGATGTTTATGGAAGATACATTAGTACTATATATTGTATATTACCTAACGGGTTTACCCTTAGCTTACTAATACGTACACTTTTTCCTCTTTACATTTTCACAATTCAACGGACTTTTTTTAAAATTTGAATGAATCTAAAATTGTTATATAATTTTTTTTGAAAAAAATGGTTCAAAACGAGTTCGTACAATAAATAAATACATTTCGCTATATTGTTTTCATGTTGCATTAAACGAACGTGTTTGTTTTACATATGTAAACCATATATCAAATATTAATGCAGTGTTATATATTTAAGGTTGCAAACGTTTTAATACTTCCTAGTAGTCTTGCCAAGATAGTCCTCCATTAGTTATTGATATTAATTAATGGAATGTGTCCGTAAGCACTGTAGATACAGTGTAACCATTTATTAGGATGGATATTAGTTTTTATATTCTAATGGTAAGTACAAATGAAACAAAATGTATCTATTTGAGCAGTATGCATGAACACTATTCTTAAGTACGAACTAAATGGTTTTTCCCCGTACCACATGCGTAGGTGATCTGGCCGCCGTGATATGACTAAAATAATTGCTGAAAATAGGGTTAAAGCTCAATAAATCAATCCGTACCATATATATATATATATGAACCTAAGTGTTACATTTAACGATAATACGACCTAAAATATTCAAAAATATTAAAGGATATTGTACTTAGGCTTTCGACGACTGAACACTCATATCTTTTTTGTTTTGCTTACATGGCCTCGAACGTCTATCCATCGCAACATAGACAGCTATTGGCTAAATTGGGAAAGTCCGTGTTATTGCTGATGTCGTGAATGTTATAAACTACGGAAATTGCATAATTCGTCATCGTCCATACCAAGATGATCTGTTTTGGGCTCATATTTTTGTAAAGAATCGTCAGTCATATGTCACTTGAAGGAGGTGAGATATATTTACACTATGTTCATTTGTAAAGAGTCGCCATGATCATGCCACATGAAGGAGATGATATCTGTTTTACACTAAGTTCATTTGTAAAGAATCGCCTGTCTTATGCCACTTAAAGGAGGTGAGATCTGTTTAGCACAAACTTTATTTGTAAAGAGTCGTCATGATCATGTCGCTAGAAGAAGGTGAGATCTGGTTTAGCATTTGATCATTTGTAAAGAGTCGCCATGATCATAATGCCTGAATGATGTAAGATCTGGTTTGGACTATGTTCATCTGTAAAGAGTCACCATGATCATGTTGCCTGAAGGAGGTAAGATCTGGGTTTCACTATGTTCATTTGTAAAGAGTCGTCATGATCATAACGCCTGAAGGAGGTGAGATCTGGTTTGGACTAAGATTTTTAGTCTTTTTAAAGCATTCGTCAGTCTCCTGTCGTTTGAAGTCGGTAAGATCTGTCGTTTGCTTTTTTTTTTGTAAAAAGCAGACTCCTGTCGCTCGATGGAGATAAGAACTGTTTTGAACTTTTATATGCTGAAATGCATAACGAATACAAAGACTTATAAATAATATAGCTGAATCCACTACATTTATAGAAATACAAATTAATGTTAACGAAGAAAACATCGTTGTGTTTCGAAATGAGAGGGGTGGGGTCATGGAACTTTTAGAGACATGCAACTTATCTTTTCGCGACTGACTTCAAAAAGAAGTTGTTTGTTTTTATCAAGGTTTTGATGTGATCTTTACACCCGTGTCTTTCATTTAAGATACACATTTTTAAACAGCAATTTAGTTTTAACATCAGCAATTTAGTTTTAACATCGTAGATTTTTAAGATATCAAACGCAACCTGGAAGAATATTACCAAAAGAATTTTTAAAATTATATAACGAATATTGTATTATTGTGCTATGCATCATACGTATGGAGTTTCCGCGTTAGCACAAGGATGTAATCAGTTCATATCATATTATTCAAGACGCACTGGGCTAAATGACAATGTCGACGCGTTGTGTATAACTTATAAACATGTTTTTGGCCTAGCCTCTGGTCATAGTAGTAAAACCAATTTTTCGTTTCGGTTAACACCCTATAACGCATTTTAGGGTGAGACTGCGCCAGAAAAATAGTTCATCATGATTTCAACAAAAGTACATTCAAAAGGTTAAGATGACTCAAAAAAGATAAAAAGATAATGTTGTTGGAACGTCAATGAAAAACTTAAGGCGTGAGAACTCCAATATACGTTTAACAAATGCTTAGAAATTAATGCCCCAAGAGGTCAAATATGGAAGCTTATGGAAAAATAAAATGGTTAACAAAGATAGCGCGTGAGAAATGCAGTGGCGGATTTACCGAGGGACCCGTTGGGGCTGTACACCCCACCCCCGACGATCACAGCTGCACTTTTTTTTTTACTTTTTTTTTTGCTTTTTTTTTATATAACCCCAAGAAACCCATCCAATGGCGATGCAATTTATTGATTTATTTAATTCGTAAATATATAAACTTTAGGAAATTAATACTCTGATTAATCTCGAGTCAGTTTCCAGTCCTGGTCATGTCACCATTACTGAAACAGCAGGCGTTTCAAGAAGCTGCGGCTATTACTGAACCCGTCGGCATAGTACCTATATCTACTATACCGGTTTAAATAGCCGACAGACACGCCGTAACAACAAACCCGATGATACTCCGGAGGAATATAATAAGCCTGTTATAACTATCCCATTCTTGGATCATGTGCTCCAAGAATTCCTCAAACGATTTACCTTACTTCAGCTACTACGACATTCTTACTGTTTCCGCCAGTTCATATAGCACTTAACGACGAGTCGGTAAACTTCATCAAGGAAGACCTGCCATCGCACGATACACTTCAGGTGTAAATCGAGTGCTTGAGGAATAAATGGGGTGGTGTATCACCCTTATCTTAACGACCAGTCAACAATTGACGACTTGATTAAGGAATGTGATCTGAATGTTCACACAATTCGTTGGATAGCGATCACATTTTTGGTGACAAGTTGCGAGGTCGAAGAAAGAATTTCAACTATTGGCCTCGTGCAGTCCGACTGAAGATCGTCAATGGCGAAGAAAATGCTTACAGGAATGTGCCTTATGTCCGCACATAGAGATATGGATATCAACATTTATGTTTTCAAAAGTCTTCTGCTGCTCTTTTAACTTGAGCATGTTAAAACTGTTGCAGAATGTTTGGCTTGATGATATAAAGGCCAAGTACGAATATTGTTTGTATTGATAATATCTAGTCCATTTCCAAATATGGGTCATATCAGGTAAAAAGAATAGGTCACTAGGCCAAATTAAGGAAAATCTTGTTAACGCTCTGGAGGTTGCATTTTGAATCTTTGTCACAATAATTGTCTTGATGAGTTTTGTATTGATCAAACAATTTCTCCCAGTCTTGTACATGGTTTAGAGAATTATTTCTATTTGGTGGAGGTTGATTTAACATTGACATATTCTCAATATAATAAGCAAAATATTCTGCTTAAACCTGCTGTCAAATGTTCCTTTGATTCTTCATGTCTTAAATGTGTATACTTGTGAGCTCTTGCACTCAGGTGAGCAATATAGTGGCAGTTTCATAATATTGACTATGTTTGATATAATCTTTCAACTTCTTACTAATAAATACATAATCGTAAGCTTCAATTGTTATTTCCTTTCACATTTTCCCTACTTCTCCAACCTTCCTGCAGCCCCAAGGCCGCCAGCACTTTTAGTGCTTTGATTAATATTGGACACGTCGTCTTCGTCTTGAACCCTATATCCGCCCTTAACAGTATAGTTATATTTTCCTTTTAGCATATTCAGGATAAGTTACATGAGTGGCGAACATTAATACGAAAAAAACCCATGAATGGGTTTTTTCGCTTATAGGTAACAGGTGTGAGATTTTTTTTTTTTTTTTTTTCAATACCCATGAAGGTTTCTGAAATGAAACTGGAAAAATTCAATGGGGGCCGCCATTTTGGATATGTTTAAAATGCGGCCGGTCCGACGTATAAACACAGTTTGAAAATATTGTCGTCTAGTCTATCATTATTAATTCTAAATCGATGTTAAAGGTAATAAAAGAACTGCGTTATTTTGTGTGAACTAACAATTTTAAGAAAAAGCGAAAAATGCGTGGAACTGAGAATGAAATATTTTGTTCCAGTTTGTCAAAATAGCCGACTAGTACCGTACTAATCAAGGTGATCTAGACGCACGCCATTAACAGTAAAGCGCTTTACAGACACAACGAAAAATTGCCGTTTGAAGCCTTACATTTTACTGTATCCCGAATAATGACGACTTGAGACGTATCTGGTTAAATATTTAAATAGAAACAACTCCAATGTATCGTCTAAAGTGTTGGTAAGTAGGCCTAACATTATATTGTAGAGATGTCGGCAGTCTTCGCGAAAATCTTCAATCATGACGGAGAACAAATTCTTCGAACTGACAACTTTTCAAACACATTCTCATTTTCAACCATCTGATTATTTTTACAACCTGGACTACACTATATTTACATTACAGTTGGGAATTATGCAATAAGATATAGTGGGATACATTTTAATTAAATCGTGGTACTGTGGCAAATATACAGTGTAGCGAATCCGACTTGTTATAGTTAACCAAAGTTGTGTCCCTTTGTTTAATTGGATCCATTTGTATAAACAAGTCAACAACAAAGGTGGCAGGGGACCCCTAAACTTGCAACTTTTCAGTTTGTCCGGACCAATAAATGTTATTTGAGAAATTCTCCAAAACAGCATCCATCACAATGTCAAAACTATATCTCAATATATGGCATTTAACAGTTTTTCAAAATCATGTAACATTTGAGCAACTCGATAGAACTGAACACAATTTCAAACCCTGTGTATTCTATCCCACCTACCCAAAATGAGGGCTAAAATGACACTATTTCAGCAGATTTTCTAATCATGTCCTTACTGCCTGGAAACATGCAAAAGAAAATTGAAGCACACTTACTTAATAATCAAGCAATGCATAACCAGGAAATGTATGCAAAATACCATGTCATCAGTATTCTTCTAGTAGAAAAACTTATTTGAAATACCTGAATTCTCGTCACACAACAGTCTCAAATGATACTGAGATTGACCTCCCCTTGGAAAGCTATTCAACATGATATGAGCGAGCATATACAAATGTTCGTATTTTCTCCACATTTTGTATGCATCAATTGATAGAAGTCAATAAAGAAATCAATGCCATATAGTGTTATATAGTTAAGAAATCAGTTCATTTTCAAGCACACCTAATATATAAAATATCGACAGGGGCCAAATCCGAATGTGTCCCCTGCCACCTTAAAGTTTTAATTTTCAGCTTAACTATAACTAGTGCATCTGTAATTTTTATAATTTAATCTATTTTATACACAATAAAGAAAAAAAGAAAGGAAGAAAACTGTTTCTTTTAGCAATATGACCCTTTTCTAAAAGTAACCCAATACAAGGGAAATAATCCAAATATAGCCTAAATGCATGACAATAACCAGCTGTCCCAAACATGTAAATCCATAGTTTTCTTATGAATGCAATGCATGTTGTCAAAAGGCTTAATTAAAAGAGGAAATATACATATTTTAAAAAAGAAAATACCTAAGGTGCAGTAGTTTTAGTGACACTTGTGCTGAATCTGACAGTATTCCTGGACCTTCTCATGAACATTCACATATACTGACCGAGTCTGAGGATGTAACTTCACTAAGGAAACTTCACGCATCATTTGCACAAGCATTTAAGTTTGGACCATCAACAGGCACTGTAGAGAATACAAATTCTTCATCAAAAGTCAGTGACAGTTCATCATTCGAAAATGAAAAAAATGCCATTGTGAATCTGCAAATGCTTGAAAATGCATTTCATAGCCTTAACGGACATACATGTGACAACGCTAGTCCGAAACTGAGTGTGCTCGACCATAACGCTACAACTGAAATGCAAGAATTGTAACTTTGTATCGCATGAACTGCCACTGTTTCATAGTGTAAAAAAAACCAGGGACAGACAGACAGACAGACCACAGGGATCCTGAACAGCTGTCTTGTTCTGCCAGTCCTCGGTTCACAATTGGGGATAAGTGACATTCGGCTTATACTTGCCTGCTTAAATATTCAAGCACCAGACAAGCGAGGACTGCAAAGAAAATTCAACTCACGCACAGAATATGTTCAATACAGAAGAACGACGAGATACTCGAAACGTCGTCAAATTGCAAATAAAGAACATTTCAAACACTCTATATACAAATCACCAACCGTTGCAAGTGTAGATCACTCTTATGGTATTAATTTAGGGTAATAAGTATACAGTTGGCATTTCTGAACAGTGTATGCTAAGATCAGCATGTACACCCGCACATGCTGATCTCGATCTACACTGTTCACAAAAGCAAACTGCAGCCATTATGCTTGAAATAAGAGTACAAAAACAAAATATTGATGTATTTCACGATAATTAAGCATAAACATGAAAGATTTTTAACACAATTGATCCATTTAATGAAGATTTTGTTAAATGTTTGTGGAAAATGTTGTAAACAAGTTTTTTTCTATACCAAAACATTGGTATTATGTGAATAAAAATCAATGAAGTAAGAATTACTCTTTTCCGTCATTTTCAGCATTTTTCTTATATTATTACCTCCCTTGCTTATTTGTGTATATCAGGTGCAAATTCAATGCAGAGGTGGCTTATTTTGTACATGTTGTTCGCCATATAAATAAAGAAACATGTTAAAACTTGAAAAGTTTATCTTTCAGGCATTTCAAAGTTGAGTATTTTCCCCTTAAGGTGGCAGGGGACCCCTAAACTTGCAACTTTTCAGTTTGTCCGGACCAATAAATGTTATTTGAGAAATTCTCCAAAACAGCATCCATCACAATGTCAAAACTATATCTCAATATATGGCATTTAACAGTTTTTCAAAATCATGTAACATTTGAGCAACTCGATAGAACTGAACACAATTTCAAACCCTGTGTATTCTATCCCACCTACCCAAAATGAGGGCTAAAATGACACTATTTCAGCAGATTTTCTAATCATGTCCTTACTGCCTGGAAACATGCAAAAGAAAATTGAAGCACACTTACTTAATAATCAAGCAATGCATAACCAGGAAATGTATGCAAAATACCATGTCATCAGTATTCTTCTAGTAGAAAAACTTATTTGAAATACCTGAATTCTCGTCACACAACAGTCTCAAATGATACTGAGATTGACCTCCCCTTGGAAAGCTATTCAACATGATATGAGCGAGCATATACAAATGTTCGTATTTTCTCCACATTTTGTATGCATCAATTGATAGAAGTCAATAAAGAAATCAATGCCATATAGTGTTATATAGTTAAGAAATCAGTTCATTTTCAAGCACACCTAATATATAAAATATCGACAGGGGCCAAATCCGAATGTGTCCCCTGCCACCCAAAAAGGAAAAAATAATTCTGGTTAGTACTGGTTTAAATATCCATAAACTAAAGCCTTGAGATTTTTTAGAATCAGATACATGCATATATGGTCATTGCTCACAATGCATACCTAGCCTGTTGTTTATTTTGTTTATAATTTACCCTTTCCCACAGCTGCAGCAGACGACTTTGAAGTCATAAAGTCCGAAAGATGGAAAATCCCAAAATGATAGTATGAATATTGAATAGAGTTTAAATCATTGTGACAAATGGAGAAATTGCTCATCATGGGCAATTTCTCCATTTGCCACTAATATTTCAAAAGTTGTCTGCGTCAGAAAGCGTCTACATGAGGGAAACGGTTAAAGCCTTCGTAAATTTTTAAGGTAAATGCACCAGAAGCTTATTAAAACATCGAGTAAGTACCTTGTCAATGTCCGTGAACAGGCGGTAGTAATCTAGATTCCGCTAACCAATTGTTCAAAATAGCTAAATTAGCTATCGCGTGAGTCTACAGCAGTACATGTATTAAGAAGCAAAAACCAAATGAAAAGTGTTTGTAGACAAAGACCATGGCTGTATTCATATTAAACTAACTAACCGAACACTAGGTCATGTGCTATTAAAAGTTATTATTAAACTGGTTGATCCAGTTAACAAAATCCTAGTGTAAATACTGGTGTATTGCTATTGCCAGGGAGTATTGAGAGATGGAGACCCGTGTTATTGTCAAGCTTTTTTATAAATTGTCTATTAGTAATATATCTATTTACATTTGAAACTTATTTTCAACAATTGAGTATATGATGGGTAAATCAACAATTTCTCTCATGTCACATTCTTTATGTATTAAAATCCATCAAGGGGCTTGTGAATTGTTCCCAACTTCACATGTAATCGCATGAGTGTGGTATTTCAATGGTTAGATATTAATATTTTTCTGATTATGTAAGATATGATTCAACATTGTGTAATCACATAGGAAACTTATTATACTTGTGCCAAAATGACAAACATTTGTTTCTAGCTATGTTTTTTATTTATATTTCAGGTATATTCAGACCACTTAATTTGTGTTCGACCAAGCAAGAAAAACCAATTTCCTGTCCCTGATATGGGTTATTTTAAATAGTAGACAACACCAGCAAGAAGACCTCTTGTAAGACGGGCAATTGAACTCAATGTCCCTGTACAGCTCGATACAGAAAAAGATGAAGAGGCGTTAATTCCCACCATGGAATGCGATAATGAGTCAAACCTGGCCTACACAGGCTACATTGGACCTCGTTTAGTGACCACTTATATACACATTACTAAGAATTCAGAAATTTCTAAATTAGTTTTTGCTGGGTGATAAAATCATGGCTGTGAGTTGTTTAACTATAGCCGGTGATCTTTGTGCTAACATTCTAGATTTCATGAAGGGAAGGAAACAACTTTCATAAGCAGAGACAATAGAAACTTGATGGATCTGACAGCTACTGTCGGAGCATATTCATGTAGTGCTGGTAAATTTGTGATTAAAATACACTCTGAAAACAGAGCTTGGCATAATAGTCATTGGAAAGAATAAATACTATTCTTTTAAGGACAGCAGTATTCAGAGAATCAATGATTGAAGAGGACACTTTAGATAAGATAATTCTAATGAACACTGAAAGTGTTTCGTTTTTTATTCATGGACTCATAATCATATGAAATAAATCCAATCATAGCTGTTATCATTAATTTAACACATGAAGCAAATAAACTGAAAAATAAGCAAATTCTTAAAAAAATTGTAGCATATTTAGCATTTTCTCACATAAATCAGACTACAGCAGACCTATTTGAAACCAACTCTGCAAAAACCTGTGCAACATCTATCAAAGGCCATGTAATAATTGTATACAATAGAAAACATTATGACAAAAAGAGAAATTACTTGTCAGGATTTTCTGATTTTACAACAATGTTATTTAAAGTTATAACTTCATCATTTTAAGTCATCTGCATGTGGGACAGGGTTAAACACTTATACATGCTTGAACATATAGCTTTGGGAAAAAACATATAAAAAAGATATAATATCTGTCCATAAAAAACTTTTTAAGGATGGAAGAATTTTTTCTAATAGGAGAAATTTCTCCTTCCCTACAATTATTCACGAAGTTGTCTGCTACTCTTCCACAGCCAAGCATTACAAGTTTTGAGCATTTTAATTTAACCTGATACCTTAAAGTAAATTTTGTACATGAAAATTATAGATTCTTTCTTAGTTATCCTTTCCCACATACAGACGCTACATCAGAAGTAGTCTGTTAGTGGTAAAGGGTTAAACATTTTCTACATGTAGATGCTTTCTGACGCCTCTGCAGCAGACAAGTTTTGAAAACATTATTGCAAATGGAGAAATTGCTCAAAATTGCCAATTTCACCTTTTGCCACAATGTTTTCATCTCTATTAAATTAATTGAGATTTTCAGTATTTTTAGCCCACCTATGCCCACCTATGCATGAAGTGCAAGGTGAGCTTTTGTCATCGCTCACCGTCCGTCGTCCGTCCGGTTACGTTTTCCTACAAACAACTTCTCCTCCTAAACCAATTAACCAAATTCAAAATAATTTTACAGGAATGTTCCTTGGGTGGATCTCTTTCAAACTTGTTCAAAGAATTCTATTCCATGCAGAACTTTGGTTGCCACGGCTACAAAAAAAGGGGAAATTAACCAAAACTTAAAAAATCTTCTTGTCTAAAAGTAGAAGGCCCATGCCTTTGATATTTGGTATGTAGCATCATCATCTAGTGAACCTCTACCAAGATTGTTCAAATTATAGCCCTTTCCGGGGGGTCACTTGCTTTTTCATAGACTCTGGGTTAAAAAATGACCCCATCCCGGCGGGGGTCACTTGTTTTACATAGACTCATAAAGGGGGAAAACTTAAAAAATCTTCTTGTCTAAAAGTAGAGGCCCCAGGCCTTTGATATTAAGTATGTAGCATCATCTAGTGGACTTCTACCAAGATTGTTCAAATTATAGCCCTGGGCTCAAAATGACCCCTCCCCTGGGGTCTATTGTTTTACATAGACTCATATAGAGAAAAAACTTAAAAAATCTTCTTGTCTAAAAGTAGAGGCCCCAGGCCTTTGATATTTGGTATGTAGCATCATCAAGTAGACCTCTACCAAGATTGTTCAAATAATAGCCCTGGGGTCAAAAATGACCTCTCCCCGGGGGTCACTTGTTTGACATAGATCGGGGAAAAACTTTAAAAAATCTTCTTGTCTCAAACTAGAAGGCCCATGCTTTTGATATTTGGTATGTAGCATCATTACATCTAGTGGACTTCTACCTAGATTGTTCAAATTATAGCCCTGGGGTCACTTGTTTTACATAGACTCATATAGGGAAAAAACTTAAAAAGTCTTCTTGTCTAAAAGATATTTGGTATGTAGCATCATCTAGTGAACCTCTACCAAGCCTGTTCAAATAATAGCCCTGGGGTAAAAAATGACCTCTCTCCGGGGGTCACTTGTTTTACATAGACTTATTTAGGGGAAAAACTTTAAAAATCTTCTTGTCTAAAAGTAGAGGGCCCTGGCCTGTGATATTTGGTATATAGCATCATCTAGTGGACCTCTACCAAGATTGTTCAAATTATAGCCATGGGGTAAAAAATGACCCCTCCCTCTGGTCACTTGTTTTACATAGATAGGGAAAAAACTTTAAAAATGTTCTTGTCTAAAAGATATTTGGTATGTAGCATCATCTAATGGACCTCTACCAAGATTGTTCAAATTATAGCACTGGGGTCAAAAATGAGCCCTCGCTGGGGGTCACTTGTTTTTCATAAACTCATATAGGGGAAAAAACACTGAAAACTTTTTAAGTTTGATTAAATCAGTTGAGCAATATAGGACCATTATGGTTCTCTTATTAATTATACATGTACATATATACCATATATAGTACTTTCTCTTTACTTAACCCTTTCCAACCTGGAACAAATCTGCAGCAAACCACTTTGAAAACATTTTGGTTTTATTTTGGAAAATGTATTAATAGGAAAGTGTAATTATTTGATAGAGTAAACAAATTGTGATAAAGGGGGAAATTGTTCATCATGAACAATATGTCCTTTTGTCACAATGTTTTACAAAAATGTGCAGAGGTGGCAGAAAGCAACTACATGTCGAAAAGGATTAATCCGTAACCACTTACAGGCTACTTCTGATGTGTCCAATGAAATGAACACATACATTTCTCATTATGAATATTTTTTATTTTCCAACTAAGATTTTAGTAATCACCTTCAAATTCCTTGTATGTGAAAATGGGTTAATAAATGCTTCTCTTATGCCATATTATCATAAATATTACGTTATTTTTCAAAGCTTTGTGTGTAAAATATTTTCTTTCACAATATCTACAACAATTAAAGTTAAGATTTGAGCTTTAATGTTACACTTTTACTTTTCAGCTCACTTGTGCACGAAGTGGTCAATGTGAGCAATTGTGATCACATTTTGTCCTGCGTCTGTCCGTCGTCAACAATTGCCTTGTTAACACTCTACAGGCTACGTTTTGCATCAGATTTTCATGAAAGTATATCAGAACATTTATCTCTATCAGATCTTGGACAAGTTAGAATATGGGTCATATTGGGTCAGAAACTAGGTCACTAGGCCAAATTGAAAGGAAATCGTGTTAACACTCTGGATGCTGCATTTTTAACTTGAGCATGTTCAAACGTTTTCAGATGTTTGTCTTGATGATATGTAGTCCCTATTTCAAATATTGGTCATGTCTTTTTTAAAAACTAGGTCACTAGGACAAATTGAAGGAAAATCGAGTTAACACTGTAGAAGCCGAATTTTGCTTCGGCATCTTCAAATTTTGTCAGAATGTTTCTCTGAATAATATCTAGGTCAAGGTCGAATATGAGTCATGCCTGATCAAAAACTAGGTCACTAGGCCAAATTGAAGGACAAAGTTGTTAAAACTCTGGAGGCCGCATTTCTACTATGAGCAAGTTGAAACTTTGTCAGAAGGATTGTCTTGATGATATCTAGTCCATGTTCGAATATGGGTCATATCAGGTAAAACAAAACATAGGTCAAGAGGCCAAATACAGGAACATCTTGTTAACACTGGAGGTTGCATTTTAAATCTTTGTCAGAATAATTGTCTTGATGTGTTTTGCATTAGAAATCATTCAGGTGAGCGATCTAGGGCCATAATGGCCCTCTTGTTTAAAGATCAATTTCAAACCAAAGGCTCAAGGTGTTCCATTGTGATCACTCACTGTACGGCGTACGTCAATTGGTCAAATATTCTCTGAAACTGCTGATGCGATATTAACCAAACTTGACTCATTAAAAATTGTTCAACAATTTATTTTATACCTATAAATTGGTTTGCTGCGGTTTCAGAATGGGGTGGAAATTGCAAAACTTTAAAAAGTGTTCTCCTGTGAATCCGCTTCTTCGAATTCCAAGATGTTCTATGGGTGACCCTCTACAAAATGGTTCAAGACATATTGATTAGGTGAAAAGGGTAGTCACCAAGTGGCATCAGAAAAGGGCTGGAATAATCGTCTGTTTTAGGGATAGAATTAAACAGAAATGTGACCCCCTACAATATTTGTACCAGCCTTTCAGACCGGGTTTAAAAGGTAGTCGCCAGGTGACATCAGAAAAGGGCTGAAAAGAAGAAATTACCCAATGACCCCCGTCTAGTCAAATACTTTTAAAAATCAACTGCAATTGCCAAATTATGCTGTTTAATTTTAAGTGTTTTTTCGTAAATAGGTAGCACCTATAGATATATTAAGTTACTATATAAGTATGATTCTAGTTGCATTAGAATATTCAAGACACCAAATCTATTGCCCAATTATCTAACAAAAATAGAGGTTAATTGGTTGTTTTACACAAGCACGGACTAAGTAAAGTAACGTTAATAACAGATAATGGAAGACACTAACGTATGGAAAGAGATGCCTTATTATACATGTTGTGGTAGACGAGCTATACATTTACTTTTCTCCGTGCGTTGCCAAAAGACAAACAAACTAATAACCTGCATGGCTACAAACACATATTTCTTTTTGCGTATTTTCTCCTGGGTATTGAGACATACAATAAATAAGTTCACTACAGTTTAATGTTTAACGTAAGCAATACCCGATTCTGATTATTGTGATTTCTCTTTATTGACCAAATGACATTTAGTTGCGAGTATGAAACGTGTTTACGTTATGTCCTATTTTTATTTTATTTTCCGGATCAAAAATGGTTAGTCTTTTTCAGAGCAACTTTTAGTAAAAAATCAATTTCTTGGATACAATAATCTTTAAGCTCTGCACATTTGAATCTTTTAGTGACATTCTAGAACAGTTTCGTCCAAAGATAGCAGCATAATTATAGCGAGTAACGTATTTATTGTACACGAACACGCAAACACTCACAATCTAGACGACTTTGATGCCTCTATAGAGAAGAAATTTCCTAAACACGAGATATTCTTCCGTTCATTCACAATGTTATCAAATCTTACACATATTATAATTCCATTGTTTGTGATTCTATATTATCATCATCAGGGTATTGAAAGACTATCGCTGTAAGATGATCATACCGGCCACACTGTTATATGTAAACATATATATGTTTAATAATAAGCCTGCAAATGTTTAATGTACTCGAAATATCGGATAGATTCTTCCATGTTCTCCTTTAAGGTTTTCATCATCATAGTGTTGAGTTCACCAAGTAATGCAGCTTTGAATGACCCATGCAGTGGTAATGTCGACTGTACAGATGTTAATGGAATCTGTGGGTCTGATAAAACGTGTGTCTGCAATACAAATCAATATGTGAGCGGAAACATTTGTGCACACAGTAAGTATTGTAAAACCGAACAGTTTGTTACATATTAGCCCATTACCTGGGAAAACGGGTATAGCTAAGAGTAGTGGGAATTGAAATAATATACAGAAAGTGACGGAAGATGTAGACCAATCAAATATCGTTTTGAATCCCTATGTTAAGCAAGGTTTTAATTATTCCCCTGACAAGATAACATCTGACGGCTTTGCTGCTGAAGACGTGTGAACACAATGCTGCATAATAAGAAATTAGTCAAAATGGGCAATTCCTTCTATTGCCTAAAATCTGTGTTCAGATAAAGTGTCCAACTTTCTTTATTAAATGTTGATATTTTTATTAAACCAGACTACTTATTAACTAACACATACGGTAAACAGTTTAACAAAAAACCCACTTATTAACAAATAATCAACGTTCTTTTTTCGGGATCTTCTGTTAGTCGCCATCAATTTACAAAGAATATGCCAGACTGCTTTCAGAAGTCGTCTGCTGCAGATGCATCTATTTGTGTAGTAAAATATTGCTCCTAGAATAATCCTCTCCGGATTGATGTATGTGAATTCAAATAAAATGGTTCGGTAAAGAAACTAACTGATATGGAATCCATGTGAAACAAACAGCTACATATACATGATGATGTACTGCAAACACGCATGAATCAATGTTTTTTAACAGATAAGCTAAAACAAGAAGCGACGTTTTTATAGACCTTAATTCTTAAAAAACAAATGTGTTACAGCCCTTTTCTGATGCCATCTGGCAACTACCTTTTTAAACCAGTCAATATGACTGGAACAAGTTATGTAAGAAGTCGCATTTCTGCCTAACCCTTTCGCTAATAGAGACGGTTTCTGACTCCTGCGCATCAGACGACTTAGGAAAAGATTGTCGCCGAAGGTACAATTGCTCAATATGTGAAAGTTATCCTTTTTCAACAATATTTGATAAATAAATATACTTTATATGAGTGAATCTATAGCTCATGCATAGGATTTTGGGTATTTAATAATGATACCACTGTTTTCGCGGGAAACAACGTCGCTCCACTTGACGTTTCGCCAAATGAAGTGTTACGGAAATGACGTCACGTCGTTCTTTGGCTACGGTCCAGCAAATTTTATGTTCTGACGTCGAATTGCAGTCGTTTATTTAAAAGTTCCATTTATTTTTTAACTTGTTTGTACAAAAGTTAGATCACACGTAAATAACACAGCACTTTTATGACCTTAAATTTCTTTTTAAAGATTAACTAGACGACAATTATTTTCAATCTGTGTTTTATACATTACCAAAATGGCGGCCCCAATGGATTGGCGGGGGTCACTTTAGAAACCTTCATGGGTTATGAAATTAAAAAAAAAAATCTCACAAATGTTACCTATTAGCGAAAAAACCCATTCATGCTTTTCTTTTTTCGTATTATATGAAATCTAGATCTGTAAGACCTATTTTTATGAAACTGCTTGCTAGGAGATCAAATAAACGCTTTTCCTCCAAAAGTAGATGAAGGCTGTTTGTACAAAAACATTGAAAATAGTAGTTCTGGCATTACTTCAAAAGCGATATCATCACTAGACTTAACAGTGACGGAATTCACTGTGACAGATTAAAAGTATAATACACTAATTAATGTACATCTCAGTATTTGATCGATGCGAATATAATAATTGGTCATAATATATTGAAGCTCTTATTAATATTTCATTCATACTTCATTTTCTTTAATTTCAGAGATATCAGTGCGGAATATATGTTCGAACTACGAAATATCAGGTTTAGAATGTCCATGTAGAACCGGATTCACTAGTATCGATGGACTTTGTTTCCGCGATGCGGATATAGGTATTGCTTTTCTTTACATTTCAGAGATATCAGTGCGGATAGTTTGTCCAAATTTGACAAGAGCAATTTCAGATTCAGAATGTACATGTAGGGCCATATACACTAATATCGATGGACTTTATTTTTACGATGCGTATATAGGTATTGACTTTTTATAATTTTGCGTTTTTATCACACTGAACATTTTATTCAGGCCTTGCTATTTGTAAGTATAATTTGTATTTTAACACAATATGATTAATTCCGATTTTCCAAATTCTTTCAAAATATTGCAAGATGAAATATGAAATTAATAACATTTGTGAATTACACTTTAAAATGTTTAATATCATACTTTAAGTCGAACACTGATTATATTTGGGCTGGTGTAAGCGAAACATATTCTTGTTTATTTCCGTCTTTGGAAAAGTTTGAAGTAGAAGAAAGTAATCATTTACATGTTTTGTCAAGTATAACGATTGTTTCAAATTAATTCCGCGAATTAATTGTTGAATGAGAATTAAAGTGTTTCCAGAATAATTTACTACAGTTATAAGTTGATATGATATGAATTCGTTATATGTAAGAAAATAAGTCATATGAGGTTTGCCAACTGTAAGTATGGATAGTCTGTAGTCATACAGAAATGAGTTATTATACATTTTTAAAATGGACACTATTGATAAAAAAACAACAACATGTAACTCATTATTCGTCGTCGATCTGTCGTTAAATTGTTTACCTTTGACACCACAGTGCGATTTTCAGAAAAAATAATTCACAACAATGTTCATTATGTGAGTCTATTATTATACTATTAACTATATTGTGAACCCGACGAAGATTTGTCAGAAATAGTACATACGCGTGCAATGAATGCTTAATACAAAGCAATTTGATAAAAGAAAGGTGCGTAAAAGGTTAGTATTTAAATGTAAAAGTGCATGCAGATGTCGCGGTTCGAACTTATACACAATTGTAGAGCAGCCCGGTTAGCTCAGTCGGTTGAATAGACACCCTCAAAGCGAGAGGTCCCGAGTTCAAGTCCCGGACTACCTGCATGTTTATATCTCCTTATAACATTGAAACACAATAAAGGACCATAACAGCACTGACTGGTCAGCCCTACGGTGCTTGCAGTGTGTTTTAAAACATCATTGGCACTTGTGTTCCAAAATTAGGGTAAGAAATTCCAGTTCATCAGGGGTGTATGTCATATGTCGAACTAATACACAATTGGTGAAAGTGCGGGAGGATTGTCGCTGTGACTGTATCTGATGCGTCAGAACAGTCAAGACGCCTCTCGACGCATGCGGCAACCTCGTTTGCACAGGGGCAGAAGCGCTTGGCGTCTTCTGCAGGAACCTTCTTTAAGAAGCCCAACCCTGTGAAGAAACGGAAGAGACAGAAGAGACAGCCTAGGCCTTCCGTGGCTAAGTCTCCTCTTTCCGCTGGTCCTAGCTATGCCAAACCGAAGCCCAGTTTTACGGGAGCTAAGCCTCGTCATTCAACCAAGTATAGCACTGTCCCTAAGCCGGAGCCCTAGGGAAACGCTCCTCTCTCTATGTCAATTCCAAAGTCAGATATTGCAGTCGGGGGTCGCTTGTCGCATTTTATGGAGGAGTGGGAAAATATCACAGAGGATCGTTGGATCATGTCTGTGATACAAGAAGAGTACTTCACCGCCTTCGTCTCATGATCGTTCTAGGCAGGCTCCATATGAGGCCCCTGCAGTATTCTTTTCTCACCATGTAGTGTCCATCGGTGGACTCACTGGAACAGGAGATATAGCTCTGACGGACTTCTTAAAGTCACACATTCGCTGGTGGTTAGAACCGTCAATCTATCTGCAAGGGGTCCCCTTGCTCACACCGCCTCCGGATCTGTACCTCTTTAAAGATGCCAGTGCTGTGGGCTGGGGAGCTTATTTAGAGCGATAGGGCTTAACAGCCCATGGCATTTGGTCAACGGAGGAAAGTTGTCTACACATAAACAATTGAGAGTTGAGGGCAGTTCTTCTAGCACTCACTCAGTTCTTTGCCTCCGTTGTCAACCAAACTGTTTTGTTGTCGACGGACAACACCACTGTTGTATCCTTCATACGCAGGCAAAGTGGAACGCACTATCACCTTCTCTTTCTGGAGACGTGGAAGTTACTCCTTTGCTGCCGGGCGATGTTGTTAGTCCTCTTAGTTAAACGAGTCCCCGGTCACCTGAACGTCCTAGCAGAAAAGACTCTGAACTAGAGAGTACTAAACCCATTGTATATACATATCGGGACCCCTCTTGTGGATCTTTTCTTCACCAGAGTGATCCATCGGCTTCCATTCTATGTGTCTCCTATGTACAATCCCGCAGCATGGGTAGTGGACGCGCATTGACCGTCAATTGGAATCTTCTGTTCGGGTATGCCTTTCTCCCGTTCATACTTGTTCCAATTGTCCTTCAGAAGGTTCTACGGTCTCAACAGTGCAGAATACTACTGATAGCACAGTTTTAGCCCAAGTGGTCGTTGTTCAATGACCTGCTTGCCTGCCTACCGGCTCAACCGATATGTCTTCCTCTTTGAGCAGCCGGGTCGGTGTCTTCATCTGAACCCGGCTATGCTGCACCTTCACGCCTGGACATTATCCAGCGTTCAATCTGAGAGAGAAACTTTTCTAAGAGGGTTCCCTCTCGCATCGCCTATGATTCAAAATGGACAGTTTTTTCTGATTGGTGTACTGTCAATCCAGAGTATCACTTTGCGACTTCTTCCTTTTTTCTTTTCGAAGAAAAAGATTTGGAAGTTAGTACAATAAAAGTGTATCGTTCGATGCTCTCCAATACGCTTAAGTTCATAGGGGGAGAGAGTACTGTTTCTAATCCATTCCTCTCTGAGCTTATGCGATCCCTCGAACTAGAGAAACCTATTTTAAGGAGTTTAACTCCAAATTGGGATCTTTCATGTGTTTTGTGGTCTCTGACTAAACCCCGTACGAACTACTGGCTTCCGGGTCTTTAAAGTTTTTAATCTTTAAAACAGTTTTTCTTCTTGCCTTTGCAACTGCTCGTCGTAGAGTAGACCTTTATGCCCTTTCGGTGGAAACGGGTTCCTCAGGTTTAACCAATCTGATTGTTCAATTACCCAACTTTGTCAACATGGATTCTTAGCTAAGAACCAGTTGCCGTCGGTTCTTCCTAAACCTATCACAGTTCCCAGCCTATCTGCGAACTGTGTCCCCTCAGATTTAGACGGGGTTCTGTGCCCTGTCACAGATCTTAAGTTTTATCTTAAGAGGGTCGAGGGTTCTAGGGGCCGCAAGAAGCGGTTATTTCTACCTCTTATAGGGGAAAAGGATATATTAGCAGCGTCCCGCTGGATATCCTCTTCCATTAAATTAGCTTATACAGATCTATCTGATCGCGATCTTTCTTTATTGCAGATTCGTCCGCATGAGATTAGAGCCCTGTCTACTAGCTGGGCCTTCTCTAATAATGTTCCACTAGAGGACATACTTTGCGCTGCGGTCTGGAAGTCACAACCGACTTTCTGTACCTTTTACCTGCGATCTTTATCGTCACAGTCAGAAACTCTCTTTTCTTTGGGCCCACAAGTGGCCTCTCAGAGAGTTATAACTTAATTATTAATCAAAGCGCCGATGGCACAGTAATTGCGATCGTATAGAAAATCCTGGAATTAACAAACACTATCTCGGTGTAGGCCTTGCGATTTTCAATATATATAGGAATATACGATAATGCTCGATCTCCAACTCAATTCGGCTACACTTTCAGCATTGAATGCTAATTGACTCTAGAATGTACAGACGTGTCTAACTTGTACACTGCATGACATCGGGCCTTTAAACCTTTGTAAATCAGTCATATCATCTAGACGCTTTCATATAATTCAACAACTACAAAATATTGCGTTTATAATATTGAGATTTATGAACAATCGATAACTATTCTCGCGAGCTATTTATAGAACCTTTTGGAATTTCTAGACGCATTGAGGTGTTTTAAGTATCATGAGAGTTATAGAACGCGCAAGTATATTAATTACCTGCCCATTCATGAAGAAAGATAATATTTACATAATTGAACTCTATGTAGATATTATCTCAAGAAATCTCAAATCTTAGTAACAATCCGGTACCAAAGTAGCACTGACATGATTATTATTAATCGTGTCTCTGCATCACTGGTGGAACTATATATTTGACGGTTAAATGGATGTAGGTTAATTGGTTTGCAGTAAGGAATAAAAAGTCAACGAGCTTTTCAAAACCGACTATGTAAATGTTTTCGTTGTTGTTGTTTCTGTAAGCATTGTGGCGATTGTCAAACCAATCGCCACAAAACATCACTAAAATAACTAAACTCGTTAATTATACCATATTCGGTTTCAATTTTTTCTTGCTTAAGCTGTTGTGTTCAAGTTTAGTAGTGCCTAAGATTACTTACATTACCAGATGATAAGTTATTCATTGGTATCAGTGTTGTGTTGGTTGTTCCTCCTGACCGATGCTACAAAGTCATCAGGTATTAAATGACTGGTAACGTATTTGTGACATAAAAATGACTTACGGACTCCCGTGCGGTCTGATACGCACATGACGTGAGGTCTACGCGGATTTCTTCTGGATGGAATTAATCGGTATTGAGATTATCTATCAGGTATTTTAAAAATATTAAAAACTTCCTTTTGAAACATGTTACAAAGAGTTCCAGACATATATTTGTTTATGCGTGATGTTTGGTTCACCCTCCAAATATAATGTTGCTTCAGTTTGTTGATTGGTTGAGTTGTGCTGTGAAGATTCGCAGCAGGGCTCAATTATCAATATACTTAACTATTATCACTAGGATTTGAATCGAATTATTATCATTTTGACTATATATGTTATACTATTATTATTACTAGCTTAAACATACTGCTGAAATTATGTCTCGTTGATATCTAAAATGTATATACACTTATGATGTAACAAGAAACATGTATGTTTACGTTACGAAATAAAGAAATTTGAATCTTGAATCTTGTTCACTACCAAATTTGCAATAAGATGAAGGGAAAGTATAACAAGTTACATACCCGTCTCATTTAGTTTTACCGGATTATTGACCATCTTTAACTCGCTGAATACCTTTGTAACAGTGAACAGCATGCCACCAAACTTAGTGCATAGGAAGTATTTATCAAGATATTTAATAGGATTGTATTTAGGATCTCTTGGTCTGCAACAATGTATCATAACTCACAACTCGACCATCTGTACTCATTCAGAGAAAAATCGTTAATTCTGTGTATTTGAGAGTAACTTCTTGGAACACAAACACATTTGGGCAACGTACAGTCATGTGCAGGAACTTACACAATTGAACAAGCTCTTTGTTCTAGATATAAGGGATTACTTTGTCAAATATATATCGATTGGTTTACAGGCATCAATCTGCTTATTATGCTCCCCGAATAAAAATCAGGAGAGCATATAGTCCCCGCCTCGTCTATCCATCTGTCAGTCCGTTCGTCCGTCCCGCTTTTGTCCGGGCTATTTTCTTAGCAACAACAGACTTGAATTCATTGGAAATGTATGGGAATGTTTACAAACAAATGGAGTTGTGCATATTATCACCGTGTTCCGGTTCCATGATTTTTCACAGAGTTATTGCCCTTTTAATTTCTGTATAATATGATATAGGAACATTCCGTTCCTCTTTTATCTGTGCTATTTCTCAGCAACTCCTGACTTGATTTCAATGAAAATGTACGGAAAGCTTCACTAACAACAGGTGATGTGCATATTATCACCATGTTCTGGTTTTATGAATTTTCACAGAGTTATTGGCCTTTTAATTTCTATATAATATGACAAAGGAAACTTTCGTCCGGGCTATCTCTCAGCAACTTATGACTTGAATTTAATGAGCTTTATGGAAAGCTTCACTAACTAGATCATATGTGCATATTATCACCATTCCTGTATCCTCTCTATAATTTGGGGAGCATCCATCTTTTCCACCAATTCCTTGTCTCATTTGGCTGTCCATACTTAAGTCTAAGCTTGTGCACAGGCTGCTTTGCATATAATCAGTTGCTCAACTAAACACCATTTGTGAGACACTCATTTCTCATTGCCCTGGAAGAATATTGTGTGGAGTTCAGGTGCATGAAAGTAAGGAAAAATGGCAGATGAACAGACCATCATTATATAACTGAATTGCTATGGAAGTCAAAACTAAACCCTACTCAATCAGTCAATTATTCAACATTAGTATTTCACATCACTTCAACCATTTGATGAAAACAAGCTTAAAGTATCACTATTTTTAGCTCGACTATTCAAAGAATACGGAGGCTATTGCACTCACCATGGCTTCGGTGTCAGCGTCCGAGTATGCGTTGGTTAAAGGCTATTTTTTACAAATACTACTATCTTCTATATCATCGAATATATTTACTTAAAACTTGGCATGCTTATTTCTAATGAAAATATAGACAACTACAACAAGTCACACAACTCTGACAATCATATGTGTGGAGTTCTGCCCCTTCGTTGTACTTATATTTTGTCTGACGAACATAACTTAAGTTATGACTGCCATTTCTTAATATTTCTTCATTTAACTTTCAAATTACTTTGTGTATGACAACATGTTTGCTTCAAGGTCACATCTGGCAAAGTAATGCCCTTTTATGTGCTTAGATTTTGTCATGAATACCTTAAAGTCAGCAATAATTTTGCCATTTCTTAATGTTTCTTCATCAAACGTTAACAAAAACTTTGTTTATGACAACATGGTTGCGTCAAGGTCACATTTGACTAAGTAATGCTTCTTTATGTACTTAGATTTTGTCATGATCACCTTAAAGTCAGCAATGACTTTGCCATTTCTTAATATTATTCATCAAACGTTCAAATTATATTAATTGTGACATGGTTACCATTAAACCCTTAAACTCTCCACCCCCTCCGTCACCTGCACTCATCCGAAAATGTCAGGCCGATTTTCAAATACTTTTTATAGAAATGTTCGAGGATGACCCTCTATCAGGTTCTTTCAAGCCATGTTGATTGGTCGAAAACTATGTCCGCCAGGGGGCGGGGCTATTTCGCCTTATATGGTTATAGTGAACACTTAAAAATCTTCTTCTCCGAAGCATCGGGCCGATTTTCAAATAATTTTGTAGAAATGTTTCTTGGGTGACCCTCTATCATATGCCTTCACGCGATGTTGATTGGTCAAAACATGGCTGCCAGGGGGCGGGGCTATTTAGCCTTATATGGCTACAGTGAAAACTTAAAAAAGGTTTTTCCTCCGAAAGTGCGTGGCCGATTTTCGAATAGTTTTGTAGAAATGTTCCTTGCGTAACCCCCTATCCGATTCCTTCAAGCCATGTTGATTGATTGAAAAACATGCCGGTCAGGGGGCAGGGCTGTTCTGCCTTATATGGCTATAGTGAAAACTTAAAAAATCTTCTCCGACGAAAGTATCTGCCTGATATTTGCTGTCTACATCGCATATGCTACTATCGCACATTGAGTTTCCACACTTTGAGTGACGATGCATCTTAGGTAGGTTGTGTGGCGTACAAAAAATGGTTCATGTTGCCACTGATGTCTGACCCAATTTAAAGCAAAAGTTTGTCCAGGATATATCCCTTATTCTATCTGGCCTGGAGTTATCATACTTGGTATGAAGATAATGTGATATGCACCAGAATAGGGTTACTGTGACCCTGAACTGCAACTCTGACCCCATACAAACAAATCAGATCATCGTGACATTGACCTTAGATTCCACTTAAAAACATAATCATGAAAATGAAAATGTTTATGCAATATAACTCTTGAATAATAACACATGGGAAATTGATGTTTGCATAAATCTTGGGAAAAGGATGTAATGCATACCAGAATACGGTCACTGTGACCTTGTTAAAAGTTCAAATGTTTTATTGACGAGTATTAGATGGGGGACAGCGTTTTATAATCGCTCTTTAACCAGGTTTTCCACAAAGTGTAAATTTGGTTATTAGAATGACAATGTGGTTGCTTGGGCGGGGGTGAGGTGTCAAACGTATCTAGGAAACTAAAAATCTTTAGTTACGGTTGACATATGTAGATAGAGTTTATGGTGAGCTTTCATTAGATTGCTTATCAGGCCACTAGGGTGAATGTCAATTTCGCTGTTACTTCAAATAGAAATATGGCCGAAACTTAATATTATTTGTTTCCGCTGCCATATTGTAACCCAAGTTGGAATGTAGAAAGAGTGTATGGGATTGTGTTTGGGGCACCTAAGGCCAAGTCAAGGTCGCTGTAATTAAAAATAGAAAACACGCTGAAACTCCATTCTTTAGTTACAGTTCATTTAATATAACTTAACATGGTATGTAAGTGTTCCTTAAATGGAAACATGTTTTTTACTGTGTCATATTTTAAGGAAATATATATTCCAACCAATCTACGGCTATAGAAATGTTATATTGACCTAAATGTGGGTTTATCTGGCTCACAAGTAAAACACTTTTTTATCAGAGTATATTATATATGTTTCCGTGTGTTGCGGTGCCCTTGCAGTATAGATGAGTTATGATACAATGCAAATTTTCAATAATTGTATGCTTAATTCATTAACCTTTCCCTTATCAGATCTCCTGAGCACAAAGTGCTCAAGGTGAGCTTTTGTGAAAACTCACCATCCGTTGCCGTCGTCTGTTTGTTCACATTTTCCTACAAACAACTTCTCCTCCCAAACCAGTGGATCAATTTTAAAATCATTTCAAATGAATGTTCCTTAGGCGGTCCTATTTCAAAGTTGTTCAAGAACTTTGGTTGCTGCTGCATCAGAAGAGGGAAACAATGCCAAATCTTCTTGTCCAAATGTACTGGCCCGATTTGAAAATTAGTTTTTTTCCAACAGTATGTGTTTGACTAAACGTTTGTGTTTTAATCCAAATCTCAGATACTACATAACACAGTTTTGTTCAACCTTATGACCTTGTTAAAAGTTCATAAGTTTTAGTGACAAGTATTAGCTGGGTCCCCAAGTGTTTTACAAACGGGTTTTCTATTTTTTTCAACTTGACCACTGCTTAATGTATGAACAAATTAAAAATAAGTATGTGTTTGACCTAAAGTTTGTGTTTAAATACAAATCTCAGATCACAACTCACCTGAAGCTTCTAGAAGGCATTTGCAATCAATTTTAGAAAAAGTGTAGATTTTATCAGATTATCTCATGTGCAGGTTAGTCTGCATCTATTATATTCGCAAAGCTCATGATGTACCTTTTTGTACGGACAGACATATATTTTATCATGTAATACTAAAACTGTTACCTAGAGTTAAAACTCTTGATAATCTTTGTCCTTTTAACAAATGTGTTTAGCTCTAAATTAAGGTTTCGTAAGTTTTCATTTTTCCTAAAAAGTACAAGTGCTAGGGTCATTAGACCAAATTGAAGAAAAATATTGTTAACACACTAGTGGAACCTGCATTTCAAATTTGAGCATATTGAAACTTTGTCAAAATATTTATCTTGATGATATCTAGACTAAATCCGAATGTTGGTTATCCCGTTCAAATCTAGATCATTAGACCAAAATTTAAATAAATCATGTTGACACTTCATTGTTGTGTTGATCATGTTAAAACTGTTAGAATGTTTTTTCTTGAGCAATATTTAACTTTGTAAGTATGTTTATCTTGACGGTATATGTGCTAATCATACGTTTAGGTCATATTGAGTCAAACATTAGTTTACTAGAACAAACTTCTTTAAGTATAATTCATGAACACCTTTTACATACAGGAGCCATGGTACTCAGGTGAGCAGTGCAGGGCCACCATAAACTTTCTTCTCATCATATTTGTCGTAATTACTTAACTAGGACTGTTTCAGACTGTGGAACATTACAGAACCCTAACAGTGCTACTACCATTACTTACTCTCCTGGTACAAAATTTGAAGGTGTCGCTACATACACTTGTGCGGAAGGCTATGTCATAACTGGTAGTAATATTAAGACATGTGGCTCTAGTGGAACCTGGTCTGGAAATGTTCCAGCATGTTTAAGGAGAGGTTAGTTTTATCATATGTCTAGTTATCGTTTAAGCTCACCTGAATATGAAGTTCTCAGGGTGAAGTATTTAGATTTCCATGTGTTTTATGTACATCAACAGTTGTATTTAAACATATCTTTTATAACCACAGAGCCAATTATAATCCCCACTAAAGCTGGGATGATCTTGTTTTGGCATGGTCCTTCTGAAATTGAAACAACAAGGGTAGGTTGTACAGAGATTTACCAAACATTACCATGGGTAGCATTCTTACTATCATGTACAAAGATAGAATGTGTTTGACTTAATGATTAGTTGATCATGTTAAAACTGTCAGGATGTTTTTTCATGATCATACGTACGCAAAGATCAAACATTTAGTCATGACCCCTCAATATCTGGGTTACTAGGCCATAATTAAATGAAATCATATGGACACCCTAGATGCTGAATTTATAACTTGAGCATTATTTAACTTTGTTAGTATGTTTATCTTGACGTTGTCTATGGTAATTACAAGTTTGGGTCATATTGAGTCAAAAATTAGTTTACTAGAATACACTTCTTTAAGTATAATTCGTGAACACCCTTTACATACAGAGCCATGGTACTTAGGTGAGCAAAACAGGGCCACCATAAACCTTGTTCTAATCATATTTGTCGTAATTACTTAACTATGACTGTTTCAGACTGTGGAGAATTACAGAACCTTAACAGTGTTACCATTTCTTACTCTCCTGATACGAAATTTGAAAGTGTCGCTACATATGCTTGTGATGGTGGCTATTTCATAACTGGGAGTAATACTAGGACATGTGGCTCTAGTGGCACCTGGTCTGGAAGTGCTCCAGCATGTTCAAGGAGAGGTTAGTCTTATCATATGTCTAATTATCTTTTAAGCTCACCTGAACATGAAGTTCTCAGGGTGAAGCATTGTGATTCCCATGTGTCTTATCTACATCAACAGTTGTATTTAAACATCTCTTTTGTAACCACAGAGCCAATTTCAATACCCCACTAAAGCTGGAAGGATCTTGTTTTGGCATGGTCCTTCTAAAATTGAAACAACAAGGGTAGGTTGTACAGAGATTTACCAAGCATTAGCAGGGGTAGCATGTCTTACTATCATGTACAAAGATAGAATAAGTTTGACTTAATGATTATTTCCCTTTGTCAAGTAATACCTTTATTCTGAATAGTGGGAGTGTATGATGCTACTAGAGTTTGTTCATATGAAAAGACATAAGTTGGCATTTGTAAATAGTTGAGATTCGTATCAACATTTGCATGGCTTTTGTTTCATGAAAATCCTCACAACTCACCTGAAGCTTCTAAAAGGCATTTGGAATACATTTTAGAAAAGTGTAGATTAGATCAGACTGGCTGATGTGCAGGTTGATTTGCATCTTTTGTATTCGTAAAGGTCATTATGTTCCTTTGTGTACGGACAGACATATATTTTATCATGTAACACTACAACTGTTACCTAGAGTAAAAACTTTGAAAACTGTTGAAGATCTATTAAATCAGGGGAGCAATATAGGAAGATCGTTGTCCTCTCTTCGTCATTTTAAAAATGTTTAGATCTTAATAAATATTTCATTAGTTTTCTTTTTCTCCAAAAAGTACAAATTATCTAAATGATATCTAAACTTAACTCGAATGTTGGTTATCCAGGTCAAATCTAGGTCATTAGACCAACATTGAATAAATCATGTTGACACTTCATAGGCAGCATTGTTAAGTTGATCATGTTAAAACTGTCAGATTATCTTTTCATGATCATACCTACGCAAAGATCGAACATTTAGTCATGACCCCTCGAAATCTAGGTTACTAGGCCATAATTAAATGAAATTATATGAACACTGTAGATGCTGAATACATAACTTGAGCATTATTTAACTTTGTAAGTATGTTTATCTTGATGTTGTATATGCTAATTAAAAGTTTACGTCATATTGAGTCAAAAATTGGTTTACTAGAATAAACTTCTTTAAGTATAATTCATGAACACCTTTTACATACAGGAGTCATGGTACTCAGGTAAGCAGAACAGGTCCACCATGTACCTTCTGTTCATCATGTTTGTCGTAATTACTTAACTATGACTGTTTCAGACTGTGGAGAATTACAGAACCCTAACAGTGCTACCATTACTTACTCGCCTGATACGAAATTTGAAGGTGTCGCTATATATGCGTGTGATGGTGGCTATTTCATAACTGGGAGTAATACTAGGACATGTGGCTCTAGTGGAACCTGGTCTGGAAATGCTCCAGCATGTTCAAGGAGAGGTTAGTTTTATCATATGTCTAGTTATCTTTTAAGCTCACCTGAATATGAAGTTCTCATGGTGATGTATTGTGATTCCCATATGTCTTATGTACATCAACAGTTGTATTTAAACATCTCTTTCGTAACCACGGAGCCAATTATAATCCCCACTAAAGCTGGAAGGATATTGTTTTGGTATTGTCCATCTCAAATTGAAACAATAAGGGTAGGTTGTACAGAAATTTACCAAACATTAGCAGGGGTAGCATTTCTTACTATCATGTACAAAGATAGAATATGTTTGACTTAATGATTGCTACACTTTGTCATAAATACATTTGTTCTGAATAGTGCGAGAGTATGATGCTACTAGAGCTAGTTCATATGAAAAGACATAATTTGGCATTTCTGAATTGTTGAGGTTCGTATAAACATTTGCATGGCTTTTGTTTCATCAAAATCCTCGCAACTCACCTGAAGCTTCTAAAAGGCATTTGGAATAAATGTTAGAAAAGTGTAGATTAGATCAGACTGGCTGATGTGCAGGTTGATATGCATCTGTATTGTATTCGTAAAGGTCATGATGTACCTTTTTGTATAGACAGACATATATTGTATCATGTATCACTACAACTGTTACCTAGAGTAAAAACTTTGAAAACTGTGGAAGATCTATTAAATCAGGGGAGCAATATAGGAAGATCGTTGTCCTCTTGATAATCTTCGTCATTTTGACAAATGTGTTTAGCTCTTAATAAATATTGTGTTAGTTTTCTTTTTTTCCCACAAAGTACAAGTGCTAGGGTTATTATACCAAATTGAAGAAAAATAATGTTAACACACTAGTGGAACCGGCATTTCTTATTTGAGCACATTGAAACTTTGTCAGAATATTTATGTTGATGATATCTAGACTAAATTCGAATGCTGGTTATCTCGATCAAATCTAGATCATTAAACCAAAATTTAAATAAATCACGTTGACACTTCATAGGCAGCATTGTTTAGTTGATCATGTTAACACTGTCAGAATATTTATTCATGATCATACCTACGCAAAGATCGAACATTTAGTCATGACCCCTCGAAATCTGGGTTACTAGACCATACTTAAATGAAATCATATGGACACTGTAGATGCTGAATTCATATCTTGAGCATTATTTAACTTTGTTAGTATGTTTATCTTGACGTTTTCTATCCTTATTACAAGTTCGGGTCATATCGAGTCAATGATTAGTTTACTAGAATAAACTTCTTTAAGTATACTTCATGAACTCTTTTTACATACAGGAGCCATGGTACTCAGGTGAGCAGTACAGGTCTACCATAAATCTTATTGTCATCATGTTTGTTGTAATTACTTAACTATGATTGTTTCAGACTGTGGAACATTACAGAACCCTAACAGTGCTACCATTACTTACTCGCCTGATACGAAATTTGAAGGTGTCGCTACATATGCTTGTGATGGTGGCTATTTCACAACTGGGAGTAATACTAGGACATGTGGCTCTAGTGGAACCTGGTCTGGAAATGCTCCAGCATGTTCAAGGAGAGGTTAGTTTTATCATATGTCTAGTTATCTTTTAATCTCACCTAAATATGAAGTTCTCAGGGTGAAGTATTGGGATTCCCATGTGACTTATGTACATCAACCGTTGTATTAAAACATCTCTTTCGTAACCACAGCGAATAGTTGAGGTTCGGATCAACATTTGCATCGCTTTTGTTTCATCAAAGTCCTCACAACTCACCTTAAGCTTCTAAAAGGCCTTTGGAATAAATTTTAGAAAAGTGTAAACTAGATCAGACTGGCTGATGTGCGGTTTGATCTGCATCTATTGTATTCGCAAAGGTCATGATGTACCGTTGTGTACGGACAGACATATGTTGTATCATGTAACACTACAACTGTTACCTAGAGTTAAAACTTTGAAAACTGTTGAAGTTCTATTAAATCAGAGGAGCAATATAGGAAGATCGTTGTCCTCTTGATAATCTTCGTCATTTTAACAAATGTGTTTACCTCTTAATTAAGGTTTCGTTAGTTTTCTTTTTTCCCACAAAGTACAAGTGCTAGGGTTATTAGACCAAATTGAAGACAAATATTGTTAACACTTTAGTGGAACCTGCATCTCTAATTTGAGCATATTGAAAATTTGTCAGAATATTTATCTTGATGATATCTAGACTAAATTCGAATGTTGCTTATCCCGGTCAAATCTGGGTCATTAGACCAACATTGAAATAAATCATGTTGACACTTCATAGGCAGCATTGTTTAGTTGATCATGTTAACACTGTTAGAATATTTTTTCATGATCATACCTACGCAAAGATCGAAAATGTAGTAATGTCCCCTCGAAATCTAGGTTACTAGGCCATAATTAAATGGAATAATCTGGACACTCTAAATGCTGAATTGATAACTTGAGCATTATTTAACTTTGTTAGTATGTTTATCTTGACGTTGTCTATGCTAATTACAAGTTCGGGTCATATCGAGTCATAAATTAGTTTACTAGAATAAACTTATTTAACTATAATCCATAAACACCTTGTACATACAGAGCCATGATACTCAGGTGAGCAATACAGGTCCACCATCGACCTACTTCTCATCATATTTGTCGTTATAACTTAACTATGACTGTTTCAGATTGTGGAGAATTACAGAACTCTAACAGTGCTTCCATTACTTACTCTCCTGATACGAAATTTGAAGGTGTCGCTACATATGCTTGTGATGGTGGCTATTTCATTACTGGGAGTAATACTAGGACATGTGGCTCTAGTGGAACCTGGTCTGGAAATGCTCCAGCATGTTCAAGGAGAGGTTAGTTTTATCGTATGTCTAGTTGTATTTTAATCTCACCTAAATATAAAGTTCTCTGGGTGAAGTATTGTGATTCCCATGTGTCTTATGTACATCAACAGTTGTATTAAAACATCTCTGTTGTAACCACATAGCCAATTATATTCTCCACTATAGCTAGAAGGATCTTGTTTTGGCATGGTCCATCTAAAATTGAAACAACAAGGGTAGGTTGTACAGAGCTTTACCAAGCATTAGCAGGGGTAGTATTTCTTACTATCATGTACACAGATAGAATATGTTTGACTTAATGATTATTACCCCTTGTTAATTAATACTTGTGTTCTACATAGTGGGTGTATATGATGCTACTAGAGTTTGTTCATATGAAAATACAAAAGTTGGCCTTTGTGAATAGTTGAGGTTCTGAGCAACATTTGCATAGCTTTTGTTTCATCAAAATCTTCACAACTCACATGAAGCATCTAAAAATCCTTTGGAATACATTTTAGAGAAGTGAAGATATGATCAGACTGGCTGATGTGCAGGTTGATCTGCTTCTATTATAGTCGCAAAGGTCATGATGTACCTTTTTGTATGGACAGACATATATTTTATCATTTAACACTACAACTGTTACCTAGAGTAAAAACTTTGAAAACTGTTGAAGATCTATTAAATCAGGGGAGAAATATAGGAAGATCGTTGTCCTCTTGATAATCTTCGTCATTTTAACAAATGTGTTTAGCTCATAACTAAGGTTTCGTTAGTTTTCTTTTTTCCCACAAAGTACAAGTGCTAGGGTTATTAGACCAAATTGAAGACAAATATTGATTACACACTAGTGGAACCTGCATTTCTAATTTGAGCATATTGAACATTTGTCAGAATATTTATCTTGATGATATCTAGACTAAATTCAAATGTTGCTTATCCCGGTCAAATCTGGGTCATTAGACCAACATTGAAATAAATCATGTTGACACTTCATAGGCAGCATTGTTTAGTTGATCATGTTAACACTGTTAGAATTCTTTTTTTCATGATCATACCTACGCAAAGATCGAAAATGTAGTAATGTCCCCTCGAAATCTAGGTTACTAGGCCATAATTAAATGGAATCATCTGGACACTCTAAATACATACAGAGCCATGGTACTCAGTTGAGCAATACAGGGCCACAATCAGGGCCATCATCGACCTACTTCTCATCATAACTGTCGTTATAACTTAACTATGACTGTTTCAGATTGTGGAGAATTACAGAACTCTAACAGTGCTACCATTACTTACTCGCCTGATACGAAATTTGAAGGTGTCGCTACATATACTTGTGATGGTGGCTATTTTATTACTGGGAGTAATACTAGGACATGTGGCTCTAGTGGAACCTGGTCTGGAAATGCTCCAGCATGTTCAAGGAGAGGTTAGTTTTATCGTATGTCTAGTTATCTTTTAATCTCACCTAAATATGAAGTTCTTAGGGTGAAGTATTGTGATTCCCATGTGTCTTATGTACATCAACAGTTGTATTAAAACATCTCTTTTGTAACAACAGAGCCAATTACAATCCCAACTAAAGCTAAATTCGAATGTTGGTTATGCCAGTCAAATCTAGGTCATTAGATCAAAATTGAAATAAATCATGTTGACACTTCATAGGCAGCATTGTTATTTGATCATGTTAAAACTGTCAGAAGATCGAAATTTAGTCATGACCCCTCTAATTCTAGTTTACTAGAACATAATTAAATGAAATCATACGGACACTCTAGATGCTGAATTTATAACTTGAGCATTATTTAACTTTGTTAGTATATTTATCTTGACGTTGTCTATGCTAATTACAAGTTCGTGTCATATTGAGTCAAAAATATGTTTACTAAAGTATAATTCTTTAACACCTTTTACATACAGAGCCATGGTACTCAGGTGAGCAATACAGGGCCACCATGAACATACTTCTTATCATATTTGTCGTAATAACTTAACTATGACTGTTTCAGATTGTGGATCATTACAGAGCGCTAACACTGCTACCATTACTTACTCTCCTGATACGAAATTTGGAGGTGTCGCTACATATACTTGTGATGGTGGCTATTTCATAACTGGGAGTAATACTAGGACATGTGGCTCTAGTCGAACCTGGTCTGGAAATGCTCCAGCATGTTCAAGGAGAGGTTAGTTTTATCATATGTGTAGTTATCTTTTAATCTCACCTAAATATGAAGTTCTTAGGGTGAAGTATTGTGATTCCCATGTGCCTTATGTACATCAACAGTTGTATTAAAACATCTCTTTCGTAACAACAGAGCCCACTAGAATTTATTTTGCAAAAAACAGATGTCTCCACCTCAAATATCTGTCAAAATCTCTCAAAACATTCCAACCTATAAAGCAGACAATGGGTTCCGCCCATCGCTTTGATGAGGTGAACATGTGACCCAAGGTTCATGAAAATCCTTCAACCGTCTTTGAGATATGAAGCGGACATGAAATAAAGCCTCAAACCTTTGACCTTCAAGCGTGACCTTGACTTTGAACCAGTATGGTCGAGACATGGGTTCTGCACATCGCCTTGATGAGGTGAACATCTGACCCTAGTTTCTTAGAAATCCTTTAAGCCGTCTTGGATATATGGAGCGGACATGAAATAAAGCCTAAAACCTTTGACCTTCAAGCGTGACCTTGACCTTGAACCGGTATGGTCGAGACATGGTGGTTCTGCACATCGCCTTGATGAGGTGAACATCTGACTCCGCTATCTTGGAGATATGGAGCGGACACAAAATAAACCTCAAACCTTTGACCTTCAAGCGCGACATTGACCTTGAACCGGTATGGTCGAGACATGAGTTCTGCACATCGCCTTGATGAGGTGAACATCTGACCCAAGTTTCTTAGAAATCCTTCAAGCCGTCTTGGATATATGGAGCGGACACAAAACAAAGCATCAAACCTTCGACCTTCAAACGTGACCTTGACCTTGAACCGGTATGGTCGAGACATGGTGGTTCTGCACATCGCCTTGATGAGGTGAACATCTGACTCCGCTATCTTGGAGATATGGAGCGGACACAAAATAAACCTCAAACCTTTGACCTTCAAGCGCGACATTGACCTTGAACCGGTATGGTCGAGACATGAGTTCTGCACATCGCCTTGATGAGGTGAACATCTGACCCAAGTTTCTTAGAAATCCTTCAAGCCGTCTTGGATATATGGAGCGGACACAAAACAAAGCATCAAACCTTCGACCTTCAAACGTGACCTTGACCGTGACCCTGGATGGTCGAGACATGGGTTCTGCACATCGCCTTGATGAGGTGAACATCTGACCCAAGTTTCATGAAAATCATTCAAGCCGTCTTGGAGATATGGAGCTGACACGAAATAAAGCCTCAAACATTTGACCTTCAATCATGACCTTGACATTGACCCTGGATGGTCGAGACATGTGTTCTGCACATTGCATTGATGAGGTAAACATCTGACCCAAGTTTCATGAAAATCCGTCAAGCTGTCTTTCAATTCAATTCAGATTTTATTGCATAATCGGGCCACCGGCCCATACACAAGTTGTATACATTTATACATTTTACAAATTGTGATTTTGTGTAAGGGATATCATAAAATCAAATTAATAATGATACAAATAAACAATAATATGCCCTATCTACAAAAACATCATTGCTATACACATTCGTTTAACATTAATACGAAAAAAAACCATAAATGTGTTTTTTCGCTTATAGGTAACAGGTGTGAGATTTTTTTTTTTCTCAATAACCCATGAAGCTTTCTGAAATGAAACTGGAAAAATCCATGGGGGCCGCCATTTTGGATATGTATAAAAAGCAGACGTAAAACACAGATTGAAAATTATTGTCGGCTTTTTAATCTTTTTTTTTTAAATCGGTATTTTGGGTATGTATAAAATGAGCAGAAAAACACGGATTGAAAGTTATTGTCGTCTTTTTAATAATTCTTTTTAAATCGATATTTAAGATCATTTAAGTGCTGTGTTAAGTGGGAATTAACATTTGTACGAAAAATTAAAAATAAATGGAAATCTGTAAGAAATATGTTTTCCCATTCGTCAAAAAAACGACAGCATTAGCTTTCTACGCCCAAAACTAAATTTTGACTGTATCGTAGCCAAAGAAGGACGTGACGTCATTTCCGTTACACTTCATCTTGGCGTAACGTCAATGGAGCGACGTCGTTTCCCGCAAAAAAGTGGTATCAACATGAAAGACCCCAAATTCCTATACATGAGCTATTGACTCACTCATTCAAAGTATAATTATTTATCAAACATTGTGGCAAAAGGATAACTTTCTCATAAGAAGCAATTGTTCTTGTGGCGACAATCTTTTTCTAAATCGTCTGTTGCATAGGCCTCAGAAACCGTCTCTAATAGGGAAAAGGTTTAGCAGAAATATGACCCCTTACATATTTGTTCCAGTCATATTGACTGGTTGAAAAAGGCAGTCGCCAGGTGGCATCAGAAAAGGGCTGATCTATTTGCTTCTTTGCCATAATGCAGGTGATCGATTAAGGATCATCTTGGCCCTCATGTTTCAACCTCGTTCATTATAAATGTATTCCTTGGTTTTCTGAAAGTCTTTACTTTATTATTTTCTGTTCAAATAATAGACAACAGCAATACGAATTCCAAATATGTTTTAATAATGCAAGAAACATGACATTAACATTATTATTGTCTGGTCAATTACTTATAAATCCTTTTTTATGGCCAAAGTATGCTCTTTAATTTTTGTTTATAATTATCTTGCGGTTTTTTCGTAAATAGGTAGCACCTATAGATATATTATTGCAATAATCAAACATGTCGCAATTGTTAAATCAGTATAGTATCTATAACTGTAGTATATAGTAAAACATATATTATATCACTAACATACAGTAAGCATGCGATACAAATACAATCTCATAATAAAAGAACGAGCTTAATCCATTTCAGAAATTCATAAATCCTGTCCATTGAGATATTCTGATCTCCTTTTAAAGGCATAGAAAAGAAACATTGCCAAATTACGCATAACCAGCTCATTTTTTGCAGACATTATATTATAGAAAGAAGTTTCATTTGGCTTTTTAACATATCTCTCAGCTATATACTTTGTCCGAATATCGGCATATAATGGACAGTACAATAGGAAATGTAGCTCGTCCTCGATACTGGATTCACAATAGACACAGAAACGATTTTCCCTTGATATGCCATAATGTCTGCCTTTCTCGATCATAAGACAGTGACATGAATTTCTAAAGTTTGCCAGGCAAGTTCTGAATTTACTCACATCAATTACAGATAGATACGATTCTTGAGAAAATAATTATTTATACCCACAGCAATAATTGAGTTTCCTATTTTGTATTCATTCAGCTCTCCATTGTTGCATATATTGGTCTTTAAGACGCTGTGTATAGTTATGGATAAAAAGGTTTTCATTTTCTACGCATTGAGCTTCCCAAATATGACCGAACCCGTTACTATATAAGTTAAGACGAACAGAAGTTACCCAATTTGTATATCCTATATTGTCGTAATACATTAACATATTGAAGCATAATTTTTAGTACCTATTATGTGGCAATTTAGTTATTCGAATCCAGTATTTAATTACTTTTTTAGATGACATAATGTGAACTGGGTATCTACCCGTATCGCCTAAAACTGAAAGATTACAAGCTTCCATACCTATTTTTAATAAGCATTTACATGCACAAATCTGCACTTGTTCAATAGAGTTCATAGGTGTAAGGCCCCATATCTCCGAGATATGAAGCTGACACGAAATAAAGCCTCAAACGTTGGACCTTCAAGCGTGACCTTGACCTTGAACCGGTATGGTCGATACATGAGTTCTGCACATTGCCTTGATAAGGTGCACATCTGACCAAAGTTTCTTAGAAATCCTTCAAGCCGCCTTGGAGATATGGAGCGGACACGAAATAAAACCTCAAACCTTGACCTTTAAGCGTGACCTTGACCCAGGCTGGTCGAGACATGAGTTATGCACATCGCCTTGATGAGGTGAACATGTGACTCAAGTTTCATGAAAATCCTTCAAGCCGTCTTGGAGATATGGAGCGGACACGATTTCGGACAGACAGACGGACAGACAGACAGACAGACATCAAGGACAAAAACAATATATCTCCCTTGTATACAGGGGGAGATATACTTATAATCCCAACTAAAGCTGGAAGGATCTTGTTTTGGCATGGTCCATCTAAAATTGAAACAACAAGGGTAGGTTGTACAGAGCTTTACCAAGCATTAGTAAGGGTAGCATTTCTTAATATCATATACAAAGATAGAATATGTTTGACTTAATGATTATTACCCCTTGTCAATTAATACCTTTGTGCTGAATAGTGGGAGTATATGATGCTACTAGAGCTTGTCCATTTGAAAAGATACTAGTTGACATTTGTGAGTAGTTGTTGTTCAGATCAACATTTGCATTGCTTTTGTTTCCTCAAAGTCCTCACAACTCACCTGAAGCTTATAAAAGGCCTATGGAATAAATTTTAGAAAAGTGTAGATAATATCAGACTGGCTGATTAGCAGGTTGATCTGGTTCTATTGTATTCCTAGAGGTCATGATGTACCACTTTGTATGGACAGACATATATTTTATCATGCAACACTACAACTTTTACCTAGAATGAAAAACCTGCTTCTCTAATTTGAGCATATTGAAACTTTGTCAGAACTTTGTCAGAATATATATATCTTGATGATGTCTGGACTAAATTCGAATGTTGGTTTTCCCGGTCAAATCTAGGTCACTAGGCCAAAATTGAAATAAATCATGTTAACACTTCATAGACAGTATTGTTTAGTTGATCATGTTGAAACTGTCAGAATATTTATTGATGATGATACATGTATCTAGGCAAAGAAAATTGTGTCATGATCATGTTTACCGATTGCTCCATACATTCGCATTTCAACATGTTTATCGATTACTCCATACATACGCATTCGACCGTGTGTGATTTTCAAAAGCTAAAATCTCAACTTTTTCGAAAATTATTCTCGAAAGTTCACAAATCTTAACTTCAATTATTTAAAATGCAATCCCAAGGATCACCTCATATCTTTACTGTATAAAGTTTGTCAGTAAATAATATCAAACGTGGCTGTGTATTTCTCTATGCGCAAATCTTACAGAGCGTGCCCATTGAAGGTAAACAAAAACACATCCTTCACACGTGGAAAAATATCAGAAATTAGGAAATTCGATAAATTATAGTATAATGATTGAAAGCAGTAGAAAACATTATGGCAAAAGGAGAACCTGCTAGTTTTGAGCAATATCTCCTTTATTCACGATGTTTTTTAAAAGACGTCTGCTGCAAACGCGTTAGCTACAAGGAAAATGGTCGATACATTCAATAGTTTCCCTCAATTCGTATTCAAAGGCATCTTAAGAAGATGTGATGTATGTGGGAAAGGGTAAATTGTCCGTCACCCGTCCGTCGTCCGTCGTGCGTCGTCAACAATTGCTTTGTTAACACTCTATAGGCTACATTTTGTATCCGATCTTCATGACAGTTTATCAGAACATTTACCTCCACCAATTCTTGGAAGGGTTCGAAAATGGGCCATATAAGGCCAAAATCTAGGTCACTATGTCAAATTGAGGGAAAATCTTGTTAACACTTGCTTTAAGCAATTTCTGCATTTGTCACGATGTTTTCAAAAGTCGTCTGCTGAAGAGGCGTCATAAAGCATCTGTATGTGGGAAAGGGTTAAACATGTTGGTAAATACAATTAAGTAAGTGGACTATATATTTAGATTTCTATTAATTAAAAAATCTAAATAGGAGACTGCATGGTGAATACAGTCACTGGTATTTAACCATAAACTAAATTTTGAAAAATGCTGGTCCAGCCAACATCTTCTGAGCTATTTGGTAAGTTGAAGATGCATCTTGGGAACACTGTGTGATGCATACTAAAAATTGGTCACTTAACCTTAACCTTAACCTCTGACCTAATAGAAAGAAAAAGTTATCTAGGTTTTACCTCCTACGTCATATAAAGGTTCAACATTAAGGAAGCTTGGAAATGTTTGTATTTTACAGACCTAGATAAAAGGTCAAGATCTGGTTGCTAATTACATCTCTACGAAATGACGTCATCCTTCTAGTATTTGTATGTAAAAATCCTTCATACTTCATTCAAAAAGTTAGTTTCAATTGAACATGAACAAATTTGTGTTTCACTGACCTAATTCCAAGTTCAAGGTCAAAGTTGCTTTAAAAATCATTTTGTGTGTAGGAAAGAATCGCTATATCATTTATCTATTATGAGTGTCTGCTTTGAGCATGGTAGATAAAGGTACCATCCTCCACAAATTATGACATTGAATGGTAATAATAAGGACCTCCATTCTTGGTCGTTTATGTTGATTGGGTAATATTGCTGCAGATGCACCCTTGTCAGCACAAGCATCTGGTAGTACTGATAATTTACTGTAGAAATGTGTGATATATCTGTAATACTGTTATCAGCTGTATTAATATATCTACATTTTGAAAATACAATATTCATACCCTTATGACATTTACAGTTCTATTGGCTGATAAATGTACCTTTATTTGATCATTTTACTTTACAAATATCATACCTTTGAGCATTGCATGATTTGTTTGTATGTATTCTTCCAGATTGTGGTGCGATACCAGCTAGTGCTGTAGTTTTTGGAACAGTTACACTTACATCAGAAACAACAACAACCTATTTAGCTACAGCCACTGTTAGCTGTAACAAAGGATATGAAACATCAACTACACAGATTTCTTGTCAATCAGAAGGGCAATGGTCAACAGCTGTTTGTACAATTAAAAGTAGGTTGTACTAGTATATTATTCCATGCTACTTTTTAATGCCTGTATTGTGTGATGAAGTGCAGGGAGAGGGGGCTGTTTTTTTGAAATGGTCTACATTCAGGTTCAGCTTTAGGTTTCCATCCAACCTTCTGTACTACCACCCAGTCACGTATGAGTCCTATTTCACATATAATTGCATTAGAGTTACCATATGACCCTTATGACATTTACAGTTCTATTGGCTGATAGATGTACCTTTATTTGATCATTTTACTTTACAAATATCATACCTTTGAGCATTGCATGATTTGTTTGTATGTATTCTTCCAGATTGTGGTGCGATACCAGCTAGTGCTGTAGTGTTTGGAACAGCTACACTTACATCAGAAACAACAACAACCTATTTAGCTACAGCCACTGTTAGCTGTAACAAAGGATATGAAACATCAACTACACAGATTTCTTGTCAATCAGAAGGGCGATGGTCAACAGCTGTTTGTACAATTAAAAGTAGGTTGTACTAGTATATCATTCCATGCTACTTTTTAATGCCTGTATTGTGTGAGGAAGTGCAGGGAGAGGGGGCTGTTTTTTTGAAATGGTCTACATTCAGGTTCAGCTTTAGGTTTCCACCCAACCTTCTGTACTACCCCCCAGTCACGTATGAGTCCTATTTCACATATAATTGCATTAGAGTTACCATATGACCTCTCAACTAATTTAAAGACAAACTTTTCCAGGCCATATCATCTATGCTATCAAGATTGCCTTAGCGGTGTAGTGCTAGAGCTTTCAGCTGAGGTGCAAGACATATCTGGTTTGATCTCTGGCTTGGTTATACCAGGAAACGCTGTGATATAACTGAAAAACTGTTTAAAGCAGCGTAAAACACCATACAAACACAATTATATGCCTGAGAGGTTAGCATCAAGGATTTGGAACCAGGCATACCAATGCTCCTGGGCAAGGCCCATTCCTTAGTCAAGTACTGGTTTGTTTACCCAGCGATCATACATAAATGAACGGTTGCCAGGATATAAAGGAAATAATATAAAAATGGCATAAAACACATATTTTTAAACCATGTTGAAGTAGTGTATATGCCACTCAAAGGTTTGTCTGTAAATTCCATCTCCTTCTAAAACACTGTTTGGATTTTGACCTAACTTAACAGAAATGAGAATGGGGTAATCTTTTTTTCAAAGTTTTAGAAACAGATACGATCCGTTTCATAGCAAGGCCAACGTTTCTGAGATTTATAAAAATCTTCTTGTCCAAAAATGTGACACATTTGTTCCTTGGATGACCCTCTACCAAGATTGTTTAAATTATTTCGATTGGTTCAAAATCATGGCCACTAGAAGGACTCATTTTCCTTATAAGTATGTATATAGTAAAAACTGAAATTCCTCATGACCAAAAGTAATGGCCAGACTTGAAAATTATTTGGCATGAATGTTCTTTAGATGAGCCTTCACCAAGATTAATCCAATTGGTCCAATCCAATGAAAAACATGGCCATATATTTAAGATATATAGTAAAAACTTAAACGTTATTCTTTCCCAAAAATACAGTCCTGATTTGAAAATAATTTTGCGTAAATGTTCCTTGAAGGACACTGATTGTTCAAACTTTTCTGATCTGTTAGAGAACAAGGCTGCCAGGGGTTGGGGCTGGTTTTCCTGATATGTATATAGTAAACATTTGCAAAAGTACTGTCCGGATTTGAATATAATATGGCAAGAATCCATCTTTCACCATTTCAAAGAAAGCAATTGATGAACTGTAATATTATTTATCTCGTTAATATGCATATGGAAAGTTAACAAACCTAACAATTATGACACTGTATCGTGAACTCACTTCACACATAAACCACATACTCGACGCTCTGAACCTTATTTTAACTAAGTTATATGATGTTTTTATCCCAAATTGAAAGGGAAATAGGTCACAATTGTTATGACATAGGTTGTGAAAAACTAAATGCTTAATGAAAGTTACTGCTCATTTGCAGACAACACAGTAATCAGTGATACTAAGATATCGTCCGCAATTCTTTTACAATTTTTATCACCTTGTGAACAGTTTTAACCCTTCCCACGTTCAACCTTTTTTCTGACGCCTCTGCAGCAGACAATATTCGAAACCATTGTGACAGTAGGCCAAATTGCTCAAGATGATTAATTTCTTCTTTTGCCAAAATGTTTCCAACTTCATAAAATAACTTCTTTTTCATTCATAGAGTGTTCCGATATGTTTGATAATTAATTTAAAATTCATGTGATGGCTTGTATGTGAGAAAGGTTTAACTTTATCTTTGAGAAGTTACTTTCCCCGTTTAATACAGAGAGACCAGACGTCCTTCAAGCATATGAAACAATTTATTGCCACATTTGGATTAAATACAATTAAGTTAGATAAAATTCTGCAAGTTTCTAAATAAAAAACTTGTATGCCAAGATTTGTTGACCAGGTTTTCACCATAGTTGAAACCTGGTTATTATAATATGGATGTCATTGTTCGGGCATGTGGCGTCAAACTCACCTATGAAACTGAATATCTTTAATTATGGTTGTAACTAAAAAATGTATGTAGAAAGAGTTTATGGAGACCTTTATTGTGTTTGGGGCTCCTAGGTCAAGGTCAAGGTCGCTGTTACAAAAAATAGAATAACAGTTGAAACTGAATATCTATAGTTACAGTTGACATATTGTAACCATAGTTGGTTTCTAGAAAGAATTTATGGAGACATTTCATTGGAATATATTATGGACCCCTTTGGTCATGGTCAAGGTCAAGGTTGCTGTTACTAAAAATAGACAAACGTTGAAATTAAATATTATTAGTTATGGTTAATTTATTGTAACCAAAATTGGTATGTAGAAAGAGTTTATGTAGACCTTTCAAGGGATTACGTTTGGGGCTCCTAGGGTCAAGGTTGCTGTTAATAAAAATGGACAAACAGTTTAAACTGAATATCTTTAGTTACGTTTGACATAATATTATATGCTTACCAACCTTTTCTCATCCTCAAGGGGGAGTTTCATGATCTCAAAGTAGGAGATTGGGGTTTGAAGTGGGAGATTTTCTGCTTGATTATTTAACAGTAAAAAAATTCACAATAGAATGGAATTTAGATAACTATGCAGGAGATAGTACTTTCAATATTAACAGAAAAAGAAAAAAAAAAGACTCCGTTTGAGAATGTTTTCTATTTAAAATAATATTTTCATCTGTATGTAAGCATTTAACGCTTTCCCTCATATATACGCTTTCTGACTGCTCTGCAGCAGACAGCTTTTAGAAAAAATGGTGACAAAAGAAGAAATTGCTCAAAACGAGCAATTTCTCCTTTTGCCAAAATGTTTTCCACGTTTAGTCAAAGGTTATCCATTCAATTATAGAGATTCTCTATTTTGACAAAATATATTCAAAGTCGTCTGCTGCATAATTGTCGTATTAAGGAAAGCGTTACGATCAATTTTGGCATGTTTTCAAATGCATGCATTGATATTAAAAATACTCTTAACTGTGGTTAACTAGAAGATAATGCAAGTTGTCTGGTGTGTCAATGTCTTTTCATATTGCATCCAAGAAAATAATAAACATCTTAACAACATTTTAAATAGACATTCTTTTGAATGAAAAAAAAGGTACCAATGGAATCTTTGTTAATCTAATGACAAAGGGATAATAAAATTACGTAATCATTTTTTTGTTTTTAAATCGTTGAAAGAAAGGGCCTTTCTTTAGTGACAATCTGTCATGAAAAGGGTGTTAGAAAATGTATTAATTTTCAGTATATTTATCTTCATGATTTAAAAAAAAAGAAGATGATTTTTCTATTTCAATTTTCGAAAATATTGAGTCGTGGGTTACCCTTTTCAGATCGTGAGACTCACGATTGAATCTGGATGGTTGGTAAGCATATGTTACCAAAATTGATATGTAGAGTGAGCTTATGGAGACCTTTCATTGGATTGCATTTGGGGCCCATAGCTTGTTGTTACTAAAAATAGCAAAATGGTTGAAAAAGTTCTTTAGTAATGGTTGGAATATTGTAACCAAAGTGCGTATGTAGAAAGAGTTTATGAAGACCTTTCATGGGACAAAAATAGAATAATGGTTGAAAATGAATTCTTTAGTAACAGTTCAATAATTATAACAAAACGTAGCAGGTAAATATGTTTTTACTGTGTCATATTTTTAAGGAGTTATATATGCTAACTAATCTTGAGCTATATAACTGATGTATTAACCTAAAGGTGTATTCATCTTCCTCACAAGTAAAACTTGTAAAACTATATTGCATCGATTCTGTCGGACATACTGATGGAAATATCGGTTTGATGTGATTTTTTTTTTTTTGTAACTGCACTTTTTTCACAGTCTGTCTGTGGTTATCGAGTGTTCAGTTCAAGGATATAGCAACCGGTCTCTTGTTTTACTTTATATGGTTGCATTTAAAAAAAAACTATTAAATTGAAATTAAATTAACATCTTTCCACACAAACTGATGTTTTTTCGCTCTTTTTCTTATGATTTAAATATAACAAAGTGATCATGGAGCTACTGTGATGGCTTGATGTCCGTCGTCCATCCGCCCGGACGGCCGTCATCAACTTATTCTTTAAATAATATCTTCTCCTAAACCACACTTCGGATTTTGACTCAACTTGGTAGGAATGGTCCTTGGGTGATCCTCTTTAAAAGATGTTCAAAGAAATTAATTCCATGTAGATCTCCGTTTGCCATGTCAACCGAAAGGTGAACATAACTTTAAAAGACTTGTCTGATACCAAAAGACCTAGGACGTAGATATATGGTGTACAGAATAATACCCCTAGGGTCACATGTTTGACAAAAAGATATATAAGGAAACACTTTGAAAACAGTCTTGTCTGAAACCGAAAAGCCTAGAGCCTAGATATTTGGTGTATAGCATAATAATGGTCCTCTATAAAGATTGTTCAAATAATGCCCCTGGGCTTAAAGTTGGTCTCGCCCCAGGGTCACATGTTTTTTACATAGAGATATTTAGAGAACAACTTGTTCAAGCCTTGTCAGTTGGTAAAATACAACAAGTTACGATTAAGGGCAGGGTTAGGTTTTACTAAAATCTTATAGTGGACATTTATTGAACACAAAATTGGTCCCCTTGTCTGACCGTAAAAATAGCCGTCTGTGCAGTCCAAGCGAGAGATCAGAGTATCCCAATGGAAGCTTAAAACTCTTGAGTAGGATAGAACGATTCCTTTCCAGTATATATTACCATCTCCGGTCCAAATTGACCTGTTTGTGTTGCAGTGCCGTAAAACCAATCTTATGCTTTCTCGAATAAAATGAAAGGTATGAAACAAGCACTCACGTCAGCTTTCCAAGGCATGGCCCTTTTCTTGTTTTTTAATCGTTTTTTTGTGTGGCCAACGGCAGATTTATAGAAAGGAGATTTAACCATGGATGATCATCTTCCAGAATAGCTTAAAACGCCAGGAACACATAATTTGACCGCCTGTGTCCTTTAAAATCGCATGAAATAATCCGTATCTATTTCAGATTGTGGTCAACCGTCAGATCCTGCAAATGGAGATGCATCTTTCACACAAACCACATTCGAAGCTACCGCAACGTACACATGTAATGCAGGATATATAGTAACTGGTACCGATGAACACAACTTTACTATAACATGTACAGCTTCTGGAGTTTGGTCTGTAACGTATCCCACGTGTGGTTTTAAAGGTAATTCCCATATCAGCCGAACAAGGTGCTGTAAAAATAGAGGTGGAAATACCAATTTACCTGATATGATATGCAATCGTTGATGTCGGCGTATTCTCTGGCGTTTGTATATTTCAGCTGATTATTATGTTGACGCTTTATACTTTGAATGTTTCTACAATGATTGTCTTTGCTACACCTCGAATATTGATTAAACCTGACATGTAAATGATATTAATAACCATCTCCAAAAGAGCAATTAATGCGGAATCATTTACAGGGAGCCAAAAAATGACTGAATAATTAACAAAGTTGTTCATTATTAGGGCATTTTTTCGATGTAAACACTAATACAGCACACACAATATAATAACATGAGAACTTTAACTGTAACTGCGAAGATAACACGCGTCTGAATAAAGTTATGTACAGAATATATAAGTTATGTTGACAACGCTATACAAATTGAAATGTACACACTTTTAGTATTACTATTTGAAACAACGAACATGATGGATAGGTACAGGTATATATTTTCTTCTTTTATATTTTAAAGGTGATTTATTTCACTTCTGTCTTTCAAGAAAGTTTAAATTAAATTATATGAACTTGAAATTATTATCTATTTTATTTATGTCCGGTCATACAGATGTTTGCGTGTAACGAATGACATATTATGGATCTATTTATCTTTACATTATATTATAACATTTTCAGCTGACCCACTAGGAAGTGCTTGTCAAAATTCAACTTCTACACATATATTACCTGGAGAAATGTGTAGTGGTAACGATTATGATTGCTTGCCACGTACTGATAACAATCAAGATTACACATGCCAATGCGTCACGGGTTTTTATGATACTAATGGAAATACTGAAGCTGGAAACTGTAGTACAGGTAAAGAAAGTCAATATCAGAAGGAAGTCGGAACATGTTCTTTAAGCATCTTATTGAGTCTTAACAGATCTTTGTAATGTAAAACACATATCATGTTATTTCTATAAGCTGTTTAATATGCATGTGTATGTGTCTTATACATAACTACTTTTACAGGGAAAAAGCACATAACTAGCAATTTGTTTTTAGTTATAGTAAATTGTTATGAATATATGTAATCAATACACACATGTTTGCAATTGTTACTTCAAGATGTTGACTACAA